>NW_021026109.1:442638-566253 GCF_004153795.1 Camellia sinensis
TTTTTTTTGGCTTGGAGTACCCGGTGAGCTTTATGGTTTAGCATCCTTGCATGCGTGTGAGTGAATGCCATGATAGCATGCTTACCATGAGGCTATATGCTTATGTGATATAACTACCTGAATGCTTGTGGGTGAAGGTTGGGTTACTTGGATTGGAACAAATCATTGACTGCGAGTTTTAAGCCCACCAGATAGTGGCAAAACCATCTTTTCCTAAGCCCACCCGAGGGTGGCAAAATCTGCATTTTAAGCCTACTTGCGAGTAGCAAACCATCTTTGAAATAAACAAGCATGAAATGTTTTGTTCCAATTCGGGCGACCCAGTTTATACTTATATGTTGTGTGCATCACATAGTAACCTAGGCTAATAACCGGAATAAGGATACACAAAGTTTTCAAAAATAGATATCATGGTTAGTAGAGGCCGATCTTTGATCGGGCGAGCGGGGGTGCTCACGAAGTGACCTTCCCCAATCGTACCCAAGTTCCCGAGCCGAGGCAACTTTGGTGATGACGGACACGTGGCCTTAGGCAAACGAGTCAGGGTTTCCTAAATTTCTCAAAATAAAATATTTAGGTGGCGACTCTGTATCTGGCAAAGCAGTCCATGTTTGGCACTTCTTTCAAAATCTGTTTTCTCAAAACGATTTGCCGGATTTGGACTCTTTGGTTCAGATTTAGAACCGTGACAATTTGAGAGTCCTGAGCTGTAGTGACCCCAAATGAACGGAACGGGAGCTCGTTCCTCCCGGGGCGTTCGGGGACGTCTACACCCAAAACATTTCTAATCAGCATCATGGACAATGTAGTGGGACATCATCTCAATTTACTCAAAGTGTTTGTAGGCAATATGGGTGAGCACATATAGGTGTATGTCATGCTGGTACCGACTTGTGTTTTCATTGTGACTAGAAAAGTCATTCGGTGAAAGACTGCGCAGTTCCTAGGATGACTAACTTGGAAGATACACGAGCTTGCTTTAATTGTGGGCAACCTGGACATTTTGCTAGAGATTGCACTCGAACCGCTACATCTGCTAGTACTGGAGTTCGTAGTAATAGAATTTCAAGTGGAGGTCGAGGGGGAGGTCAGGTTAGGACTATGTTTGGCAAGTAGAATAAGGGAGGTGTTCAATCCAATAGAGAAACATCACGGGGTAGAGTTTTTGCTTTGACTCAGGGGATGCTCAAGCTAATCCAGAGGTGGTGACAAGTATTATTTATGTGTTCAGTAGGGAGGCACATGTACTTATTGATCCGGGTTCTACGCATTCTTTCGTATCCATCTCATTTTCTTTGCATGTTGATAAACCTATTGAACCTCTAGGCTATTGTTTATCCATTACTACTCCGATTGGGGATTGTGTTATAATTAAGGAGGTATATCGAGGTTGTGTACTATAGTTGGGAGATAAGGAGTGTAGACACCCCGTTTTTGACAGCCCTTTTAAGACTTGGATGTTCTTGCAGGTACATCTGATAATGAGTTTGATTGCCCACCAAACGCTCGAAGTTCGGGCAGAACGCCACAGGTTTGAGTTCTCTAAACCCAGCATCCATTTTTGCCTCATCTTTGGATCATGCTTGGGTCTTTTCAAGGTAAAGTTTTTGATGGCCTACTGGCCATCCTTGAAGGTTGCCGGCCATGGTTTTTGGCCTGCCAGCCATTGATGTGCCTTGCCGACCATCAATCTTTTCTGCAGACATTTTGTGATATTTTGTGCCAGTTATTTGCACAGGTTCATGTATCTTCCAACATGTGTGTGGCTGGATCTTTGCAAGGGGATTTTGTATTTTCTATATATAGGACCCCTCTCTTGGATGTAGAGGGGTTAAAAAATTTTGGAAGACAAAATTTCCGTCTCTCTAGAATTCTCTCTCTCTTGATATTTTGTGCCTTATAGCTTGTTTTCTCTTAGCTTTTGCACACTAACCCTCAACCAAATACTCTCACCTTTGAGCAGAGGGCCCTTAGAGCTTTGTTTGAGCTCAAGAAGGAGGTTTGAACTTGAATTTGTGGTTGTTTTGTGTTGTGCTTCAAATTATAGAACTTGCCTTGCTTAGACTTGTTTTGTATACCTTCTTTGCCATCCTTTTAAACTATTTTTGGGGCTGGTTTTGGAATGTAAAGAGTTCTATTTTTGAGCCATAAAAGTGGTGGTTTGAGCTCTTTTGAGCTAGGGGGTTGTCCACCCCTTTTGCTCTTTGGCTTGTTAAGCTTTTGTGCCAGCTTTTATCACTTTCAAACCAAATTTTTTGGGCCTTTTAACCACTGAATTTCAAAGGTTTTTCAATGGAAAAAATCTCATTTTGAAGTCCAAAATTGAAGGGGTTAGCCTCCCCTCCTTGTGTCTTGTTTGCATGCCTAGTTAGCTTCATGAGTTAGCATGTTTTTCTAGCTTAACTTAGCTCTAGTCCAACATGTTTTTGCCTCTGAAATGACCTATTTTCGCTCTGTTTTAGGCTGGTTAGTTTAGTTAAGGCTTGTATTGCATAGTTGTAATGTTATTTCCTTCACTAGTTTAGTGTTTTAATGCTTTAACTATCATTGTTTTGAGTTAATAGCATGTTTTAGTGTTGTTTTGCACTCCATTTCAGCGCTTAAAATCTCTGCAACCTCCCTCTTTGCTTCACGATTTTATTTGCTTTTGAGAGTTGTTTCAAACTTGGGATCCTTTAAGCTTAAGATTGAGGTTATGCTTAATGGTTTAATCCTCTTTGAGAGTTCATTACCAACGGCATGATCTCTCTCATGCCTTACATTACCCCTTGGTTGACACTTCTTTCCATTAGAGGACACTCACTTTTGGACTTAATCGATTAAAGGATGAATCGGTAACTAAAATGAGTAAACAAAATTGAACAGGTAAAAGAGGCAAGATAAGCATTCTTTGTGTTGCATTGCATGTGTTCAAATGGGACATTTCATACTCAATAGTGATGAAATGTGTCATTTTCCTTGGTCCCTATCACCCTTGATCATGCATGATAGGGTGGTGGTCATTTGAGTCATATTTGTGCATTTATTGAAATTGTACAACTTGGATTTTTGGCCATCATGCAATGAAATTGCTTGATTGGTGGTTTTGAATCCAAGAGTGTCACTCCTTTGCGATTTTGAGATGATAAGGAGGGATACAGTACAAATATACCCTTGGAAAAACCTTCATTTTAATCTGTTTATGTTCTGTTGCAGTATGGTGACTTAGAGCATCAGTGGCCGATAGGCCACCCTTCATGGCCTGCAAGGCTTCATTTCTAGCTTACAGTGCACCTCTCTGGCCGGCAGAGGACCGACAGCAGCCATCCATGGCCGGCAGGCCACTAATGCAATCCTCAGCAGAGACTTGGTAAGTTGGAGCAGAAAGATTTTGGAGTTTGCTCAACCTTGCAAACAGAGCCTTCCGTGAGCAAAATAGAAGACTTTTCGGGATGAGAACTGAGCATATGCATGTTCCACTTCCCGAGGCAGAGCAGTTGCAGCATAGTTTAATGCCTTTCATGCTTAGTTAGTGTGCATTTGTTTTAACTAATTAGTTTGCTAATTAGTTAAGTGTTGTAATAATTAGTAATTAGTTTGACTAGCTTAGCTTAGATTAGCTTAGCTCTTATTCATTCGAACCCTCCTTCGTGAGGGCATGATGTTGTAATAAGTGTGCGTGCGTGTGTGTATGTTTTCTAACCTCACGTCTTTCTCCTTTTTATTTAATCGCTTTTGATGGTTAGATTAGGGACATTTTCAATTAGCATATCGCATGCTTGCATCTATTCATTTGTCTTGCATGCATCGAGGCTCGGCCCATCATTCAAAGTGCATTGCACTTTCAATACTTCTTTGAATACGTGTTTAATCGCATGTTGTTCAAGTCGATCATATGCCATGTTAGTAGCCAAGCCTATTAATTGCATATTGCATGTGTTGCATTAGACACTTAACATAGTTAGGATCATGCATTTTTGTAACTAGTTTTTGTTTTGGCTTGGAGTACTCGGTGAGTTTTATGCTTTAGCATACTTGCATGAGTGTGATTGCCATGTTGCCATGTTTCGCATGCTTGCCATGAGCCTATGTGTTTAAATGCTAAACTGCATGAATGCCTGTGGATGAAGGTTTGTTGTTTGGATTGGAACGATTCAACGAATGTGTGCTTTATGCCCACTTCGTTGTGGCAAATCATGTTTTAAGCCCACTATGTTTTGGTGGCAAATCCGCATCTTTAAGCTCACTTGAGGGTGGCAAATTCAAACTATTTTCGAAAACAAACATAAGTTGAATTATTCCAAGTCTTGTGGCTAGTCTACACTTGCTTGCGAGCATCACATAGTAAAGTTAGTTTAATAATTGGAACAAGAACACACAATATTTATAAAACATCATATCATGATTAGTAGAGGCCGATCTTTGATCGGGTGAGCGGGGGTGCTCATTTCAGGACCTTCCCCTCTCGTAGAGAAGTTCCCGAGCCGAGGTAACTTTGGTGATGACAGACGCATGGCCTTTCGCATGAGTCAGGGTTTCCTAAATTTCTCCAAAAATAAAGTATTTAGGTGGCGACTCTGTATCTGGCAAAGCAGTCTAATTTTGGCATTATTTGATTTTAAATCGATTTTCCAAAAAGGTTTGCCGGATTTGGACTCTTTGGTGATCATCAGTTTCACATTGCACTTTGTGAGACTAGATTCAAAACCGTGGGAGTCCAATCTATGCGGCCTTCTTTTCAAACCTTTCCGAAAGGCGGGGCGTGGAAAAAGGCGAGTCCACAGTTTCTGGCAACTCTACTGGGGATTTAGAGAACTTGACTTGAACTCATGATATGTTATTTTATCTACACTTATGTGTTTCTTTGAATTTGCATTTGCATTGGTGCGCCTAAGTCACAGTGTTTGCCATCTGCTATTTCTGAATGGATTGCCGGAGGCTTGCTTGGAAAAGCTTGCCAAAAGGCTGACCGGTTATAGGCTCTGCCACGATGGGAACATAATCATTGGATCTGGACTACCTCTATACTGTTTGATCCTATTTTCACTTCTCAGCGTTAGGTGTGAGAGGTATATTAGGTAGTTTTGCTGAGGTACCCTTTTTGACCAATCGACCTAGTTACATATCGGAAGCTATAGAGGCTGTTCCAAACTAGGACATGTTGCTCACCCAAATGCAAGCATTGTTTGAAATAGCTTGTTTGCATAGTGAATTCCTAGTTCCTAACAAAATAAGGACAGGGTAACCCTACCCCATCATAAGGGTGTTTTGGGTCACACTTACTTGATACGTGCTTTTAGAGTGAAACTCTGCAGGAATGTATAAATCAGTTGCAAATCTGGGTATCAGTCTTGGGGTAAAATTTTGGGACAGAAATCAGTGTTTGAGTACAGTTCTCCAGTTTATGATTGTAACTGTGTGTTGTTTCTGTCTAAGCCGAGGTGCTGTGCGGTTTCTGATTTTTGTTTTGCTTTATTTTCTCTTTGCAAGGTAGTCTTTCACCATTGCTTAAGACAAGTTTGTTACCCCCCAAGCACTTTGGACCCGAGTAAAGAGACTTTACAGATCCGGGGATCTTGTGAGAGGACAGCCCGTGTTTGCTTCACTCTCGCCGGTTACTAGATGGAGGAGGGTTAGGCATAACTCACCGATTCAGCAATCAACGTTTACCTTGCCTGTGTTTAGTCAGGCCCAATCATCTACTTCCACTCCAGACAGAGAGTATCTGCGAGTTTCGGTAGTTCAAAATCCTCCAGTCACTATGGAAGATATGTTGCACCAACTCCAGCAGACTATTGAGAACATGCAGCCAGATACTGCTCGACAAGCTGAGACCACAGCTTGCCAAGCCAAGGTTGTAGCCTGCCAAGCAAAGGTAATAGAAAGGCTTCAACAACAGCAACCACAACCTACAGTAGCCTCTGTATCCCATGCACTCCCAGCGGGAATTCCAGCACTCGGGGTCACAATTAATGTCCAAGAAAATGCGGGCATTCAGGCAGATCCTATCCCATCTCAGACTTCCAAGGCACCAGTTTTCCCAACAGAGGCATCGTTTGAATTCGAGGTCAACCCTACTGCACTGAAAGTGAGCAAGCTAGAGAAGCTCTTTAAATGGGCACAGGGCGTGAATTCGATCCCTGATATAGAGGATGGCTATACTGATTCGGCAGTGACTTTGCCAGACAGATTCAAAATGCTGCATATAGATCGGTTTGATGGTTCAGGGGAACCTATGGTCCATCTGCGGCTATTTTCTAACATCCTATGACACATGGGTCTCACCAGACTACAGAAGTTGTCGCTCTTTGGCCGGACTCTGTCAGGTATAGTGGCCATATGGTATGCTAAGCTTGAAGACTCTGTGAAGAGAAACTGGGAAGAGATGGCCGAGGCCTTCATAGCGCAGTACTCCTACAACACTCAGATCGAGGTCACAACTCGTGATCTCAAAGCAACTCGCCAGGAGGCGAAGGAGGGCTTGTCCGATTTTGTGACTCGGTGGAGGGCCAAGGCCTCCATGACGACCACCCGACCGGCTGAAAAGGACCAAATCAGAATGGTGGTCCGTAATCTGCAACCAAGACTGTTATAGAAGATGATAGTCCTACCTCTATCTACTTTTACTGACCTCCATGAAATAGGGATGCAAATTGAAGATGCAATGAAGCAGGGTCTGATAGACCACGAGAAAGAGCAGCCTAAGAGATCTTTCACACGCAGTTCCAATGCGACTGCGAGTAATAGTGCAGCTATAAGGCCTTCTAATGTGGGAATGGTCACCACCACACCGAAAACTGCTAACCCCTTTACCGGTACATCAGATATAACCTCACAAACCTCGAAGCACCAACCCCGACGCCAAAGGGTCTTCACCCCTCTATACATGTCGTTATCCAAAGCCTTAGGAGTCTTGATCAAAAAGGGGCACCTGAAGCCACTAGAGCCTCGCCCTCTACCCGATCCTCTTCCCCCAAAACACAACCCGGCCAAATATTGCGCTTTTCATTAACATCATGGTCGCGACACTAACTTGTGCTTCAGATTGCGTCATGAGATTCAAGATCTCATTGGCAATAAGCTAATAAAACCTCCTCAAAAGCCTAATGTCACTACAAATCCCCTCCCACCACATAACTAGGTCCCTCTACCTCGGCAAATAAATCTCGTCCATACATTGGTCGTCCCTTACGACCCCAGTATATACATCACCCCTGTATGGATAGGTTTTCCGGGTACAACCAGATTTTGATGACACCCGAGGATAAAGAGAAGACTGCCTTCACCACACCGTAGGGAACCTACTGCTACAGGGTAATGACGTTCGGTCTAAAAAATGTTGGAGCTACTTATCAACGGGCTGTAACCACGATCTTGCATGATATGATCCACAAAGAGGTTGAGGTGTACGTGGACGACATGATTGTCAAGTCCAAGGAAAAAGAGGGCCACTACACCACCTTGAAGAAATTCTTCCAACAGATTAGAGAATATCGGTTAAGGCTGAATCCACGGAAGTGCACTTTTGGCCTCACAACAGGGAAAATGCTGGTTTCTTGATCACACAGAGAGGCATTGAGGTTAATCCTTCCAAAATCAATGTCATCCTAGAAATACCACCACCAAGGACTGAAAAGAAAGTGCGAGGCTTTCTGGGTAAAGTGCAATTCATAAGACGGCTTATTGCAAAATTAACCTTGCCTTGTGAACCACTATTTGGTCTCCTCAAAAAAAGAAAGAAATTCCAATGGGATGACCGATGCTAGTTTGCTTTTGAGCAGATCAAATAGTACCTCCAGAACCCGCCCGTGTTGTCACCACCAGAGCTACAGAAGCCGTTGATTTTGTATCTATCAGTAACCGACACAACTATGGACTGCATGCTTGCGCAGGAATCTGAGGATAGAGTGGAGAAAGCCATCTATTACCTGACCAAGAAGATGCTGGAATATGAGACCCATTACACCCTGCTGGAGAAGGCTTGCTTAGCCTTGGTATGGACTATCAGGAAGTTGAGACACTACCTGTTAGCTCACTCCGTAATTCTGGTTTCAAGGTTAGATCTTATCAAATATCTCTTCGAGAAACCAGCACTTATGACTAGGCTAGCCCGTTGGTTGCTTCTTCTCTCTGAATTTGATCTGAAATACGTGACTCACTAGTTTGTTAATGGGAGAGCAGTAGCAAAGTTTCTGGCAGATCACCTAGTGGAGGGGGATGAAGCTGTAGAATATCTATTCCCAGATAAGGCTATTCTACAGGTTGAGGAAGAGATTTGGACAATATGCTTTGACAGAACGTCTAACCAGTACGGTTATGGGCTAAGGGTGTTGCTGATAGCACCTGACAATTCCCATATACCTTTAGCCTTCAAACTCTGATTCAAAGTATCTAATAATGAAGTAGAATACAAAGCGTATATCGCTGGATTGGAAGTCACCCTAGAATTAGGGGCAAAAAGGTTGGACGTCATCGGGGACTCGAACCTGGTTGTGTCTCAAGCAAAAGGAGATTGGAAGGTTAAGGAAGAAATGATCAAAATCTATCACCAAACCCTGGACATTCTGATTCCTAGGTTTGAGAAGCTAACCTTCACGCATCTGTTAAGAGAGAACAACAGGTTTGCTGACGCTTTATCAACTCTATCTTCCATGATAAACATCCCTTTGAGAGTCCAGATGCATCCGATCATTATTGAATAGAGATATGTGCTGGCCTACGAGTTGATCGCCGCAATAGATGACGTGAAAGATTAGAACCCCTAGTATTATGATATCTAGAACTTCTTGGAAAAGGAGCCTTATCCACCAAGAGCAAATGTCAAAGATAAGAGGGCAATACGGCGAATGGCTGCTCAGTTTATCATCTGCAGGGGTAAGTTGTACAAAAGAGGCCATCTGGGAATGCACAAGCTGTGTGTTGATGCAGAAGAGTCGAAGTGCCTAATGGAGGCCATCCACGAAGGGGAGTGCGGATCGCACATGAGCAGAGTAATATTAGCCTGGAAGATTCTTAAGCAGGGTTACTACTGGTCAACCATGGAGGAGGATTGTATTGGTTTTGTTTAGTGATGCAACAAATGCCAAATTCATGCAAATTGTATAAATATCCCGCCGTCGAAGCTGTACAACATGACTTCACCATGGCCTTTTTCAGTCTGGGGAATTGATATTATTGGGGCAATTATGCCGAAAGGCTCAAATGGGCATGAGTATATCTTGGTGACAATAGACTATTTTACAAAGTGGATCGAAGCCCAATCCTATGCAGTGCTGAAAGCATCGCATGTAACCAAGTTCACCAGGAATAACATTATTTGTCGTTATAGGGTCCCGAATGAGATCATTTCAGACAATGGCTCCCATTTCAAGAGAGAAGTGATCGACTTGTTGGAGAAGTATTACGTGGCTTTTCATAAGTGATCCACCTATCGGTCGCAAACCAACGGAGCAGTTGAGGCTGTCGACAAGAACATCAAGCACATTTTGTAGAAAATGGTTGACACTTACAAGGACTGGCCAAACAAATTGCAATTCGCTCTCTGGGGTTACAGAACATCAATTTGGTCATCTACTGGGGCAACCCCGTATTCTCTGGTTTATGGGGTGGAAGCTATTCTGCTGATTGAGATAGTGGTTCCGTCACTGCCAGGTAGCAAAGGCAAATTGGCAGCAGAGCAAGTTTGAGAAACTAATGTTGTTTGACAAGAGGAGGCTGAAAGCACTGTATCATGTCCAAAGATATCAACGTAGGATTGTCAAGGCCTTCGACAAGAAATTTAAGTCTAGGAATCTTAAGGAAGGGGATTTGGTGTTAAAAGACAACCGAGCTCCCATCCACGACCCTAGGGGCAAGTTGAGACCCAATTGGACTGGTCCTTACATCATCAAATCAATCTAGTTGGGTGGAGCTGTCATTTTTATGGACCTAGATGGCCTAGAATTCTCCCAACCAATCAACATGGACAAGTTGAAGAAATATTATCCTTGAGTGGCTCGTTAGGCCAAAAACCCGAAATGGCAACCTAGGCAAAAGTTAGAGCACAAAAAATTTGAAATAAGAAAAACGGAGCTCGCAAGGTTGAAAACCCTGGAAGCGCGGCCTTGGCAAAAGTTAGAGCGCAAAAGGTAAGTGTTAATACCCAAGTGAACCTGAACTGAACTACGTAAGGCTTGATTCCCATCTTTGGGATACGTAAGCAACTTAATTCGGAAGTTCATCCATAAACACGTCAAACTCAACTCTCATGTCCATGAGATTGTTCAGGTCATCTTTGTCTTTTTTGTATCTAAGAGTTCGGTTGTGATCTTCACTATGAGAGCTGGTTACAATGCAGTGCAGTGCTATTCAGACAAGGAGCAATTTTCCAGTATAGTACAGTGCTCTTTGGACAAGGGGCAACTTTCCATTTGTTGGATTTGAGGTTGAACATCTCGAGGATAGATTCCATGTGTGTCAAGTTGTGATCCTTATCGAAAATGGTTTTGAAAAGTTTTAATAAAAGTTGATTTTGTTCAAATTAATGTTTTTACAACTTAGACCATTTTTGGACTGAAAGGAAAATTTTCAGTACCCACAACTTCAATTTCATTGATTTCAATACAAAGTTCTCTAACTCTTGATACAAATCAAAGTTGTTTTTTATTACATTCAAAAGGAAAACTTGAAAGTGCATATCAAAGTAATAAACTTGAGGCATAGATAAATCAGGTGTTCCTGCATCCCCTTCCGAAGCTTGTAGAAGCTTCAGATGCTAAAGTAGGTCCGGTTTACGCCTCATCTTTAAGCCAAGCCAGGCATTCGCCAGAAAGGGCGCAACTGAAATTGGGAGTGAGAACCAGAAGTTCTCTTGTCCTCCATGCAATGGGATATCGAGCTAGTTGTGAGCCTCGGATTGGAAATGGAGTTGGGTACTCTATCACCTCTTCTAAGCAAGTCTGGTCGTGTCCAAACTGACGCCTGAATCAGAATGGAAAGTAGAATACCCAG
The DNA here is from genome assembly GCF_004153795.1 of Camellia sinensis. Taxonomy (NCBI): domain Eukaryota; kingdom Viridiplantae; phylum Streptophyta; class Magnoliopsida; order Ericales; family Theaceae; genus Camellia; species Camellia sinensis. Next base: position 453,607 of record NW_021026109.1, read on the forward strand.
TGTGTCAAGCCAATCAGTTGAATGCCGGGTTGCCGAGCCATGTTGTAGCTCATCTCGAGCAGATCAAACCATGGGCAACGCCAAGCAATGTGAACAGCAGACCTGTTGCATATCCAATGGCATCACCATCTCTCGTTTAGGAAGTCAACTAGCCGTTGGCGAAAGAAATAGCCCCGTGTTGAATATGCTGGGCAAGAGTCCACTACCTTTAACCTGTCCATGAGCCATAACTGGGGAGGGATGAAAAATAAGAGAGATTAAAGAATAGAATGGTGTATGTGGAGAGGAAAAGTGGGAAAGGGTTTTGAGAGAAAAGACAGAGCATGAGTACCAAGTGATGTGAGAAACACATGCGAGATAGGGTGGGGAACATTACCTGTAAAAGTAGTGGAGCTGGTGGAAGGTGTCCAAGCCCATTAAAGTCTCGGCCAATGGTAGGCCAATACAGCTCTTGCCCTCTTTCAAGCCTTGGGCCACTTCAATCAGTCGAATGCTAGACCCTCTGAAACTTGGGGCAAGAAGAAAATGAGCCAACATACACAAATAGAGGACATGTTGTCAAAAACTCTACCAAAGACATTCGCCGCGGTCACCAACGTCAGAAAATCGATGAATCAAACTAGGGATAGCCAACTCTCCATTATGAACCAAGGATCTGGCATCGTGTAAAGTGAGCCCACACATCCTCCCTAGAGCTTGGATGTGGCTAAAATGGGACTGAGGCAAAATTTCTTCGTTGCGCCGAGATTCCATCAAAACTTGGAATTCTTCAATTGTAGGGCATATCTCTTGCCCTCCAAAGCTGAAAACATGCGTAACCGGGTTCCAACATCTAGATGCGGCATGTAGGAACAGAAAACACAGTGGAAAACGACTTAGCGGGAATAGGGCATTTATCCTGAAACCCCAAAAATTCACTTTTTTCGAGCCATCTAAGGTTGTAATCCAATTTGTGAGTTTTTCGGTGAAGAATGGCTCTATTTACGGCAAAATAGCAGTTGAAATGAAGAAATCACGAAGCTGGAGCTTTTGTAGAAGATAAGGTAGTGAGTGGAGGCCAGGTGTCAACATTTTGGAGGTTCTACTCATTGATAGTCAGCAGTGCTCATTGATGGCTGGCAAGAGGAATAGATGGCCAGCAGGCCACCCTTCATGGCCGGCAGGTCTTTCTCTTGTGCCTTTTGTCTTCCTTTGTTAAGAATTAGTTGGATGCAGAAGTTTTATTTTTTTTTTTCTGATGTATATCCAAATGAATTGCCGGGAGATTTAACTGATAGGAAAATTGAGTATACTATTGATATTGTGCCCGGAACACAACCGATTTCCAAAACTCCATACAGGATGTCGACTTCTGAACTGAAAGAATTGAAAACTCAACTTCAGGAACTGGTAGACAAGAAGTTTATTCACCCGACCGCTTCACCTTGGGTGCTCCAGTTTTGTTTGTTAAAAACAAATATGGATCCCTGAGGTTATATATAGATTATCGGGAATTGAATAGAGTAACTATCAAGAACAAGTATCCATTACCCCAAATAGACGATTTATTTGACCTACTCCAGGGAGCCCGAGTCTTTTAAAAAATTGACCTTAGATCCAGATACCACCAAGTGAAAGTTAAAGCAGAAGACATAGAGAAAACCGCCTTCCAGACTAGATATGGTCATTATGAGTTTCTGGTGATGCCGTTTGGGCTAACTAATGCACCTCAAACTTTTATGGACCTAATGAATAAGGTGTTCAAACAATTTCTTGATGAGTTTGTTGTTGTGTTTATTGATGATATTTTGATTTATTTCAAAATAAGGGAAGAACATGAAAATCATTTGAGAATTGTGTTACAGACCCTGAGAGAAAAGAAGTCATATGCAAAATTTTCCAAATGTGAATTCTAGCTTGACAGCCTAGCATTTCTGGGACATGTAATCAACAGGGACGTCATATCAATTGACCCGCAAAAAATTGAGGCTATTTTGAACAGGACACGACTAACAAATGTGTTAGAAGTTAGAAGCTTTCTAAGGCTTACAGGTTACTATCGCAAATTTGTGAAAAACTTTTCCAAACTTGCTATACCATTGACATAATTGACTCACAAAAATGTACCTTTCGATTGGACTGATCAATGGGAATTAGCCTTCCATGAACTGAAAATAACTGCACCAATACTGACATTGCCCAATGGAACCAATGGGTTTCACATTTATAGTGATGTTTCCTATAAAGGCTTGGGATGTGTGCTAATGCAAAATGGAAAGGTAATTGTGTATGCTACTTGGCAACTCCGCCGTCATGAAAAGAACTATCCAACTCATGACCTTGAACTGGCAGCTGTGGTGTTTGCTTTGAAGATCATGTCGACATTATCTGTATGGTGTAACTTGTGAAGCATATACAGACCATAAAAGCTTGAAGTATTTCTTCACGCAAAAAGAATTGAATATGAGACAAAGGCGATGGCTTGAATTAATCAAGGATTATGATTTGCAAATCTTGTACCATCCAGGAAAAGCCAATACCGTTGCAGATGCCTTGAGTCGAAAATCCATTAGCAATTTCTCATGTTTGCTCACTGGTCAAAGGGAATTGTTATGTGACTTGGAATGAAATGAGATTGAAATTGTGTTACGAGAACAAGGTGGAATATTAGTCGCTATTTCTGCCGAACCTGCCATACTTGAAGAAATTAAAGAAAAGCAAGGGCGGAATGAATTTTTGAAGAAGATTGTTGATGAAATTGACTCAAAACCAAGGCCAGGATTTGTGTTTAAGAACAATATGTTGAAGTTTCAAAATCGACTTTGTGTACTAGATTGTCTGGAATTGAGAAAATGTGTTATGACTGGAGCTCACAATTCAAAGTTTGTTATGTACCCAGGAAACATGAAAATGTACAAGGATTTGAAACAGAATTTCTGGCGGCCTGGAATGAAAAAGAAAAAACATTTTTGATTTTGTGGTTAGATGTTTACATTGCCAACAAGTTAAAGCCTAACATCAACGACCCCCTGGGTTGCTTTCATTACTTCCAATACTGGAATGGAAATGGGAGCTCATTACTAAGGACTTCACTGTCGGATTGCCTTGCTTCTTCCAAGGTATGGATTCTATTTGGGTCATTGTAGATCGTTTAACTAAATTTGCCCACTTTTTGCCTGTCAAATCTTTGTATAATGCGGATAAATTGGCTAACATCTATGTGAATGAGATAGTAAGATTGCACAGTGTGCCAGTATCTATTGTGTCTGACAAATATCCTAAGTTCACTTTAAAATTCTGGCAGATTCTACAACAAGCTTTGGAAACTGAGTTGAGACTGAGTAGTGCATACCACCCACAGACAGACAGTCAGTCAGAAAGGACGATACAGACATTGGAGGATATGCTTAGAATGTGTGCCCTAGATTTTCAAGGGAATTGGGAAACTTACTTACCATTGGCTGAGTTCGTGTACAACAACAATTATCATTCAAGTATCAGGATGGCTTCTTATGAAGTGTTGTATGGTAGGAAATGTCGATCTTCGATTTTTTGGGCCGAAGTAGATGATCGACCTTTGTTAGGACAGGAACTTGTGCAAGAAACCACTGAAAGTGTGAAATTGATTCAACAACGATTGAAAACTACACAAGGTCACCAAAAGAGTTATATGGATGTTTGAAGAAGAGACAAGGAACATGACGTTGGGGATCATGTGTTTATTAAAGTAACTCCTATGAAAAGGTAAATTCGGTTTGGTGTAAAGGCCAAGTTAGCACCGCGATATGTTGGGCCATACAAGATTTTAGAGAAAATCAACACAGTGACGTATCGGGTAGCCTTATCACCGGTCATGGAACATATGCACAATGTTTTTCATGTCTCGATGCTACGAGGATATTTGAGGAATACGTTCCACGTGATTAAACCAACCCATGCGCTCTTCAAAGATGACTATACGTTCGAAGAAGGGCCAATTCAGATTGTGAACTGTCGAATCAAAGATTAAGGAACAAAGAAATGTTGTTGGTAAAAGTGGATTGGACAAAACCACGGAGGGATCTATGCAACTTGGGAGACTGAAAAAGATATGATGAAAATATATCCTAACTTGTTTCCTTTGGACCCAATGTTCTTCCAAAATGAAGGTAATTCGAGTTTGGGGGACCAAACTTCTTAAGAGGGAAAGACTGTAACAACCCCGACCCATGAATAACGTATAATCCATGATTAAGAATGCTTAATAAGTATCTAAGATGAAATCGCGTGATTAATTATGTGTGTGAATTGCATTGTATTTTTCCATGGTAGAAATGTCTGTTTGTCTTTATGTTTTGTTATGCGAATTGAAAGCCTCATCGGCATCTGATCATGAAATTCACTTGAATTATGTGTTAGTTGGAATTTTTAGAATATTATGGTAGGTAGAAATAGAAAAAATAATGTTCAATTAAGCCTAATTAATGAATTCCTTAATCCAAGCCTATATAAGGCACTAGTAGACCTTGTATACACTTTACACTCTTGTTTCTTCCTTCTTGAGGCATCAAACGTGAGTGAGAGAGAGAGAGAGAGATCAAGTGTTGAGTTGGAAATCTAAGGAGAGGAAGAAAAATTGCAGACAAATCAAGGTGTTGAACTAAGTGACTAAACCATTTGGACATCTAGGACACAATTAAGCTTTTAAGGTAAGAATTTCTATCTCCTAGTTTGTAATTTAGTTGGTTGCCAGATGAAATCAAACGTGATAAGTGAATTAACATGAGAATTGAGCTTAAATAGATGAATTCCATACATGCATGCATATATTATAGCATTTTGAGTTTGAACTTCACATAAGTCTCACATGCATGTGTCTATCTTGACCTTGTTTTGAGAATTCATCACATTTCTTACCATTTGAACTTAATTGATCATGTTTTGGAAGCTTAAGCTCATGACAATTCATGCATGCCATGTTCACATCATATTCGTAAGCTTCAAGTTGAATTTTGAGCAATTGGCAAGCTTTTGGACCTTGATTTGGTGAAATGGTTTTGAAATCATGATGTTTGACAAGTTTAGACATGTTTTCTCAAGCTTTTGGCCCAAAAGAACATGATTTGTGGCTTTAAATTTGAGTTTTGGTGCTTGGGACTGAATCTAGATATTCTAGAATTTTACTTCTCCGCTCGAGCGACCACAAGTTGGCTTGAGTGTAAAATGTATGCTCCCAGAAGTTTGTACATTTTGCAGACCATTCGAGTGACAATAGTTGTGTTCGAGCGAACACCTCTGTCTCATGCTCGAGCGACCGTAGAGCGTGCGTTGAGCGGAAAAATCAAACAACTAGTACTATTACAAAGTTTACAGACCGCTTGAGCGAAGGAAGTTACGCTCGAGTGACCACTCGCATGATTGGACGTTCGTTCGAGCAAAGAAAGTTGCGCTCGAGTGAGAGCCCTGTTTCCAACATATTTGACTAAGTGTTTTTATGTGCATTTTTGCATCCTCATTGCATCCTAGGCATTCCTAAGCCAATATTAAGACATAATAATGAGGATAAAACTTAGAAACACACTAAGAACGAAATGTAATGAGTTAAGTATATGTCGAGCATGTGTTTCAATGTGTATCTACTATGTGTTTGTGCAGGTCACGCGCCATAGATTATCTGAATCACCTGTTTTCTCTATTTTGCCATCGGAGCCATCTGTGAGTAGTAACTCTGTAAAGTTATGTTTAACTTTAATTATTTTCTAATGATATAAAATGGTCAGTTTTCTGAAATGCTATGTTTTATATGAATGAATAATTGTCCAAGTTTATGAAATGTATTCGTGGCATCCTTAGCATCATATGATATATGTCTCTTTATGGGTCATCAGAATGCCTTTATGGCCGTCCCTTTATGGGTCATTGGGAACGTCTCTGTGTACATGAGTCATTGGAATGCCTTATGGCTATCCCTTTATGGGTTATCAAAATGCCTTCACAGCCGTCCTTTCATGGGTTATCGGATTTGTTAACGCTAATAAATGCACCACATACTAGCATGTGAAATGTATGAACTTTAAATACGATTACGAATATGTATACAAACCTGTTTCTCCTTTGACATCTGATTATGTACAAGACTCTATATATGTTTGGACATCATTCAGTAAAGCCTTTACTCTGTTATTATTCATTGGGCTTCTGCTCACTATTTATATTATGTATATAGGTGAGCAGGCGCGTGACCAGGCATAAGCTGCTGCCTGGAGTCTTTGTTTTGTCAGCCAACTGTTATGCCTCCAGAGAAGGTTCCCTTTTGTGATTAGTCATGTTTATGTAGCACTTTACGAACAAGTTTCTTTCCACTATTGTATATGTATTTTGGGCTTAGTCCCTTTTTGGCAATATCTGTCATGTATGTGACGTAAGACCACTTCCTTTTGACGTCACAAATTTGTATATAAAGTTTTGAGATTATCTGTCCCATGTATGTTTGCACAACTCTATAGGCTATGTATGTTTCTATATTTGCTTCTGTAGCCCCGTATTATATGATAATTTGTTCAGAGGCCTTTGGTAATCCAAGGATTACTGATCGATTACGATGCTAAACCATAGGGGCTGGTTTGGGTCATGACAGCTTCACTCGAGTATTAACACTTTCCTTTTGTGCTCTAACTTTTGCTAAAACCGCCATTCTGGGTTTTCGACCTTGAGAACATTTTTTCATATTTCATTTTTTTTATTATTTTTTTTCATTTTTAATTTTCATGCTCTAATTTTTGCCTGGGTCGTCCTTTTGTGTTTTTGGCCCAACGAGCCTTTCAAGGATAGTACTTTTTGAGCTCGTACGCGTTGATTAGTTGTGAGAATTTCAAGCCATCCAAATGTATGAGAATGACTCTCAACTTGCCCCAAGGGTCACAAATATGAGTTCGATTGTCCTTAAGCACCAAATCTTCTTCTCTCAAATTCTAGGATTTGGCTTCTTTTTTTTTTTTTTGGTTGAATGCCCTAGAAGTCCTATATTGATACCTTATTCTTAGCATTTGCCCCTTGTGGGCACAGGTCACTTTCCGAAAAAAAAAAGTTTCAAATGTCATGATGCTAAGAATTTTCATCTCGAGTTTCTTCTATTGTGGCTATCGTTTCGTATGCAAGCACATACTTTTGCTCCATGAGGATTAGACACATCTTGACCCTGATCGGTATATCTACCATTAAAGCTAAGGTTGCTAAAGCATCGGCGAACTGGTTATTCTCTCTAACTAGGTGGATGAATATCAAATTCTCGAACATCGGAATTAGAATGTCAAAGTCCAGTGATATGCTTGAGAAATGAAAGTTTAAATCTCTAATCACACCCAACCTTATTGCCCCTAATTCTAGGGTTGCTTCTAATTCAGCTATGCAAGCCTCATACTCTAGTTGATTATTGAATGCTCTAAATCAAGGTTTGAAAGCTAGGAGGTCAGGCCTCAGGTCGAGAGGGATCCTATGTTGTACAATCTCATGATCAATTCTAGGCATGTTTTCATAGGACCATGTAAAAATATTTTTTGAAATCTTTTAATAAAGCAGCTAATCGCTCGCATTTTTTCGGAAGATAACATGGAACTAATCTAGACCAAATAAGGATCCTTCTCAATACCCTCATTAATTAAAACAATCTAATATGTCACATGGAAAGGCAACCCAAGAAGGGGGTGAATTGGGTTATTAAAAATTTGACCAGAAAATAGATTTCAAATGACTAAGGATTAAATGCAGATGACGGTTAATGAATACACAGAAAATAAAAGAGAAATAAGGAAGGACACAACACAAGGATTTATAGTGGTTTGGCACACCAGCCTACGAATACTCCTCAAGAAACCTTTTTGAGAATTTTTTTCACTATGAATCTGATAAATGAACCACCAAGCTTCACATAGCTTGTGGATTTTTACAAGGACTTACTTTAATCTGTTGAGGACCTCCCAACTAAATGCCTCACTTTACAAGTGTTTCACTCATAAAATAATGAACAATAATAAGAGGTACAACAGTCCTCTTTTACAAATATTCTCTCTCAAAAGATGGATATGAAAGTGTAAGCTCATAGGTAATTTAAGAATCACTCAGATGTGCAAATAAAAGTACAATGGAGTATATTAAAAGCTCTTGATTGCTTTTAAATGCTCTAGGTTTGTTGTATTGAAGAAGTATATCATTCGAACAAGGAGAGCTTCTTCTTTATGGCATTAATGGCTTCAAGCTGTTGGAGAGAGGTAGAGATACATATTCTAGCCGTTGGAGCAAATCACGAAGGATATCTTCTGGTTATGTTTGATCAGGGCATGGTGTATACAGACTGTAGAAAGGTCTTGGGAAAAGAAGGATCATTAAATGCACAAGCTTTTCATTTAATGCTCTCCTTCATAGGTCAACTTCTTGGAGAGGATATGGTGCCAGAAGATTTGCTCAGGGGTCAGAAGAGATGACATATTCTGCACATAGATCAGAAAAAGTGGCTAAGAAACGTTCTCTATCAGTTTAGATCTGATTTGGCAGGTGAGATTTTCTAAACCCAGATTTTCAGGTGTCAACCCTTGCAGATTGGGTGCCAACCCTTTACTTTCTTCTCTTCTCTAAGTTTAGTTCCAGGTGTTCCTGGTATCGACCCTTATCATTCTTGGTGTCAACCCTTGCTGCTGGATTGAATTATGAAATTTAGTGTTAACCCTTGTTGTTCTTGGTGTCGACCCTTGCTACTGAATTACACACTAAAATTTAGTGTCCACCTTTGTTGTTCTTGGTGTTGACCCTTGCTGTTAGATTGCACATTGAAATTTAGTGTCAACCCTTGCTGTCTTGGTGTTGACCCTTGCTTCTTGAACACTTAGACATTTTGAGCTTCACTCTGGTGCCGACCCTTGGACCTGTTTCAAGAATTAATAGAATTGTGCATACAAGTGCTAATCTTATGTTTTGAAGGGTCAAAAATCATTAAAAAAACAACACTTTAGAATCATATAACCTCTAGCACAATTTGTATACTATTCTTTTGAAAACTTTGAATAACAAAATGAATTCTGTAACACCCCAAAATTATTCAACATAAATTAGGTACATCAACCAATATCCATTAAAGAATAATAGCAATTCTCCAACCTTTACATCATTAATCAATAAGGTTTGTATAAAAGTCCCACATGCGAATTATACATTTAACGATATAAAACACATGAATCCATAGCATGTAAAACACCAAATCCCAAAAATAAATAAAATGCCCTTGAGGGCTTACATATTCCAAGGCCTAAGCTCGGTTGCACAGAAATTGTTTCACAAACCCATACATTTATGAATCACAACAAAGTAAGAGTCATTCACTCCACAAAATATGTCCACGCCCTCAACTCGGCGGGATCACTACATCCTTTCCTACACCAAAATCCCACAGGGGTGGGCATAAAGCCCAGTAGAGAAATCTTAACAAAGTATATACATTTATGCAAGAGTTCTCAATATCAAATGCACATGCCATGCTATGCCTAAGAGAAGAAAAAAAAAAAAAAAGATTTCGTTTACATCTCTTTGAAAACCACCATGCACAATGATAACTTGAATTTCTCTACAGTTCAGAAATTTGCAATTTAATTTTTTGGGGCGGTAAATACAACTCAGGTAATCCCTAGGTTGGTGTCTGCAAGTGGGCATAACTAGCACTACCAAAAACCTACTTTACCGGTTGCTAACCGGAAGGAAAGTGATACCTCCTCCGCGCGTGTTTTTGGTCTTTCACCCCGGACACTCAGGCCAACTTAATCAATTCCATCTACACCTCCTATCCAAACTTACTAACGTATTTACCCCAAGACATTACAATAGTTCTCATTTCTCAATAATTCTTTTTCAATGCAAGTTTCAAATCCCAAATCAATATTTATAACAAGCAATATAATGAAATGCCAATGCCACAGTTATCCATGCAATGCAACAATTATCCATGCCATGTAATGAGTACCCATACGATGTATCATCCAACCATTTACATAATTTCCCTGCAATTGTTCCATTTGCGATTACAATTTCCACTTCATTTTTCCAATACATTTAACATGCATAATTCATGAACTTTTACATCTATCCAAGTGTTGCAACATTTCTGCATCTCATATGGTCTCAACATTTTGTCATTTCAAGATTTATATACATATCTACATAAACAATAGATTCCAAGGAAATTTACTAATTTCACATATACTAAGAAATTTGACATTTTACATCTAATGTCATGAAATCTCCATTTGAACATTCATTTAAGACAAGTAGAATAATAATTCCTCAACATCCAACAAAAATCTTCAAATTTCTAGGTTTTTCACCCAAACAATGCATTTCTTTATTTCTTGGTAAAATCTCACTAAAAACATCATTTTATGACAATGTGCTTCAATTATTCAAGAAAATATTTCAAAGAAACAAAAGATGGATTTCTTTTACAAACCACTAATTTCTTGAGCTAAAACCAAAACCTTTCATAGTGTCTTTAAGGAAACTCCAAAATCACATCAACCTTGCATAAACATGTTTATATAACTCAAAGAAGTCCCTACCTCAAGTTTTGAAAAAGAAAAAGAGATGAAAACCTTGAAATCAATGGTGCCAAAACCCATTCTCCACTATACACATTGTAGCTCTTGAGGAGCTCTTTAACTTTGATGAAGAAGCTATGGGTAAATTTCTAATGGATGTAAGAAGATCAAGGATTTGATTTTGTTTTGATGTAGAAATGTAGAGAAAAGGGAGAGAAAAGAGTTTTTAGAGAGAGAGATGCAACAAAAGTGATATACAAAGAGCCCAAAGATAGAGAAAAAGCAGATTTTCGGACTACCCAGAGGCTCGCACGTGCGGTGCCCACTCCCGCACATACAAAGCGTCTTCCCGCATGTGCAGCCTTCACCCCCTCACGTGCGGTAGCCTCTCCCTACACCTCACTCCACACCTGCATATAATGCAGTGTGCAAGCTGAAAAACCCACATCACCTCGCACGTGCAGCTTCATCTCCAGCGCATGCGGCCCTATCCCGCACATGCGGGGCCCAAGGCCCCGCATGTGCGGCCCTGGTCCCCCAGCCCAGAATTTTTCCGATTCTATTCCAAACACTCCAAGCTCAACCGTGCACCCTCCAAAACAAGTGACACACAAACTCGAAATAAATAAGGACAGGAATTTGAGAAAAAACTTCAGAACACAACAAACCCAATGAAGACAATAAGTGAATTGACGTATAACGAAACCGGTAATCACGACCTCCCACCATAGGAAATTTCGTCTCCAAAATCTAAATAAACTACCCAAACAAAGGGGTTCTAGCAATCACAACTATGCCATCACAATTTCAAATCACAAAATAGATCTTCAACCAATATTTACCATCATCATCATCATGATTATCTCAAACATGACAACTGCTTATAATAGGCATAAAAATGAAGCTTTCTAACAAAATATCATTCCACACAACCTCATGCTTAGATTAACAATACATTTAACAACAAGTGATTAAAAATTTTAACATTTTTACCTTCAACACTAGGGAATATTACAATTTAAAACAACTAAGCATTTTCAAACAAATTTGGATACTTGGAGTGGACCTCCGGTTCCCGTTCCCAAGTTGCTTCCTCAACCCCATGGTGCCTCCACAACACATTTACTAACGGTATAATTTTGCCCCGTAGTACTTGCTCTCGGGTGTCTAGTATTTGAACTGGTCGCTCTTTATAAGAGGCATCCTCATCTGCCTCCAATTCAACCCAATCGAGCACATGAGAAAAGTTTAGTTCATACTTCCTAAGCATAGACACATGAAACCTCCGAAAGTTGTAGCAGTAAAGCCAACCGATACGCCACTTCCCCAATTCTCTCCAATATCTCGAAAGGCCCAATAAATCTCAAAGACAACTTTCCACTCTTACCAAATCTCATCAAACCCTGCCTAGATGAGATTTTAAGGAAAACATGGTCACCCGCTTCGAAAGACAAAGGTCGTCTCCTCTTATCGGCATAACTTTTATGTCGGCTTTGGGCCGTAGCTAACCTTTTCCGAATGAGAGCAACTTTCTCGGTTGTTTCCCTAATAATTTTCAGACCTAACAATGGTGCATCCCCCACCTCGGCCCAACAAACCGGTGATCTACAAGGTTAGCCATACATTGCCTTAAATGGTGCCATCTCGATGCTAACTTGGTAACTATTGTTATAAGCAAACTCAATCAATGGTAAGTGCCTCTCCCAAGACCCCTTGAAATCAAGGACACAAGCTCTAAGCATGTCCTCCAAAATTTGAATGGTACGCTCTGACTGCCCATCGGTTTGAGGGTGGTAAGTGGTGCTAAAGGTCAACTTAGTTCCCAATGCCTCTTGAAGGCCTTGCCACAACTAGGCAGTAAAGCGAGGATCCTTATCCGATACAATGGTTATAGGAACTCCATGAAGTCGAAATATCTCTCTAATGTACAACTTTGATAAGTGCTCAACTGAGTCACCGGTACGCATTGGAATGAAATGCGTAGACTTAGTCAACCTATAAACAATCACCCAAATGGCATCATTGCCCCACTGTGTTCTAGGAAGTCCAACTGCAAAATCCATGGTAACCTGCTCCCATTTCCACTCGGCTATCGGTAAGGGTTGTAACAAACCCACTGGTCTTTAGTGTTCGGCCTTCACTTGTTGGCAAGTAAGGCACTTCGACACAATGGAAGCGACATCCCACTTCATACCCCTCCACCAAAACTGACGGCTAAGATCATGATACATTTTGGTGCCTCCCAGATGTACCACAAGGCGTGAGTGATGGAATTCCTGAAGCACTTCCTCTCCATAAGATTCTGGTACAAACAAACAGTCTAGGAACCGTACACTTCGATCCGAGTGGATGTTCAAACCTTTCTCTTTCCTCCCATTGGAGATTCTATCACAAATTGACTCTACTTCACGGTCTCCTTGTTGTGCCTCTATAACTTTACTAATCAAAGTACGTTAAGCAATCAAAGTAAACAAAGTTACACCCTCTTCGGACTCACCCAAGTGCAATTCAAACTTTCCGATGTCACCTAATATAACCCATTCCCGAATTGCCACACTCGCCAAACTACTCACAGATTTCCGACTTAAGGCGTCGGCCACTACATTGGCCTTTCCCAGATAATAGTGTAACTCGAAGTCATAATCCTCCAAAAATTCCATCCATCTCCATTGGTGTAAATTCAAGTCTTTTTGGGAAAAAAAATATTTTAGACTCTTATGATCAGAGAAAACCTCAAACTTCTCACCATACAAATATTGCCTCCAAATTTTCAAGGCAAACACTATTGCTGTTAACTCCAAGTCGTGGGTGGGGTAATTCTTCTTATGAGTTTTCAATTGCCGTGAATCGTAAGCTACAACCTTTCTTCCTTGCATCAAGACACAACCAAGTCTATCCCGAGATGCATCATAATAAACAGTGTAACCTAAACCTCTTTCTAGAATTATCAACACCTACGCGGTAGTCAGTCTAGTCTTAAGCTCTTGGAAAGACTTTTCACAAGCCTCACTCCATACAAACTTAACCCCCTTTCTAGTCAATCTAGTCAAAGGCGTGAGTAGTCTAGAAAAGTCCCTTACAAAAAGCCAATAGTATCCCGCCAATCCCAAGAAACTTCGGATCTCAAAAATATTTTTAAATTGTTCCCAATCTTACACAGCGTCTATCTTTGAAGAATCTACAATTACTCTCTTTCTTGACACTACATGGCCCACAAACTTCACATCGGTGAACCAAAACTCGCATTTCTCAAATTTGGCATACAACTAGTGCTCTCTAAGCAAGTCAAGCACTACCCTCAAGTGAGCTTCGTGTTCTTCCTCGGAAGCTGAATAAATTAAGATGTCGTCTACAAAAATGACCACAAAATGATCCAAGTATTCTCAAAAAATTCGGTTCATCAAATCCATAAAGAAGGCTGGTGCGTTAGTCAACCCAAAAGGCATTACAAGGAATTCATAGTGGCCATAATGCGTACGAAAGGCCGTTTTCTAGATGTCCTCCTCCCGGACTCTCAATTGATGGTACCCTGACCTCAAATCTATCTTCAAAAAGCAACAAGACCCTTTAAGTTGGTCAAACAAATCATCTATTCTGGGTAATGGATACTTGTTCTTAACGGTAACTTGGTTCAACTTACGGTAATCAAGACACAACCACAACGACCCATCCTTCTTCTTCGCAAAGAGAGCTAACGCTCCCCAAGGCGATGTACTAGGGCAAACGAAACCCTTGTCTAAAAGCTCTTGGAGTTGAATCTTCAACTCATGCAACTGTACAGGTGCAAATCTATACGGCGCCATGGAAATTGGTGTCATCCCAGGTACTAAGTCAATGGTGAACTCAATCTCCCGGTGGGGTGACAAACTAGTAAGATCCTCGAGAAATATGTCCGAGTATTCACAAACTACCATTGGCAACTCAACACGAGAGCCGTCACTCTCACCATCCAAGAGAGTAGCAAGAAGGCCACTAAGCTCGTTTCTACTACGAGGGTCAAATACTGGCGATAAGACCCTATCAACCCTGTCCCCCAGAAAATAAAAACAATCACCACTCGAGGTGCACACTGTGACTCTCTAACGAAAACAATCGATCACTGCTCGGTACGAAGACAACCAATCCATGCCTAGAATGACATCAAAACTCAACATGTCTAGCAACACAAAATCAAACGAGAGTTGACGCCCAGCAACCTCCATCTAACAAACTCAACATGTTCTCACCATCTGATTAAGCTTGTATTATACTTTATACAAAAGATTCGCAGGTATGCATCTACTAAAAAGCATACGTATTCAAACAATTCACAATACAAGCGAATCACAAACTTATAATATATATATTCGTTCATATTAAACATTTAAGTGTATTCTTAATGCTTCCAAATTCGTACTTATCATATGAATGCATCCTAGATCTTCTCTAGATGCTTATTGCTCTTTTGGACAAGTGTGTGAGTTATTAACTCGTGCTCTGATACCACTCTGTCACGACCCAAACCTGCCCCTATGGGTTAAGGCCATAACCGGCCAGTAATCACGAGATTACCTACGGCCTCAAACCAAATAAGACAAAACTCATCAGAGTAAAAGGGCCAAACTGAAGCAAATTTAAAACTTTGTCCATAGAGTCGTGCTTATATATACATCATATCATTACATACATACATATGTTAATAACTCACAACAGAAAGTATAGTAACATAAAGTTCTATACAGACAGGATCATTCAAATCTAAGTCAGCCAAAACAAAGCTATATACAGACGTACACCCAAGTCCTCGCCAACATAACAAAATAACATAGAATGGCAGAAGGGCGAAGACGTGTCTCGTGCGTGAGACGGATAGGCTGACTCTTCAAAACCTTAGTTGTTCCATACAGACTTCACTAGGGCTGGGTCTGGACTTCTCTTGGCTTACCTACAAACACATGAATGAGCGTGAGCGAAAGCCCAGTGAATAATATCAAATAAAGAATACACATTGGAACAATATACACCAAACGGCCTTGGGCCCAATTTATATTTCTACTAATACATACATACATAGACATCTGTAAGTTAAGTAACTGCGGTTCCAAACACATCATACGGCCTTGGGACCAATTCATTAGTGTCAAACTGTTATTCGTGTCAAACTGGCCTTTGGCCTTTTCAAACTTTCATATCAAACTAGCCTTTAGGCCTGTCCAACTTTCATTTCAAATTGGCCCTTAGGCTTTTCAAACTTTCATTCATGTCAATCTGGCCTCTGGCCCATTTGTGCATGTCAAACTGACCTCTAGCCCATTCAAGCATGTCAAACTGGCCTCTGGCCCATTCATGTGTGTCAACTGGCCTCTGGCCCATTCATGCATGTCAAACTGGCCTCTGGCCCATTCATGCGTGTCAAACTGGCCTCTGGCCCATTCATGCGTGTCAACTGGCCTCTGGCCCATTCATGCATGTCAAACTTTCATTTATGTCCAAACGGCCTTTGGCCCAACCATTTATATCAATCAGCCTTCGGCCCAATCATTCATGTCAATCGGCCTTCGGCCCAATCATTTATTCTTGTCAAAACGGCCTTCGGCCCATTCATTCATGTCAAAACGGCCTTTGGTCCATTCATTCATTTAGTATAACAACCATTGTCCACCAAATGAATCAATGAACTTATAAAACTTACATAGAAGTAAGCGATTTGGACAACAACACATTTCAGATATCAGATATTACTCACAGTGACCGGCTCGTGGATTTGCCCTGGAGCTTGACCCTACACATCATGTAACACATATGGGTCACAAACGATTCAATCTATTCTTTAATTCACATATTCCTCTTTAGGCTTCATTCTTATCTTTTTAACTCAATTACAATGCTTAATGTATGCCTAAGAGTGCTTGCAAGTAAAAGAGAACGGAAAACGAAAATAGAACGATCACACAAAATTTTCAGAAACAGGGTCCCCGCTCAAGCGTGAACTTACCCACTCGAGCGGACCCATGGGGTCTATAATAGTATTGGCTATGTCATTTTTACGCTCAAGCGTGGAACTTGGACGCTTGAGCGGAAGTCTATCCTACATAGCTCCCCGCTCGAAATTGGGAGCACGAAATTCACGCTCGAGCAGCAGTTTCCCCGCTCGAGCGAACATCAAATTTCTGGGTTTTCCAGAATGTGTTCTTCAGCTCAAATTCGACATTCCAACTACCTTCCTTGCATATTTTGACTCCAATTTCACATATACTTGTACTAACATGGAACCAACACCAAATTACAACACAATAGAGTTCAATTTCACGAATTGATTACATGCATGCCCCAAATTAACTCAAACTCATGCATTCAAGGTTCCCATTTTTAATAAACAACATGCATGCCCATTTTGACTTTCATTTTCACTTCTAATGATGCAATTAGTGCTCATTCCCATGAAACTCAACAAAAACATGCTTGCATGTGGGATTACACTTTCAATCTTTCATAATTTACAATTTACATGCTAGATTTTGTGATTCCATAGGTATTCTTTACATGCATGCACATATCAAGCTTTCATTCCAACAAAACCAACTCAACACATGCTCATGGTTACAAACAAACCTTGAACACACAAGATTACACATTAAACTCATGAATTCAAGAATCAATTGCTTACCTAGAAGCCCAATCTATGGTTAATTCTTGAACTAGACTTCAAATATCCAAGCTTAAGCCAAAACATTGCACAAGTCTCTCCATTTCTCTCTCTAACAGCTGGCCTTCTCTCTTTCTAGAGAGTTGATCAGCCCAAAATGAAGATGAAAGGAGAAAATTGAGTGTATAGCCTTTTCACATAAATTCTCACTAGCCACAATTTAATAATAAGGAATAATTGGGCACTAATTCGCCAATTAATCAACTTAATCTGGTCTGAATCAATTTTTCAATTAAACTTCACCGTAGGCTCTAAAAATTACGCTAATCACAATGGCGTAATCAATTTCAGGTCCTGTGGCCGATAAGGCCTTCAATTTAAATTCCGAAGCAGATAATCCAACAGATATTCCTACGGTGAACAGATAGAAATTCAAAACCACATATATTCATATAAATAGCACTCAAAATCATAACAAACACATAATCATATGCATAAGGAGGGTAAATTAGCATAATACGGAACAGGAGTATGACAGTCTTCCCCCCTTTAGGAAGTTTGGTCCTCCAAACTTATTTCACCTTTAGTCGAAAACAATTCGGAACGCTTTTCATTCAACGGTTCCAATCCTTTTTAATAGTCATCTGCTTAGTTTCAAAATCAAGCAACACTCTGTTCTCAATCAGTCAGAGACTTACCTTTCCCGCCATACAAGGCTTGTATAGTGCCATACCGAAACTAGACTGTGAGCTGTTGTTATAAACGAAGCCTGCCAATGATGGATAGATTTTTCCAATTCCCCGAAATCTAAAGCACACATTTGGAACATTTCTCCCAGAGTCAAAAAAGTTCTTTCTAATTATACATTAATCTGCGGATGGAAAGCAGCGCTAAATCCCAATTTAGTTCCCATCGCCTCTTGAAGGCTCGTCAAAATTCAAACAAATTTTAGGATTCCTGTCTAAAACAATAGATACTGGGGTCCCATGCAAACGAGCAATCTTGTCGATGTAAACAGTTGGTAGTCTATAAGCATCACACGAAGATTTTG
Source organism: Camellia sinensis (assembly GCF_004153795.1). NCBI lineage: Eukaryota > Viridiplantae > Streptophyta > Magnoliopsida > Ericales > Theaceae > Camellia > Camellia sinensis. The sequence goes on from NW_021026109.1 coordinate 471,818, forward strand.
CAGGGAGGATATGAACAAACTTAGTAATCCTATATACAATAACCCAAACGGGACTTATACCCTGGGTGTCCAAGGCAGCCTCACAATAAAATTCATAGTCCCATATTCCTATTTCCATTCCGAAATAGAGAGAGGTCGAAGTAGTTCCGCCAATATCTGATATTCGACTTTGACTTGTTAGCACCGAAAATATTTAGACACAATTTCACCAATTGCCCTCTTCAAGGTAGGTTACCAACATTTTTATTTCGGATGCCAGCTAACTTTATCACAGAAGTCCGATCTATTCCCTTGTCACAAAATTTCAATTCATTCTTCAATAATTCCACAGTTCACAATCCGATTCGGTATTTAGTTCAGTGACTCATCACAGTTATCCAAGGTTAACCAAAAGTCTTCAGGAGTATGAAGTGGATCTAGATACGGATTCCCGAATCAACAAAGGTAGCATCGAAGCAATCAATTTCTAACACAATACGCATGTCCTCAATTCATTCAACAGTTTACGGTTTACAATTCAGTCCACATTCAATCCCCTGTTCTATCGAGTCTGTCCATATTATTTGATAATCGCCAAAAGCATAAGGCAATGTATATACAAATCCCCATGATGTCAAGGACAATATCAAAGGAGTCAATCACATATTAAGCACAATTTACACATCCCCAGAGTCTCAATTACAGAATATAATGGCACTGAGCAGTTATTTACATAGAGCGTACTGAATTCACACACTTTCGGATAATCAAGGTTTTTTTCCAAAGCTCCTTTGATACTAATAACATCCACATAATACCAAAGGATGACATTCCGGACAAAACAAAGGAATAATCGTCTCGGAATCAAAGCACACCCGTTCACGACCGTCGGTGGCCGACTCGAGATCGATTAAACAAACCCACCCATACAAAACTGTCGGTGGCAAAAGAGATGACTCAACAAAGGTGCTACATAGGCTTAACGTCCCCTAGCACGAAAGGACGCCCCAAGGATGTCATCAAAACAAACATAATACCACTCACCATAACCTGATTTCCCAAAATCCGATAACACTGAAGTAACTACTCTCCCATACAAAACATATTCTGATCAGTCAAGGATAAATGTTCAGTACTGCTTATAGTCAAATCAATCTGTCGCCATCGGTTCTCATAGCGTCAAACAAACAAGAATGTGACAATACACAAGCATTATTCCATAAAACTCCCAATCACTAGATTTGCTCAATCCTGTTCACTTGTAACAAGTATGTCTTCAACAACTATAGGTCGGTTCTTCATAGTGTTCATGGTTTGATCGGTCTGTTTGATAGCCCACAAAAGGTCTTTCAAATGAGTCAAGTATTCCAAACAGATTCAAGTTTTTGGGTCTATCAGTTTTTTTTTTTTTCGGCCAAGAATAATCTGGTTATTTATTTACAAGCAATCCTTAATCCCCCTCTACAAAATCAAATTAGATAGAGGGTTTTACCAAATCAATCCAGGCAAAGGTCTTGTCAAATTAAATCAAACAAAGGTCCCCTCAAATCGTATTCAATGAGGGTTCTACCGGGCCAAATCAGACAAAGGTTCTATCGTATCAAATCAGATAGAAATTTTCTCAAATAGAATACATTTGGTTCTGTAAGGCATATTTCGTTTGCTTAGGTACATAATTGATAGTTTCACAACTGTTCTAAGTTTATTAGTCCTCAAAGTCATATCGGAGTCATTCATCACATCTGTTCATATCAAAGTATTTCAAGTCATGTACAATATAACATTGTCCACATAAGTTTAGGTGTAGTTGCATATGCATGATGTTATTCATATCAAGAGGTATGTATCATAATCAATATAACAGTTCTCAAATAAGTCTTAGATGCAAGCGCATGGTACACAATAACACATTAAACAAAGTTCTTCGATTACACATAATATAGGATTCGTCACGCAGAGGTTCCAAATCAGTCACAAATCATAGGTTTACGAGTTAAGCCCAACATAGTCGCATAGCCCAGTCAATTCTCTACCAATCAAAATGCATGGTCTCACAGTTGTAGAGTTCATTACTTGGGGTGCTCAACTCAGTCACACAATCACAGAGTCACAACTCCAGTGGTTTAGTCAATGAAGGTAGTAATATAACAAATCACCCCGAGCATAGGTTTAGATGAACATGTGCATGTGCAGAGTTATTCGATATCCCAACACATATTTCACAAATTTCCCAAATGGAACATATACATTCAATGAATAAGGTATTGATCAAGTGGGTCCGACCAATCCAGATACACATATAGCAGATATGAAAGAATGTGCCAAATCAACTCAAATAATATTCCAAGCAAAGATGTACACACGTACCAGTCCAGAATCAGTCAACATATAGGCATTTGTTCATAAACAGTATAAATACCTGGGATAGCGGTCGTAGTATTCTGAGTGCTTTCTGGGACGAGTGCAATCACTCTATCTTGATTAGCAATTCCTACCATTGGTACAAATCCAACTGAGGCAGAGGATCTATTCACATTTTGTTCATTTCAGGGACAGTTCCTTACCAGATGATCCATTCTACCACACCCATAACAAGCCCCAGAAATTCGATAACAAACTCCTCGGTGTTTCTTACCACATTCATTACATGTCGGTGCTATATTCCTCGTAGAGTTTGAAGTGCGGGATGATCCCGTACTTTGCTTTTTAAATAACGTCTTCTTTGAGGAAAAGCCTTGTCTCTTGCTTTTCCATTCAAAAGATTGGTTCATTTTAGCTTTGGTCATTAGTGTTCGGTCTAGCACCTCAACATATTTTCTGACTTCCAACACATTCACTTGGTGCTCTTGCACCAGTGGTGGCAAAGGTTCTTGCCGTAGCGGCAACTGATACTGCTGTCTTAAGATCTTTGTCATTTCTTGTACTGTTCTTTCCAGTCTATCCAGTCGGGCAGTGGAAGACTCTGCCAGCTCATGTGCCCTTACTTTATCCATAACCTACACAAACTCTTATTAAGCCTTGCCAAATACTGGAATGCCCAATACAAAAACAAGCACAGATACACGTGGTACATTCGCACATAGGCACATTGTTATATTCCTATTTTATGTATTGTCAAGGCACAATTAATCACATATATAACAGGTGATTGCATACTTATCAGATATTGCATGTTGAACATTTACTCAGTAATTATATACTCAAATCATATTCCACATAAACGCCCATTTGCATAATCGAATGCATATATGCAACTTTTCACGGCTCATATGTTCATGTATGTGCATTATAACAAAACAAACTTATTATACACATTAGTGCAACAATTCATATCTCATACAATCACATGTTCTCACCATCTGATTAAGCTTGCATTATACTTTATACAAAAGATTCGCGGGTATGCATATACTAAAAAGCATACGTATTCAAACAATTCACAATGCAAGCGAATCACAAACTTATAATACATAGATTCGTTCATATTAAACATTTAAGCGTATTCTCGATGCTTCCAAATTCATACTTATCATATGAATGCATCCTAGATCTTCTCTAGACGCTTATTGCTCTTTTGGACAAGTGTGTGAGTTATTAACTCGTGCTCTGATACCACTCTGTCACGACCCAAACCCGTCCCTATGGGTTAAGGCCATAACCGGCCAGTAATCACGAGATTACCTACGGCCTCAAACCAAATAAGACAAAACTCATCAGAGTAAAGGGGCCAAACGGAAGCAAATTTAAAACTTTGTTCATAGAGCCGTGCTTATATGCACATCATATCATTCCATACATACATATGTTAATAACTCACAACAGAAAGTATAGTAACATGAAGTTCTATACAGACAGGATCATTCAAATCTAAGTCAGCCAAAACAAAGCTATATATGGACGTAAACCCAAGTCCTCGCCAACATGACAAAATAACGTAGAATGGCAGAAGGGCGAAGACGTGTCTCGTGCGTGAGACGGAAGGGCCGACTCTTCAAAACCTTAGTTGTTCCATACAGACTTCACTGGGGCTGGGTCTGGACTTCTCTTGACTCACCTACAAACACATGAATAAGCGTGAGTGAAAGCCCAGTGAATAATATCAAATAAAGAATACACATTGGAACAATATACACCAAACGGCCTTGGGCCCAATTTATATTTCTACTAATACATACATACATAGACATATGTAAGTTAACTAACTGCGGTTCCACACACATCATACGACCTTGGGCCCAATTCATTAGTGTCAAACTATTATTCGTGTCAAACTGGCCTTTGGCCTTTTCAAACTTCCATATCAAACTGGCCTTTAGGCCTTTCAAACTTTCATTTCAAACTGGCCCTTAGGCCTTTCAAACTTTCATTCATGTCAATCTGGCCTCTGGCCCATTCATGCATGTCAAACTGGCCTCTGGCCCATTCATGCGTGTCAACTAGCCTCTGGTCCATTCATGCATGTCAAACTGGCCTCTGGCCCATTCATGCGTGTCCACTGGCCTCTGGCCCATTAATGCATGTCAAACTGGCCTCTGGCCCATTCAGGCATGTCAATCTGGTGGCCCAACCATTTATATCAATCTGCCTTCGGCCCAATCATTCATGTCAATCGGCCTTCGGCCCAATCATTTATTCTTGTCAAAACGGCTTTCGGCCCATTCATTCATGTCAAAACGACCTTTGGCCCATTCATTCATGTCAAAACGGCCTTTGGCCCGTTCATTCATTTAGTATAACAACCATTGTCTACCAAACGAATCAATGAACTTATAAAACTTACATAGAAGTAAGTGATTTGGACAACAACACATTTCAGATATCAGATATTACTCACAGTAATCGGCCCGTGGATTTGCCCTAGAGCTTGACCCTACACATCATGTAACACATATGGGTCACAAACGATTCAACCCGTTCTTTAATACACATATTCCTCTTTAGGCTTTATTCTTATCTCTTTAACTCAATTACAATGATTAATGCATGCCTAAGAGTGCTTGCAAGTAAAAGAGAACGGAAAATGAAACACAGAACGATCACACAAAATTTTTAGAAACAGGGTCCCCGCTCGAGCGTGAACTTACCCGCTTGAGCGGACCCATGGGGTCTGCAATAGTACTGATTATGTCATTTTTACGCTCGAGCATGGAACTTGGACGCTTGAGTGAAAGTCCATCTTACATAGTTCCCCGCTCGAGCGGATATCATGGTCTGCAGATAATACTGGGAGCACAAAATTCACGCTCGAGCGACGGTTTCCCCGCTCGAGCGGATATCAAATTTCTGGGTTTTCCAGAATGTGTTCTTCAGCTCAAATTCGACATTCCAACCACCTTCCTTGCATATTATGGCTCCAATTTCACATATACTTGTACTAACATGGTACCAACACCAAATTACAACATAATAGAGTTCAATTTCACGAATTGATTACATGCATGCCCCAAATTAACTCAAACTCATGCATTCAAGGTTCTCATTTTTAATAAACAACATGCATGCCCATTTTGACTTTCATTTTCACTTCTAATGATGCAATTAGTGCTCATTCCCATGAAACTCAACAAAAACATGCTTGCATGTGAGATTACATTTCCAATCTTTCATAATTTACAATTTACATGCTAGATTTTGTGATTCCATAGGTATTCTTTACATGCATGCACATATCAAGCTTTCATTCCAACAAAACCAACTCAACACATGCTCATGATTACAAACAAATCTTGAACACACAAGATTACACATTAAACTCATGAATTCAAGAATCAATTGCTTACCTAGAAGCCCAATCTATGGTTGATTCTTGAACTAGACTTCAAATATCCAAGTTTAAGCCAAAAAATTGCACAAGTCTCTCCCTTTCTCTCTCTAACAGCCGGCCTTCTCTCTTTCTAGAGAGTTGATCAGCCCAAAATGAAGATGAAAGTAGAAAATTGAGTGTATAGCCTTTTTACATAAATTCCCACTAGCCACAATTTAATAATAAGGAATAATTGGGCACTAATTCGCCAATTAATCAACTTAATCTGGTCTGAATTAATTTTTCAATTAAACTTCACCGTAGGCTCTAAAAATTACGCTAATCATAATAGCGTAATCAATTTCGGGTTCTGTGGCCGATAAGGCCTTCAATTTAAATTCCGAAGCAGATAATCCAACAGATATTCCCACGGTGAACAGAGAGAAATTTAAAACCACATATATTCATATAAATGACACTCAAAATCATAACAAATACATAATCATATGCATAAAGAGGATAAATTAGCATAATACGGAACAGGAATATCAGACAGCAAGTGATCCAATTTAATACCCATAATCATTGTTTATAGAATTGTACTTTTTCATTTCACTACATCTCTGTGTGTATGAAGCCATTTGGTTGATGAATGAAACTAGTGTCTTTTGCTTTGATCTATGTATTAGTCTCTACATGTATATTAATAATACTCACTGCATAAGACATGTATATGTTTTTTTTATTATTTTTATCTTTTACACAGGGCAAAAAAACCGGAGAAGAGGCTACTGCAGTTACTGCTGCCCCTTGTGGGAGATCTCCTCGATTGTTTTTTTATGATCTTAACCGTTTATATTGTAAGGTTCATAAAAAATAGTAATTATATAAAAAATCAAGTTAATCAGACATTCAAAATCCCATGATTAGGTCCTAATTGTTTTTAAAAATTTATGAAAATAATGTTAACCATTTATTTTTATAGAAACAAATGTGCTTTAATTATAGGGTTATAGATATCCAATTAATTTGATTTTTTGTATGAACAATCTATTCGACGAATCCGACAATATAACGATTCAGATTATCAAAAAATACTCGGAATAATATCCCACAAAAGAGCAGCAGTGCCCCCCTTCTCCCAAAAAACCATAGTGGCCTTGCAATTATTAAAATAAGACATAGGCGCCATCATATCAACACTGATGTACTGGATCTCATTTTCTTGGGCCTACATACGAAATTGAATACAACACTTTGTGAATTTGTCTATTTTTAGTTTGTCTCTCTGTCTCTAATGCAAAACTCACAAGCACTTTGGAAACTATAATGGGGATGCGCATAAATTGACCTTGTATATTTGATTATCTCAAAATAAATAAATAAATAAAATTTGTGGGTGATTGGGGAGATGAGCGACAGTGACCAATGGACACAGTGCTGATCCCATGTCTCCAGATTCTGTTGCCAAACACTCTCCTCAACTCTTTCTAAATGGCCAGAATCTTGTAAAAAAAACTTCAATCCAATGATGATATCATGCTATCGATATCATTGTTCAATAAAATTTCATCATTTATCCTCCAATATATATGTGACACTTAGAAAGTACGGGTTCACCCTCCATTTATAGGGTTTATTGTGTGTTGATAAGATAGGACATCAGTATTACCGTTATACTGAATTTTTATTCATAATCTTGAGTAAAATTTGAATATAACAGTGAAATCACCAACCAATTATAACCTAACACATGTTGAGTGAATCCCACCTTTTAAATGTACACACCCTTGTCATTTTAATATCTTCCATGTAACTTCCATATCATTATGGCGGGTTGATATTTATACATGGTGAACAAATGATAAAAATCTTATTAATTGATGGTACCATATATACATGATAACGTGGTATCATATTTGTATTGAATTTTTTCTCCAGAATCTGTTGGAAATGGTTATAAAATTTTGGGTAAAATCAAATTTTTTCCGAAGTTTGGTCTATTTTTTAGGTGGGTCCCGTGCGTCGATTTTCACAGGTCAAAGTGGTAACGCGTTCTATGCCGTGTTGTGATTCACGTGGTATATTTGGTTGCTCAAAACCATTACCGAGTGAATGGGAAATTGAAGCCAAAGTGTGCTCCATGGAAATGGAGTTTTGGTGGAAAATCCTTCAAGGTTTGAATAAGGCTTGTCCCACATTGATTTGGTGGGAAGTTTTGAATGGGTTTATAAGGCATGGGTTTGGTACTTGGGGTGTGCCCCAAGGAGTACCCAAGTGCTTTAGAGGGAGAGGTTATGGGCAAAATGGGCTAGACCCATTGGACCCAAAAATCACCACACACGCGCACCGCGGTTCGTCCGGTCGGGCTGGGCTTGGGCGCGGGTGCATGGTGTGAGGTTGGCTTGGGCTTGTTCGGCCCAATACTAATCATTTTAGGCCAAAAACATTTGAATTTAATTTTATTTTTTGGTAAAATAAAATCTAGAATTCAAATTAAACCGGAAATAAACTAGTTTAGTTTTACTGTACTTCCAAACAGGGCCCTTCCCGAAATAAAATAGTCTAGTTTTTAACGTACATCCAAACAGGATCCTTCCTGTTTTTGTATCTGTTTAAATTATGAACCCAACAGATTCAAATTTGTTTGAATTCAAAACCAACAGGTTTCATACCTGTTCAATTCAAAACCAGCAGCCACCAATCTATCTATAAATAGGACAGTCCTCATTTGGATTTTGTAACTCTAAATCCGTCCTTCATAATTCTGCAAATATTCTTTTCATATTGCTGCATTATTTTCTTCTGTGAGAGAGTATAAACACTTAGTGTGTTCGTTAGGCAAACAATTTGTAGTGCTGCTATTGTTTGTAGTAGATCATTTTATCTTGGGAGATAGACGTCCAAATTCTGAAAGTACCATGGAGAAGACGAATCTGTCTTAAGGACACAGTGTCAAACACTGGACTTGATCAGATAATTATTCAAAGAAATTAATCAAGTAAGTTGTGTAATTTATTATTCTGTTTTATTTATTTATTTAAATCAGACTTTAATTTTATTTTTTGTAACAAAATAAAATCTGTTTTTATTTATTTTGTTTTTTATTTCTAGTTTAATTTTTGTAGTCAAACAAAATTCACTCATTTCCTTTATTTCTTTATATTCTAGTTGTTTAGTATACAATAAAATTTAATTTACTTAAATACAATGAAGATTGTCCAATAGAATCTTGCCGCAAAGCCTGAGTTTACTAAGGGATCCCTTTGTGTCTATTTTGTAGAACAACACAAAAGTTTTGAGACACGAATGCGACATATATAATGCGTAAGATTTGGAGTCTACATGTGGGAAAAGTATTAGTTGCTCCGAGGACATCGCATTTCCATTCCTAACCAATCACCAATTATCATATCTTTTGTTGTTTCTATTATTAACAAAAATTTGTGAATCTTATCTTTTCACCAATTATATTTGATTTGGGACCGACATCATTTATCATGTGAATTATGACGCAATAAAATCATTAGAGCATCTAGTTCTTTTTCTTTTTTTTTTCCTTTCTTTTTTTGATTAGGTGTCATCATCACTACAACTCGATTAATCTTAAATCTTTGAAATTCACAATGAAATAAATATTTAGTAATTTTTTGGAATAACTCGAACATAGGATTTTGTGGAATAACTCGTACTTAGGATTTTAAATCTTGTTAATATATATATATATATATATATGGGAGGCTTATGTGTAAATTTTAATAGGTAAATTTATTATTCAATAAGTCCTGTGCGAAATAATGTTGTTTTTCATCAAATATTATTAAAAAATGTCACTAATTGTTAATTTTCAGCGGCAATTTAAAAATTGTGACAAAAATATCACTAATTATAAGTTTTATCTCCAGTTTAAAAATCGTCATAAAAAAATGTCACTACGTTTCAACTTTTAGTGATTGTTAGAAAAATTTGTCACAAAAAAGTTACTAATGGTAAGTTTTAGCGACAATTTATAAAAATCCTGATAAAAAATATCACTAATTATTAATTTTTAACGACATATGTAAAAAAATCGTCACAAAAAATTATTTTTAACCACAATTTTTCTAAAATTTCATAAGAATTAAATCTAACTATTAGGTTCCTTTGGTGGTTTGCCCTATATTTCAATATATTATTGATATGTAAAATAATGTCTTGTTTTTTTTGAACGAAAACAATGTCATGTTTAGTTAAAGTGAATTAAGTTCTTTATTCCATTTCAGCAGCATATAAGCTTTTGAGTGACGATCAAACAATTGATGTCACTATGATGATCTAGCGGCTCAAGAAGATGCGAACAAATTTAAAGATGTTTGGGTGATGATCAATTTTAATTGGTATACAGTTTCAAGGTCAATGATGATCTGTAGCTACTTTATTACCAAATTATCTCATGTAGTCCAAAGGTTGCCTTAGTGACTCATCAAAGTACTTTGAGAGAGAGAGAAAATTTTGGAGTTTAATTATTTTAAGGAAAATGATTTTCGCCCCGAATCCGCCGACTGCCCAAAACAATGTCGTTGTCGTTTTGGGTCGTTTCTTTTTTTTTTTTCTCCTTATGCAGTCTGAAACAGAGGGAGAAAAAGATAAAAAGGGAGAGACACTACAACATTTTCTTAGTTTAGTGACATTTGAAAGTGCCACAAAACTATTCTTCTAATGACATTTTTTGGTCTTGTTGCATTTTGAACAAGTGCCACTTCTATCGGTGCCACGGTAGATACGAGTGCCATGGTAGATACTTGCAAGTGTCACCGCACCATCATGGCTAAAAACTTTCAATGACATTTTAATGTCATGGTAGATATTATTTGTGACACTATCAAGCGCCATTAAAAAAAGAGTTAGTGACACTTATAAGTGTCATTACACCATCAAGACTAAAACCTTTCAGTGACACTTTAATGTCATGGTAGGACTAAAACCTTTCGGTGACACTTTAATGTCATGGTAGGCACTATTCGTGACGCTATCAAGTGCCATTCATGACAATAATTCGTTGTAGAACAATTTGATCCGCTCTTGCAGAGACTCGAACCCCCAACCTCCCGCACCATAAACCTTATACACCACACTCTTCCCACTACACCTCTATAGCACCATATGATTATATATGCAACAAATATTATTTATATAGTACATACATCTATATTAATATAAAAGTATATGTATAAACATAATTATTTTATTGAACATAATTTATGTAAAATAAACTATTTACTAGTAAAATAAAAAAAGACCACTTTTGGCGACTAAAAATATTTTTTGGTCGCCAATTCTATATTTTTGGCTACTAATTATTTTTTAGTTGCTAAAAAACTTAACTTTTGTCGACCAAAATCGGATTTGGTCACCGAAGATGCACTTTCAGCTACCAAAATTTTGGTCGCCAAAAAATTTAATTCCCGCCTTAGGATTTTAGTTCTCCCGCGCTAAAAATAACCACTTTTGGCGACTAAACTTATTTTTTAGTCGCCAATTATAGACTTTTGGCTACTAAAATTTTTTTAGTCACCAAAAAGCTTTACTTTTGGCTACTAAAATTTTTTTAGTCGGTAAAGCCCATATAATTAGTGACCAAACTTATTTTTAGTCGCCAATTATAGACTTTTGGCTACTAAATTTTTTTAGTTGCCAAAAAACTTTACTTTAGGCTACTAAAAATTTTTTTGTCACTAAAACCCATATAATCAGCGACCAAACTTAGTTTTGGTCACCAATTGTAGACTTTTTGCTATTAAAATTGTTTAGTTGCAAAAAAGCTTTACTTTTGACTACTAATGCTGTTTTGGTTGCTGAAAGCTATACTTTTAGCGACCAAATTTTTTTTGGTCAGGAAATTTAGTCGCCGAATATGCTTTTTCCTGTAGTGTATATTGAGTTTTATTTATTTATTTTTAATCATTTACTGCATTGTAAAAATTTTAAAAATATATTGGTATTTTTTGTTTTTTTCAAAAATGCCATTATAAGCTTGGAAAGTTTTTGACTTAGTGGCATTTCTCAAAATGCTATAAAATATTTGTTTATGGAACTTTTCACCTAAGTGCCATAAAAAGTAATTTGCACTACCTAGTGTCCTGGCATTTTTTAAAAAATGTCATTGCTACTAAAGTTTAGTGGCATCTGTTGGTAAATGTCACGAACATAATTTTTTGTGTCATTATTTTATAAAATGCCATAAAATTGATGTGACATTTCTTTATTGAAATGCCACTAGAGCCTTATATGTTTGTGGCTTTGTGGCATTTATCTAAATGTGTCACCAAATATTATTTTTATGGCATTTTCTAAAAACATGCCACTAGTATAGTGTCACTAAAGTGTGTTTTTGTTATAGTTTTGTGACACTTGTTCATTGAAATGTCACTAGAGCCTTTTATGTTTGTCGTTTTGTGGCATTTTTCAAAAACGTGCCACTAAATATTATTTTTTGTGGCATTTTCTAAAAATATGCTACTAGTGTAGTGCTACTAAAGTATGTTTTTGTTGTAGTGAGAAGAGAGAAGAAGAGAGGGGAAAAGAAAGAGGAGAGAAAGAGAAGAGAGGGGAAGAGGGAATGGAGAGAGAGAGAGAGAGAGAGAGGGTCCATTGCTGCCCCGCCTCCTCTGCCTCCGCCGATCGGTCGCATATCGCCCAGTTTTTTTTTTCTGAAAATATGTTGATGATGATGATGGTGATGTTGATGAAGATCTGAAGATGTTGAAGATGTTGAATGGTTGAATGGTTGAAGATGTTGTTGTTGTGGAAGATGAATGGTTGAATGGTTGTTGATGATGATGTTGTTGATGATGATTCTCTCTCTCTCTCTCCTCTTCCTCCTTCTTCTCCTTTCTTCTTTTTCTTTCTTCTTCTGCGTTATTGGGAGAAAAAAAAAATTCAAAACGACGAAACGACGTCGTTTTGAGTTTGGGGGATTTGGGGGAAGAAAGGATTCGAGCTACGTAGCATAATTGTTATTTTAATTCATGTCCTTGTTTGGTAAAGGCTATAATTCGACTTTTTAGGTACAAAATAAGTTAAAATAGTTAATAAAATAAAATGTTAAATTAAACTCATAATCATTTAAATTTTTCCCTCATAAATATCACATCTAACTAAAAAAATCCAACCATCTTTCCAAACACAAAAATTTTAACATATTAAAATAACCAAAAAATAAAACAGCCCACTAAAATAGCTGACTTTCCAAACAAGGCCTATGAGGGACAATTCTAAATTAGCTCCCCTTAGGAGTAATAAATAAATTTTGAATACCTATAATTACTCATAAATTATAGTCATATTTATTTGAAAATATAATTTTAAAATTAAATTAATAATTTAATAAAATAAATAATGATATATTTGATTAAAATATTTGAGTTTAGAAAAATAGTCTAGTTGAAAATGGTATATGTCATATGTAGAATTTCAAAACAATGTGTGAAATATAATAATATGAAGAGATTAATAATTTCAAGATTAATGGTCATAAAAACACTAAATCATTCTAATTTAGTTCCCAAACAAACAAAATCTATGAGTTTTGATAAGGTCCAAGCCTTTTTAAAATATTCTGAGTTGAGCGTGAGATTAAAAAAAAAAAAAAAATTAACAAAATCACCATTGCAGGTTGCCTAACAGTGGGCAAAATAAATTGTTTGAGTTTACGGGGTTCATTCTAAGTACGGAAAGAATGAATGATTAATATTTACATGTTTATAATCAAACTGTTGCGTGGATTTTACTTGTAACAGAAAAAGGCTAACTGTAAACGACCCATCCATTTATATGTTTACACAAGCTTTATTGAAAGTGTGGAGGTGGGTTCTTTGGAAAAGCAAATCTTAAATTTGTTGGATCAATTAATATGATCTCACTTCAATTGATTCCATATAACTAGGCATTCTTATACATTGTTAGTGTGAGATTAGGCTACAAATTTGATAGTACAATCAATAACAGAAAAAGCATTCACTTGTTCAAGCTTTTTTTGGTATAAATTTTATATATATTTAGAATTTTCCAATCATAATACCAATACTTCATATCACTATTTAATAATACAATATTATATATTATAAAATTTTAATTATTCATTTAACTTAAAGGTGAAACACCAATAAATTCCCAAAATAGATTTTGTGCATTCATTAGTCCTTAGGTTTTTCTTACCAACATATGATATCACTATTTAATAATAAAATATAATATATTATAAAATTTTAATTATCCATTTAACTCAACTCACTAGTAAGGAGCATATTCTCTTTAATCCACAAAATAGATTTGACGGTGTTGTTCGGGCCACATGTCTTACTTTGATGATTCAAACCGTCAATTATTTAGGCCACATTATTTAGCTCATCTATGCAAAAAAAATATAAGTATATGGGAAAACATATTTAAAATTTGTAGGAATTAACAAACAAAATTTAAATTTGTACTATAGGTTCAAATATTAAATATATATTTCTTTTTATATACACAACATTTTCATCATATAAATATATATATATATATATATATATATATATTTGAATAGGGCTTCTTTACAGTCTATTCATCTTCTGGATTCTGGTGTCGACACCACTAAAGAAAAAAATTAAATTGATTGGATAATATTAATTACATAATTTCATCACTTGAAAAAATTGATTGTATATTTTTAAAGATCTTGCTGTTGACAACCTTATGGACTGTCAATAAAAAACGCAAAATATTAAAATAATTATAATCTCAATATACATTTCACATATAATTTTTGCAGATCAAATATCTTATGATATGAATATATGGTTAAAATTAATCATGGTCTGTCAAATAATTAATTAAACATGATATTTTAATAAGATGATTGATTGTATAAACAGACTTAGAACATTCAGATAGGGCTCCATCAGTCCACACCACAACGCTCTAATCTGCTATTCAATTCACTTTATTCTCTTTCAACTCACTACATCACTGGAAGTCACGATGCTTTTCATTCTTTAGAGCATTTTTTGGTTACTTTTAATATTTTTTAATTTTCCAATTAGGCAAGAGAATTGTTTGTTGGCAAAAGGGGTCACCCCCATAATACACATGTTTTGCTACTATGACAAAAATTAAATATAGAATATATAGAATACCAAATATATATGAATGGATAAAATTTTATAACATTTGTTAATGAAATTCATTTTTAAAAAATTCTATCAATTCATATGCATTCTTTATCTAATTCTATGATCGATTTTTATATTTCACGACTTAAAACATATTTTAGCAATCACATCCATCACACTTCGCGGGGTTTGGTTTTTATGCGACTTGTAGCAACTTCTTTGCACATTTCTTTTGGCCGGTGACTTGGGACTTTCTATCACCCAAAAAAGATATGAAAAAAAGAAAAAGTTAGTGAATTCAAAAAAAAATAAAATGAAATAAGTTGAAAAGTAGATGAAAAATAAATTATATGTTGTAAATTCAAATATAGTCTAAGACGGTATTTGATAAAACTTAAAATTAAAAATTAAGTATTAAAAATTAAATGTTGAATTTTTTAAGTTTAAAAATTATTTGATAAAAATTTAAATACTGAATTAAAAATAAATTATTTGATAGGTATAATATGAAATTTAAATTTTGAAATTTATTATGTTTAAATTATATATTTCAATTTTTATACTGTAATGGTGGTGGTAGTAGTGGTGGTGATGTTATGATGGTGGTGGTAGGATAATGGTGGTGGTGGCATGGCGAAAGTATTAGTGGTGATGGTGGTGGTAATAGTGGTAGTAGTAGTGGTAGTGGTAGCGGTAGCAGTAGTGATGGTAGTAGTAATAAAATGATGGTAGTACATATAGCAATAATAACAATGGTAATGACAGTGGTGGTGCTGGTGGCGGTGGTGGCAATGGTGATGGCATGATGGTAGTGGTAATGGTGGCTGAGAGGGGAGATTTGCGCCGTTAGTACGGCCGAGCTAAGATAGGACGGATCTGTTTTGCTCGGTCTAAAAGATTGGCTGACCGGGCGTGAACTAGCCTGGCCGAGCTGCGAATAGCAAACATTTAGCAGTGCATACAACCAAGTGGCGAGACCGGGCTACGGGTAGCTCGGGCTAAACTATGGACAAGTGAGGGATGGCACGTCTCTGACCGGTGAGCCGAGATGGGCAGATTCCAGATAACCTTGGATGAAGGTAGAACGGACGGAGGCCAGCATGCCTCGCGACCGGTATGCCACGATAAACTGGTCAATACCAGCCCGGCCCATGAGCATCACCCTGCTGCCCTTTTGCCAAGGGGCAGTCCGGTGGGGCATAGCGCGGTTGAGTGCCTGTAGTGATAGTTCTTCGCGGGAGATAGGTCGGTCGTGGTACTGCGGTCAGGTGTGCCACTTGGGCCAATGGCGCGAGGGAGGGGACATCTGCTCCACGCATGCCTCAATACCGTTAGACAGTTCTGCGTGTACTGGTGGGAGGACTAAGCCTTTACACCCGTAAGGTGGTGAGAGGCGAGCACTGCCACCTGTCTTGGGAAGGACAGCAGAGGTAGTGCGCGCATAATCTTGAGGCTGCATGGCCAGCCTTGAAATAGGGAGAAGGACGAACGTTAGAGGTATGCGACTTCTCCCCAAAAGAAAATACTCTCTCTCTATCTGTCTTCTCCTTCCTCAAGTGGACTGACTTGATCGTCGGAGGGCCTATCCGGCAAACCATCGCCGGGCAGCTCACCGTTTTTGGTGTTACCAGGTAGACGCCGTCAAGAGAAGCTTGGAGTACAAGGAGTACGGAAAGCATAGGATATTTCGCCCCCGTACAGTGGCAATGGCATGGTTGTGGTGGTAGAAGTAGTAGCGATGATAGTGGTAATAAAATGATATGTATGATGCTTATGGAAACAATAATAATAGTGATGAAGGTGGTAGTAGAAGTGGTAGTGGTAGCAAGTAAAGAGAGCCAAAACACCCCTATATTGAGGTAGGGTTTCCCTGTCCTATTTTGTCAGGAGCTAGGGTTTCACTACGCACGCAGTGGTTCTCAAACAACCTAACATCGGGTAAGCAGCCTGTCCTAATTTGGAATGGTCACTATGGATCCGAAAATGTACTAGGTCGAGTGGTCAGAAAGGGTGCCCCGGTAAACTGGGGTTTGTGTTCCCATGCTGTCAGAGCCTATAGCCGGTCAGCCTTATGGACATGTCTTGACAAGACAAGCCTCCGGCAAACCGTTCAGGAATGGCAGATGGCAAACACTGTGTTCCTAGGCGCACCAATGCACATGCAATGCAAAGAAACACATAAGTGAGATCAAAACAGGATATCACGAGTTTGAGTCAAGCTCTCTAAAAGTCCCCAGCAGAGTCGCCAGAAACTGTAGCAAGCCCGCGTCCCGCGAGGGGGCCTCGCTACTACAGTTCGGACTCACGGTTTTTGTTGTCGCGGTTCTTAATCTGAACCAAAGAGTCCAAATCTGGCAAATCGTTTTTGAGAAACAGATTTTTGAAAAAGTAGTGCCAAACATGGACTGCTTTGTCAGATACAGAGTCGCCACCTAAATATTTTTAAAATGGGGAAATTTAGGAAACCCTGACTCGGTGCCGAAGGCCACATGTCCGTCATCACCGGAGTTGTCTCGGCTCGGGAGCTTGGGTACGATCGGGGAAGGTCAGCTATGAGCACCCCCTTTCGCCCGGTCCGAAGACCGGCCTCTACTAACCATGATATCCGATTTTGAAAACGCTTATGCGTTCTTATCCCATTTATTAGCCTAGAATTACTATGTTATGCGCGCAGCAAACAAGTATAGAGTAGATTGCCTAATTTGGAAAGAAACATTGCATATCCGTTTGTTTTGAAAATGCTTTGAAATTTGCTACTCGCAAGTAGGCTAAAACACGGATTTCAATGAGTTTTTCCAACTCAAACAATCCAACCTTCACCCACAGGCACTCAAACAGTTTAACATATAAGCATTTAGCCGCATGGCAAGCATACTGTCATGTTAACATTCACACACATGCGAGATGCTAAAGCATAAATACTTACATCGTACTCCGTGCCAAAACAGTAAACTAGTTAGCAAACATGCATGTCCTAGTTCATGTTAAATTGCCTAATGCAACACATACATGATGCAATTTAGATAGGCTCGGTTAACCTAAGCATGGCATATGTAATGCGATCAATTATCACATATTCGATTTGTAGATTGAAGTACAAATGCAGTTAGCGTGATGTACCGAGCCTAATGCATGCAGTACAAATGCATGAATGCACGCATGCATAGCATAAGGTATGCTAAATTAAACATGCCCTAATCTACCATCATAAGCAGGTAAATAAAAGGAAAGAAAGACGTGAGGTTGGAAGACATACACACACTCACACACACTTATTACAGATTTACCCTCACTCGGAGGGACCAAATAAATATTACAGTTCCAAATAATAAACAAATAAAATTATTACAGAATTTCTAATTAATTAAAAAAAGGATGCAAAAGAAAGAAGAGGGTGGCCACAGCCTTTGCCTCGGGATGCGCAGATGATGCATGCTCGGTCCGCCTTGCCCGGGAACTCGCTGCCATAGCATTGCTGCCTCTGTTTACACTGCCCTGTCTCTCTGAAAATTGCCAAAGTCCTGGAGCAAGTTCCTCACACATTGCAGAGCACCACCGGCCAGACAGAATTCCCACCAGCACTCCATAATTTCCATCGGCTGTTGAATTGATAATCGGCACTTAAAATAATGCCGGCCGGCACTGAATTCTGCCGGTCGGCAAAAACTTCCTGTAGAGACAGTTTTGACAGCAAACAGAGAATAGACAGTGCATGGCATGGGGTTTTCAGGCACATGTAAGCATGGTCATACTTCCTATCATGTTTTGAACTCAAGGAAGCATATCCCTCGATCCTCGAACCATCAATGGTGCATGGTGGCTCAAAGAATCAAATTTGCCATTTGATACAAAGATGCATGCAACAAACAAAATGAAAACCGAAGCCTTATCAAGTTGGAGTCAAAGGCCCCGGTGACCGGGAATCGAGGCACATTACATCACTTGAAGTATGAATGTTCCTTGATTCCCACACTTGGTTTGACACCCCAAACCAAGTAAATGCAATGCATGTTATGCAAACATGGCTCAAAATGCAACATGATACCAAGATGTAAGGCACAACAAGCATTATGCCACCAACATGACAAATGTGTAATGCCAAGCATACAAGGTGCAAATATGATGCAAACATGGACCAATTTGGGAATGGGATTCACATGCTATGAGGCTTAATGAAGCAACCATGCGACAAACATGGAACAAGCATGCAATGGGGCCTTAAGCCATAAAGGGACAGACCTTGATCCGCCCCAAAACAGTGGCCAAAAGATGTCTAGAAGGTGGACCAATACTCATGCTAACAAGCAAACTAATGGTCCCAAGGTTAAGGCACAAAAAGGAGACATTTTACCCCCACCAACATGACCTCTCATGGCATGATTAAAACAAGTAAAAACAGAATTTTACAGACCAAGATAGGACTCCAAACCCTCCTAATATGGCAGCTAAGGTGACTCCCAAGAGGCATATGCACCAAGGCTCATTCCTAGGCATAAGAGGGAACACCCTCAAGGCATAAAAGAGGTCATGCATGCACACATACAAACATGATTCTTGGACTAAAATGTGGTCCTAAATGATGTTAAATCATGAGGGTGATCACAACCATGCATGCTAGAGGTCAACATGCTCAAAGCTTTCAAGCCAAAATACATAGCACCCATAACAAACATGTCAAGCATGACCAAATGGATAACCAACAGACTTTAAGCATGGAAAAACAATACTAAAAGCTTCATGGAACTAAGCCAACACACGCAAGAATCATGGCCTAATCATGAGATGCACTTCTAAGCAAAATGGAGCAATACAAAGCAGGTACTACAAGCATACAAGGAGGCACAAATCTGGCCCAAAACAGAGGTAACATACGACCTAAAACACCTAAAAAACTTCTGAAATGAGGCCAAGAATGATCAAGCACACATGCTACCTTTTTAAGCTAAAAAGCAAAGAAACAAAACAATGAAGGGAGAGGGGTGTCCCTCCCCTATGCAAGAATTCAAACCACCTTTTTTAACACTAAAAATCAACTTGTTTTTAGTGGTGAAAGGACCAAAATACTGAAGTGAACAAAGCCTTACCAAAGAGGCACCAAAATGGACCAAACAAGGCCTAGAAGGGTGAGTTTGCACTCAAACCACAAAAAAGAACCCTTGAAGAACAAATGGTCTAGCCCTCTTCTTTTGATCAAAACCAGTCCAAAAACTCAAGAAACAACCCCCCAAGTCCCTCAATCTCGGAGTAAGGTGTGATGGTGTGTGTAATGGTGCAAAAGTAAGGTAAAAACCACCTTTTGAGCTAAGAAACACACACAAAGGAGGAGAGAGAGGGAGGTATAGAGATAATATGTATCTATATCTCCAAGGTCTGGTTTTTGGTTGCAAGAATCTAACCTAGATCAAAGAGGAAGGCCCTCCTCTTATAAGACTCCCTCTTGCAAAGCTTATACAACAAGCTTGCTTAGAGGGAGATCCCTCCATACACGTGTATGGAGGGAGGCAGAGTTGGTGCCAGCTATCACAGCTGGCACAAAATATCTCCATAAAGTGGATGAACAGTGGTCGGCTGCCCAAAAAAGTTGTTTCGACAAAAAAAGGTGCCGACCGGCAACAAACTATGCCGACCGGCAATAAAATGTGCCGACTGGCAACAAAATGTGCCGATCGGCAACAAATGGTGCCGATGGAAGCAAAAGACCAGCCGGTGGCCTTTAGCCACTGCCGGTGGTGTGTGGGGATGCCTCACAAGGCATTCCCTGCCCTTCCAAGGCAAAACACAAGTGTTTGGTATGAAACCAGACACTAAACGGTCAAGTTCGGAGATCCTGAGGTAGGGCGCGCGAGCCGAAACCTCCGGGAACTCTAAACGAACACAAACATGGATAATCACCAAGTGTTCCAAGCGGTGACGTCCAAGTCTAGAGGACGGTCAAAAATGGGGTGTCTACAATTGCCTTCCGAACTACCTCTGTGACCTCCTACTCTTCTCTACCTCCTTCGCCACTTGTAAGTTCTTTCCTTCTTTGCTTTGAATTTCTTTCCTTGCTTTGTTTTTTGGCTTAGCATAATCATATTGGCTGGGGAGAATGGCGAAACATTTAAAAGATCTCCTCTCACCGGATCGAATTTCTGGCTTCCGATGCCATTTTTCCATCCCTGATGACGTCCGTCTGTCTTTTGTGGCAGACAGCACCCTTGATATTTAGAGGGTTAATGAAACCACAATCGTCTTCCCTCTTTTATCAATCGTAGAGGACGAGGTCCGTTTCCCCCTTCACCCACTCCTTAGGGCCGTGCTTTGCCATTGGGAATTAATCCCTTCGCAGCCCAACGTCAATTTCTTTAGGATTGTGATAGGGATTGTCGCACTAAACCACCGCCTTGGGCTTAACCTTGGCCAAGTCTTCTGGTCGGCACGGGCATTATTTCGTTAGAGCCAAAGACACCGACCATCAACTAGTGACTATGCTTTCCAGCTTTGGGAAGCGAGTCGATGATGTTATGGTCGTCGTCCAAGGAAATTGGGAATTCGGTGAAGGCGAGGATCGCCTTGATCGTATTCCTAGATGGATGGGCGAACCAGGTGGCCGAGTATCATCTTTTATTCATTTGTTAAATTTATAAAGCTTCATTTTTGGGACCTTATGGTTTTGCTTTTGCAGGGAACGATTTGAAGAAAATCTTGACCTCAACTGACGACGTCGTCCTTTCAGAAATCAAGACTGCGCTCAAGTACTTCGGCCGACGGAGTCTTCAGAAGCAGGGGAGGGCGGCCCACGTTCTGCTCCACTACGAGCCGACTTATATGACCTTTTCGGCGGTGAAAAATATCCCAATTTCGATCGGTGAAGAGTTTCTTGTTGACCGTATCTTGACTAACTTCAAAAATTTAAGGCAAGTCGGTTGTGACGAATCAGATTCGAAGCGACTGGAAGTAGTTGAGGCCGCTGAATCAGACGAAGCCGAGACAGAGGTAGACGAGGCTTTGAAATTAGCATTTAAGGAAGTCGGCCTCAATTCGGCTGATAATCTGTCCATTTCAGGTCGAGAGGACCGTCCAATTGGTGATATATTTCAGGGTCTGAAGGATCTTCCCGGTGCGTACCCAGAAGATATGGCTAGGCTGAGCCTCACCAAGCTTGCCAAGAAAGCGAACGCGGAAAGGATAGCTGCGCGGCGAAGGGCGGAGGAGATTCGGGCTGCCGAATCTCAGTCTCAGTCTCAGTCTCAGTCTCAGTCCTCCCTGCCCGTTATTGAGGAAATGACGACAAAAGGAGGAAGCACCGAAATGGAACCCTTAGTGCAGGCCAGTGTAGAAGCTGAGCAAAGAGTGGACAAGCGCCCTGCCAATGTCGAGGCCGGCTCAGAAGAAGATCGCGCCGACAAACGGCCTCGTTTGGAGGAATCGGATGTGATTGTACCTTTTGTTATTTAGCCGAAGATAAAAAATACGCCGATCTTCTCCGATGCTTCGGTAATCAAAGATCCAATGGTTGCACTTAGTTTGGTGACGTCTGTTTCACTGCCTACTGATAGGGCAACTTTTCGGGCGAAGCCGGATCTGGTTGCAATCGCGTTGGCCGCGCAATCGGCTCTTTTGGTACATATCTTGACTCTGTGTTTTCTCCTTACACATTATTTTGGTTTTAACTTCCTGTTTTACAGACTGTCAGAAGGATAGCCAACATGGGCCGTCGCTATCATGATGCCGTGGAGCAGATTGGCCGTTTACAAGCGGAGGTTGAGTGCCAAAGGAGTAGGGCGCAGATAAAGGGCACTCGTGCCGAGGCCGAGTTGGAGAGATCCCGTAATGCTGAAGATTTGAGATCGGTCATCGAGTAGAGGGCGAATGCGAGTGACGCTGCGCTTAAATTGGCCCAGAGGGCGAATTCTAAATTGAAGGCTGAGTTGGAAGAGATGAAGGCGGCGAAGGAAACAACTGACCTGAAGGCTTCCAGCGCATTTGATGCCGGGAAAAAATCTTCTTATGATGAATACTTAGACGAATTCCCCAAGTTTGAGAATCGGGGCTTTAAACACGGCTGGCTCAAAGCCCTTGTAGCCGCTAATGTGCCTTTGGCTGCACCAACTCCATATGAACAAGTGGATGTTGAGCTGCTAGAGTTTGATTCCGATGGCTGATTTCAAAGGTGCTTGTTTTTTGTTTTAGGATTTGCGCGTATTTTTCAGCTTTTTACAGTTTTTTGCTTAGTAATTTTCATATGTAAAATGGTTACAATTTGTGCCCAATTTACTTAATGAAAATTCATTTTGTACCTCGCTGTTACTGATGAATGGAATTGCTTTGGGTCAAATGTTGTATAATTGCTGACTAAATGATTAGGACGCTTTAAAATCCAAAAATTGGTGAATAAACTGGCTGCGACACATATCGATCGGCATGAGGCCAGGGTACGCGACCAGCTACATTAATAAATCTGCCATTACCCCAGCCAGTGCATGAACTGCAAAGGCATTGATCAAAAATTGCCGTTTAGAAAGTTAGGCCGTTTTAAAAGCCAAAAATTGAATGAACTGGCTGCGGCACATATCGATCGGCATGAGGCCAGGGTACGTAACCGGCTAGATTAATAAATATGCCCTTGCCCTAGCCAGTGCATGAACTTCAAAGGCATTGATCAAAAATTGCCGTTTAGATAGTGAATGAACTGACTGCGGCACATATCGATCAGCATGAGGTCAGGGTACGCGGCCGGCTAGATTAATAAATCTGCCCTTGTCCCAACCAGTGCATGAACTTCAAAGGCATTGATCAAAAATTGCTGTTTAGAAAGTTAGGCCGTTTTAAAAGCCAAAAATTGAATGAACTGGCTGCGGCACATATCGATCGGCATGAGGCCAGGGTATGCGGTCGATTAGATTAATAAATTTGCCCTTGCCCCAGCCAGTGCATGAGCTTTAAAGGCATTGATCAAAAATTGCCGTTTAGATAGTTAGGTCGTTTTAAAAGCCAAAAATTGAATGAACTGGCTGCGGCACATATCGATCGGCATGAGGCCAAGGTACGCGGCCGGCTAGATTAATAAATCTACCCTTGCCCCTGCCAGTGCATGAACTTCAAAGGCATTGATCAAAAATTGCCGTTTAGATAGTTAGGCCGTTTTAAAAGCCAAAAATTGAATGAACTGGCTGCGGCACATATCGATCGGCATGAGGCCAGGGTATGCGGCCGGCTGGATTAATAAATCTACCCTATCGTTTGGAGAGTAGCGTTAATGAAATTGCCTCGGGAGCGCTGCAAGTATTATAAATAAATGGGAGGTGGTTGTTTGTGCCTGTAACTTCGCTTACTGTGTTTTCAAGGCAACTTATCGCGAATGGCAAATAGAGTTTTCTTCAACAGCAGAGGCGAAGGTCGAACTTTGGCTGAGCTTGATACTACAATGAATTGTGGCCGAGAAGCCACCCGTGCGGGAAATGGGGCATCTAAAGAACGGGAAAAACGTCAGCCTCCAAGTCATCGAAGCAGATCACCCCGAAAGGAGAAACAACAACGGGGAAGCTCTCCGCGACTGCGACCGTTGAGTTTCGCAATTTTCGTGGGGAACAGACCGATGATGGAGGCAGACTCCATTATCAGAGACCCAGTGGTGGCAGTCGAATTTGCTCGACAGATTTTTCCACTAGAGGTGCAGTAGTCGATGGTTGGCCGACAAGATTTCGATGTCTTTCGAGAGGGAATCCACAGGGCGGTGAAGGGGTTGTACACCGCTTACGAAGTCGGCATGCGGCTGCGCGCCGCGCAGCGGGAGATAGGGAAGATGAACGAAAGGGTCCACAGTTCAGAGGTTCGGGCGGAGAAAGCTGAGTGCGAACTTAATGTGCTTAAGATGGCTAAAGCCGCCGAGCTGCATGTGGCGGGTCGATCTAATCCAATCATGGACGAAAGGGTGACCCAATGGCTATTCAGTCATGCCATTGCCGATCGAGACACGCCTAGCATGTTTGCCATAGAGAATGCGAGATCCAAAGGTTATGAGTAAGGCTTTCATGCGGGCCGGAAGGTTAGGATCGACAAAATGAAGGAGAAGCTTGCAGAGGAGGTCTGCCGATGCGAGAATCGGGGATTTAAGCACGGTTGGACCGCGGCACTTCAGGTCGCAGAGGCTCTTCAAGCAAAGGGTGTCGATTCGGCATTGCTGCGGTACCGACGCAATCATTTTCCCTTTTCCACCTTTGAGGTCGAAAAGAGCGACGATGAGGGAGAGGTCCTATAAAAATATTCGTTGTAATGTTCAGGCGCGGATTGTGTCGAAAATTATGTAATAACTTGTCAGATGAATAAAATGCTATGTTGTTAATATTCCTGTTGCCTTATAATTGCTTGTCAAATTGCATAATTATGTAATTCTTTGGCGTATATATGTTTGCATGTTTTGTGCTTTATTGGACAGAGATTGTTCGAATAAACGGTTTTAGCCGGCTCATCCTCATGGAGCACGTCACTAAATATTTATTCAGTATGCTCGTTACATTGCCCAAAAACGGTGTTGATAAGACTCCAAATCCGGCATTTTCTTTAGGTATTTATTCGGCTCCAGGCTCAAGCTTGGACGACGCCATGGGCCGAAGGGGCTCCGAATCCGAAGACTTTGAGTGGCCAATCGTGATATCCATGAAGGGCACTCCGTATCCGGAGACTTTGATTGGCCGATCGTGATATCCACGAAGGGCGCTCCGAATCCAGAGGCTTTTTCGGCCCAACGGCGTCATGCGCCAAAGGGGCTCCGAATTCGGAGACTTTGAGTGGCCGATCGTGATATTCACGATGGGCGCTCCGAATCTGGAGACTTTGATTGGCCGATCGTGATATCCACGAAGGGCGCTACGAATCCGGAGGCTTTTTCGGCCCAACGGCATCAGGCGCCGAAGGGGCTCCGAATCCGGAGACTTTGAGTGGCCGATCGTGATATCCACGATGGGCGCTCTGAATCTGGAGACTTTGATTGGCCGATCGTGATATCCACGAAGGGCGCTCCGAATCAGGAGGCTTTTCCGGCCCAACGGCATCATGCGTCGAAGGGGCTCTGAATCCGGAGACTTTGACTAGCTGATAGTGATATCCACAAAGGGCGCTCCGAATCCAGAGACCTTGATTGGCCGATCGTGATATCCATGAAGGGCGCTCCGAATCCGGAGGCTTTTCCAGCCCAACAGCGTCATGCGCTGAAGGAGCTCCGAATCCGGAGACTTTGAGTGGCCAATCGTGATATCTACGAAGGGCACTCCGAATCTGGAGACTTTGATTGGCCGATTGTGATATCCACGAATGGCGCTCTGAATCTGGAGGCTTTTCTGGCCCAACGGCGTCATGCGTCAAAGGGGCTCTGAATCCGGAGACTTTGAGTGGCCGATCATGATATCCACGAAGGGCGCTCCAAATCCAGAGACTTTGATTGGCCGATCGTGATATCCACGAAGGGCGCTCCGAATCCGGAGGCTTTTCCGGAACACTTTTAGAACAATTTTCGACTAGAATCCTCATATTACAAAAGTGGAATTTGTACATGGCGAATCGTTTAACACTAAAATCATTCCCTACAGGTCGGGTTTAATGATAAAACTTTCGCAAGTGGGTCGAGTTCCAAGGCCTTGGAAGACTCATTCCTGTCATATCTTTCAACCGATATGCCCGTGTTCCTGCAATGGAATCTATTTGATAGGGGCCGTCCCAGTTTGGACCAAGTTTTTCGTCAGCTGACTTCCGATCGGCTGGAAGCACCTTCTTCAGGACCAATTCTCCTAGTGTGTAGCGGCGCAACTGAACTCATTGATTGTATGATTTCGCCAACCGTTTCTGGTACCGTGCCATGGACGCAAGGGCGCGGTCTCTTCGGTCCTCGATTAGAATCAAATCTAAAGCCAACATCATGTCGTTTCAGCCTGTATCAAAAACTTGCGACTTGAGGGTCGGGAGGCCGATCTCTAGGGGTAAGATCGCCTGGTTGCCAAAGCATAGGGCAAACGGAGTTTCTCCAGTTGATCTCCGCAGCATTGTTCGATGAGCCCACAATACACTCGGCTATTCTTCGACCCATTTGCCTTTGGCTTTCTCCAGCCTTTTCTTGATGCCGTCCAGGATGGATTTGTTCAAAGCTTCGGCCTGACCATTGCTTTGGGGATAAGCCGGCGTAGAAAAATACTATCGGATACCATATTTGTCGCACAGTTCTCGGTAAACACCACAATCAAATTATGACATGCTGTTGCATGTACCAGTGGCTCTTGGAATGCTGAATCGTGTTATGATGTTCCTCCACACAAAGCGTTTAACATCAACGTCCCGAATGTGTGTTAATGCCTCCGCTTCGACCCATTTTGTGAAGTAATCTGTTGTGACGATCAAGTATCGCTTATTCCTTGGGGCCCTCGACAATGGTCCTACGATATCGTGCCCCCACTGGGCGAACAGCCAAGGACTGGTAATAGAGATTAGCTCTTCTACGGGCAAATGGGTTAGTGGGGAGAACTTCTGGCACTGTTCACACTTTTTCACATAACACTCGGCGTCCGCTCTCATTGTCGGCCAATAATACCCCTGCGTTATAGCTCGATGGGCCAAAGAACGCCCGCCAGAATGGGCACCACAACTGCCCTCATATATCTCAGTCAGAAGCTCTTCAACTTTGTCTGGGTGCACGCATTCCAAATATGGACTAGAGAAGGATTTTTTATAGAGCCCTCCTTGTGGATCTAAGTAGTATCTCATGGCTTTGTTTCGCAACTTGTGCGCTTCTTTTTTCTCCTCTGGGAGTTAGTCAGAAGACAGGAAAGCAGCAATGGGATCCATCCAGCTTGGGGTAGATTCTATAACGTTAATCTAGACTTCCTCCGAAGGGCCAATGATTGGCTCCGGGATGAAACCTACTTCGATAGTCCGTTTAATCTCTGAGTTGATGGTGGAGGCTAGGCAAGCCAAGGCGTCTGCATGGGTGTTCTGATCACGTGTTATCTAGTTCAACCCATGATGGTCGAATTTTGCCAACAAGGAATTGGCCGTTTTTATGTAGGCCGCCATGCGGTCGTTCCTTGCCGCGTACTCCCCTTTTAGCTGGTTGATCACCAGTTTTGAATCACAAAACACAAGCAAACTCCAAGCGCCAAGAACGTGCGCGTTCCGTAAACCAACTAGGAGGGCTTCGTATTCGGCTTCGTTATTTGATGCTTCGAAGCCAAGCTTGACGGCCTGCTTAATTATTACGCCGCCAGGAGACATGATGACAACTCCGGCTCTACTGCTCCGCTAATTAGACAATCCATCGCAATACAACAGCCAAATATCCCCAACATAAATCCTCCAGTTCGGCTTCGGTTGAATTTTGTCAGGCTTGAAGTCGGTCAGAACACCAGTGAATTCGGTGACAAAGTCGGCAAGCACCTGCCCTTTGATTGAGGTTCTGGGTAGAAATTGAATATCAGAGCCCCCTTTGAAACACATTCGGAAGGTTCTGCACTGCGTAGTACAGACCAGAAAGGATAGTCTGTTAACACCCCAATGCTATGACCCTGGAAGTAATGCATCAGTTTCCTCGCCGCCATGACTAGGACTAGGATGAGCTTTTCCAGCGGAAGGTAGCATGTTTCAGCATCAACCATTGCCTTGCTCACGTAATACACCGGCCGTTGCTCTCCCAACTCTTCCTTTATCAGCACGGCGCTGACGGCCTGGTCGGAAACTGCCAGATACATAATGAGCGGGTCACCAAGAGAGGGAATGAGTGGTACTGAGCGGAGGTATGTCTTAAGGCCGTTGAAAGCAGCTTCACATTCGGAGGACCATGCAAAAGCCTTGCCCTGCCGTAGTGTATGAAAGAATTGTCAGCAGCGATTTGTGGAACGGCTGATAAACCTGTTGAGCGCGGCGGCCATCCTCATTAACTTTTGCACCTCTTTTACTGATCGGGGGGAGCTGAGCTCCAGGATTGTTGTGATCTGTCTTGGGTTAGCTTCGATTCCTCAGTGATTGACGATATATCCCAAGAATTTGCCAGAGCCGATTCCAAAGGCACATTTGGAAGCATTCAGCTTCATTCCATATTTGCATAGGATGCCGAATGTTTCTTCAAGATCGGCTATATGATTCTGCTTTACCTTTGACTTGACCACCATATTGTCAATGTACACTTCCATTGTGCCACCGAGTTGCTTTTTGAACATGGTGGTGACTAGTCTCTGGTAGGTTGCCCCGGCGTTCTTCAGCCCAAAAGGCATAACCTTATAGCAGTAAGTTCCTCTTAGGGTGAGGAATGCTGTTTTCTCCTGGTCCTCTAGATGCATGGCAATTTGATGGTAGCCTCTGTAAGCATCGAGGAAACTCATGCGCTGATGGCGTGTTATGGCATCTACCAGTTGGTCTATCCTTGGGAGAGAAAAACAGTCTTTGGGGAAGGCTTTGTTTAGGTCCGTGAAATCAACGCAGACTCGCCATGTACCGTTCTTCTTCTTCACGACTATAGTATTAGAGAACCATGTGGGGTAGGTAACTTCCCTGATTGCCCCTGCATCAAGCAGCCGGTCAACCACTTCAATCACGGCGGTAGTGTGCTCTACGGCAGATTGCCGACTTTTCTGAACGATCGGCTTGCACTTGGGGTCAACATTCAAACGATGCTTGGAAACAATTGGGTCGACGCCTGGCATTTCATATGGAGTCCATGCAAATACATCAAGATTATCGAGCAGGAAGGATATTAGCTGCTGTCTGTCGGCTTGATTCAAGGAGGCACCGACCATGAAGAATCTCTCTGGATTGCTGTCAATCTTAATTCGGTCTAAGTCTTCCGTGGCTTTCTCATTTGGGAGCCGCCCGACATCGTCGAGGCTTTCACGATCAGGCACCTCGATGGAATTAACTTGCAAATCCTTTGGCGTCTTTCCGGAGAGGAGATATCATGCTTGTGCTGATTGTTGGGAACCATGGATCTGCTCGATGCCGTATTTTGTCGAAAGCACAGAAGCTGATGATAGGTGCTTGGGACAGCCCGCATAGTATGCAACCAAGTTTACCCTATGATAAGATTGTACGGCAAAGGCAGCCAGACGACCAAGAATTCCATGTTCACTATTTGGGAGCCTGCTTGGACAGGTAGTATGATTTTCCCCAACGGATATTCTGGATTTGCGTTGAAGCCGAATAATGGATAAGGAGCCGGAGACAAGTCTGATTCGTTTAAGCCAAGTTTGATGAAGGTCTTGTAATACATAACCTCAGAAGTACTTCCCTGGTCTATGAGAATGCGCTCGATAGAAAATCGGTTGACACGTAGTTCAATGACCAGTGGATCAATGTGGGGGACTGTTATGCCGATAAGATCAGAATCGTCGAAGGTGATACTCGGAGCTTCATGCGGCCGTTTCGCCGGCGTGAGTTACTTATGGGATGCAGGGTGTGTTTGAATTGTATGCAAGGCTGAGGGCGTTGGCAAGCTGTATATCATATAGATGACTGCAAGCGGTGGTGATTCCCGCTGAAGTACAATTGGTCTGGTTGCGCACGTTTGGGCATGTTGCTGGGGCTGAACATCTCGGACCAACTCCTGAAGGTCTTTCATGGCATAGCTATAGCCTATCCCTTCTTGTCGTGTTAGGAGGTGCCACCGTTTCTGATGGCCTTGTGTAGAACGAGGGGACCCACTTTAGATGAGGACTTTTTTCAGAGGAACTGGAAACTTCAGATCGTCCATTCTTCTTGGGATCCGGGGATAATAAGTCGGAGCTGCTATCAGTGTCTTGAAGCCGGGATCGAGGTCATCGATCACCTGCTTTCAGAGGTCACTCGGGATTTTGAGACACGGCTTGTTTGGATTTTGCTACCTCCAAAGCCAAATCCTGACGGAGGCGCTCATTCTCATCGATCAAGTTTTCCAACCTCTGCTCATTTTGCTTTGCCTGCTCCATGATCGATTGCATTGCCTCATGTTCTGGAGTCGAAGGTGAGGCGAAGTTCAAAACACGTCTTGCTGGGATAAGCTCTGATCCGTGCGTGTTTGTTGGAGTGAAAACATTTACCTACGTGTTTTTATCAGTGACTATTAGAGGGTCCTCCGTCACGTCCGCCATGGATATGCTTGAGTATTCCCACAGACGGCGCCAGTTGTGGGGAAGTGGTTTTTGGAAATACTTTTCTGATCCTGGCGGATGCTCGTGATCCACCGATAGGCACCTAAAAGGAAGTAAACACTCCAGTCGGGGGTGCCAGAATTAGCACTCCAACGGACAAGTCAGTCACTCGTTCTAGATTACTTGTATTCTAAGTTAAACACCACAATTATCACATGCCTCTTTCTGGCTGATGTCTCTTCTATTTATATCTTTTCTTCTTTGGGCCTCGGGATTAGTTCCAAATCCAACCTCCTATTCGGCATATTTTGTAATAAACCGATCTTCACTCGGCCCCTTGCTTAATCGACTATCTAGCCGAATAAGGTTGGGTCCGAGTTTTCGTGGCAATGGCCGAATGTTTCGAATCTCGATTCTTCAATGTTCGACTCTCCGGAATTTCTACGACTTCCAATATTCAGCCCCCACAATTATAAATGTGATTTTTAATAAAACCAATAAAAATAAAATTTAAATTAATACATATATATATTAATATATTTTAAATAAATAAATAATTAATTTAATAACAAAACCAGTCAAACTGAGTTAAAATATAAACTTCAAATTCAATCTATAATATTTTCAATAAAAAATATTAGTCTAACTAGAAGCTAAAATACCTTTCCAACTCCTAAAAGATAGGATCGGGCTGGGCGGGCCACTGCCGATGTGCACCCCGCAGGACTTAGTCAAGGGAGCAAATGAATACAGGCAGGTTCCTATCGAGTCCGGATCCTCTGCCATGGTTCACTGCCATGGTTCCTGCAGTTCCTTAAAACGATGTCGTTTTAGGGTAAAATTTATCAAAAAAATAAAAATTAGGGAAGAAGTAGAAGACAGAGAGAGAGAAGAAGAAACTTCTCCGGCACACTCTCCGGCGACTCACACCACCGTGACCCCTACTCTTCGACGCCCTCTCTGACCCCCACAACACCACTGTCACAAACCCACTCATCCTCCTCCCTGATGGCCTGGTGTAGAACGAAGGGGCCCACTTTATATGCGGACTTTCTCCGGAGGAACTGGAAACTTCAGATCGTCCATTCTTCTTGGGATCCAGGGATAATAAGTCGGAGCTGCTATCGGTGTTTTTTATTGGTCATTTACAAAATTATAATAGTATCCTTTTTTAAATATGTAAAATTCTTTTATATTTTAAAAATTTTAAAAATACTCTATTATATATATATATATATATATAATTTTTGTCATTCTTTTATATTTTAAATTGGAAAGTTAATGGTAAGATTTGAATTCATTGAACATTTCTTTCTTATTGTAGGATTTGTTTAGTTGATATTTTTTTTTCTTATTATAGGGTTTTTTTTATTGAGTTGATAGTGTTAAATTTATTAATGATGGTGGATTTTTAAGTTATATTAATGTAAGAAAAATGTTTGAGACCTCCTTTGAGGATGATCCTGACACTCTCAAAGTGATCATGACCCTCATGTATGTGTAGGACTCACTCATGTATGCGTGGGGTCCACATCATGAGTGGTCTAAATTTGTGGGGTCTTATAGGAGTAGGGGTCTCAATCATTGCTCTTGATGTAATTCTCATTGTAATCATAATATTGAATCTCAATATATAAAAACAATAACACCCAATTAGTATATATTAGTGTGTGTTTGGGAGGGAAAAAATTGGATATACAATATACCTAACTGTGCGTACCGGATTCCGCACTAGATGAAAGTGGATCGGGGCTCCGCACTCGGTTGGACTATCCAAGGATTGAGGTCCCTGTAGCAAGACGCACCGTTAGAGCTGCCCGGTCGGGGTTGGCCGGATGACCCCTCTAGTGTGGGAATCAGTGATCGGAGAAGAAGTGTAGAGAGTCGAATTTGTAAGTGATGTTCAGCTTGGAATAGTTCAGTTACCTTCAATGTGAAGTGAGTGAAGTATATATAGGGTTCCTTGCTTGCTTCTCAAGATAGTTTCATGGAGCTTTGGTGCTGCCAGATTTTCCTTTAGCATGGCACTAGGTGGGGGACCACCTGGTAGTTGTCAAGAGGTGCTTATACTCATTGTAGTCATGCTGATAACAAACCTCATTCTTCTAGTTTAACAGCTTCCGTGATTCTAGGTGTAGCGGACCAGCTGAGGTGGCAACTTGCACATGCACATACTCACAACTTCCACATTTCTCTGTGAGGTTCTCTCAGCTCGGTACCTTCATGCCCCAGTTTGACCCTATACAAGGCTTCCGTTAGGATGGGCTAGTCAATTCAGATATCTTAGTGTGGGCTCGGCCCACTTTAGTTTGGCCCAAAGATTAGGTCTTGTAGCTCGGCCTAGCCCAGCATCGCAGCTGGACTAGCCTTTTCACTGCGGGTTGAGCCCAAGTGCTTGAGGACTTGGGTACACTGTTGATCGTGGAGTTGGGCTTAGTTGGGTTGCCCACATGCTCATCTGGCCCATTTGGATCTGGGCTTGGGTGATTGAACCGGCCCAAGGCTTGGGTCTGACCCATTTCTTATTTCCCCCCTTCATTTGCCCCCTAGCTCGCACTAGGGTTCCCCTTAGAGGGAGCTACGATTCGATATTCCAAACGTCGCGTCGCTTCGGTTCTGTCATAGTTCAGCCGTGGTAACGGCTCAATCCTAACACACAACCCCTACATGTGTCCATTCGTATAACGCGTGCCGACATGTGATAGGTGTGCAGAGATAGTGCATTGATTCCATACCGAAGGTCGTGCTTCGTGTACCTTCACGCCGGCTGGTGCAATAAATGCTCTGGCTGTCAATCCAAATCCCTTTATTTTCTTTTTAGTTCTTCTAGAGAGCTTCAAAGAAAAGAGAAGAACCCTTCACGTTCCTCTGAACTAGTCTCATTGGAGCTCTGCTCAGGCTTTTCGCTGCTGGTCTTGCTTCAGCGCCGCCCGTTCGCCACCGCTACTCTAATCTCTGTAAGTCCTCCTGTGATCCCTCTTCTCTTGTCTTTTTCTATTTCAATCATCTTATCTGGTCCTTGCGCCGCTGTGTTCCACACTCTGTTATTTGGGTTCTATCTCTGTCCCATTAGGTTTGTTAGATGAGGAAGTTTCGCTCACTAGTTGATACCCCCGAGGCCATGGCCATGTTCCGCCTTGACTATAATATCCCCAATGACGTGACCTTTTTGCTGGCAAAGGTTGATGCCAAGCATATGGGCACTAGGAGTACCGTCACCTTTCCGATTGCGGCCATCGTCTAGGGAGGGGTTCGGTTTCCCCTCAATCCTTTGGTGTGCCGATTTCTGCATTAAGTCCAGTTAACCCCAATGCAAGTGTCCGTGAACCTGTTCCGTGTCGTTTGCGGTGTAATCTCAATAGGCGGTTGGGTTTGAATCTTGGTATCTGGGACATTTTAGGCTGCTACACTCTTTTGCACAACAAGGACCACAGCACGTACTACCTGTGTATTCGTTCGGTCGATTGTCATCTGGTGGCTGGGTTGCCTGATTCGGACAAACACAACGATGATTTTCTACAAGTTGGTGGCAACTGGGAGTTCCCTGTTGGGACTGAATTCCAGTCCAAATGGATACCTCAGAAGGATGGCTACCCAAGTTCAAGTCTTTCCCTTTAGTGTCTTTTGTATTTCTTACTTTGTTTTAGATGTTACTCTAATGATTCATTTCTTTTTTTCAGAGGCCTCTCGTTTTCAGGCCGAATCAGGAAAACACTGAGGCCATAAAAGCTGCTCTGAGGTACAAGAAGAGATTTGCGCCCGAGTTGTTGGATTACCAGTCGACTTACCACTCTACCATTCCAAAGAAGGTGAGGCTCCCTGCTTTCCTTTTGGATTCTGATACCGAGACTGACACATCCCTCACTCCTCTGGTTACGAATCGCCGCCGAAGCCAGGGTGCACCGTCTAAGAGAACACCCTCTATGCCCCTAGTTTCGCCGGGGGCGGGTCTGTGTCGAAGAGAAGAGTGCTGGTGGATTTGGAGGTTGAGGCTTTCGGCGTCTCTGATGTTTTGGAAACCCCTCTGGAAAAGGTCGAGGTGAAGAGCCTCATGGAAGTGAAGTTGGAGGTGGGAGCTTCCGGGACTCCTGCAACTACTGTTGAGCCCTCTATTTCGGTTGCGACGAGAGCAAAAAAGAAGAGGAGAGAGACTAGCAAGGCAGTGGTGGAGGAAGCTTCTGAGGATCCTGTTGAGAATGAGGCATTTGAGAAATGTGAGCCGCCGATGTTGCATCAAGGCAGGACCATTTCTACTTCTGATTCGGTTGTTGGTTCCCAAGATTTTGCTTTTGATTTGACCAGGTTTCTGTTGAAGCCGGTTGACATGGCTGACCATAATGGGCCCCGTAATATTCCTATTCTGAAGGGGACCCTTCAGATGATGACTGTTGTAAGTGTTTTCTTGTTTTACTTGTTTTTGGTGTTATGCTGCTGTTTCTTTTTCTTTTAATACTTTGCTGTCCTTTGTAGTGTATCCAGAGGATGCATCTGTCCATCACCCGCGCTAAAGAACTAGAAAAGGTCGTGCTGGAGTCCGCAATGAATGCTGAGAGACTGAAAGTAAGCCTGGAGACCGAGAAAGAAGGACGCCGAACTGCGGAGAGGGAGGCATTCCGTTTGAACAAGATTGTTGCTTCAACTGAAAAATCAAAGGAGGCTGCTATTGGGGCGCAGGCTTAACTTGAAGGAAAGGTAGCCGAGCTGGAGGCCGTTATCGCGGTGATGGATGTCGAGCGTTCTGCGTTGAAGGCCAAGCATTGGCAACAAAGTTGGGATAGGGCTGGGACTGCCTGTAAAGAGGAGGTGCTAGTGCTGCGAGACAAGCTCTTTCTAAAGGGTTGGATGAGTGCTTTAGCTGCTGCCCTGGTTCCTGAAGGCTCCCCTCTGTTTCAGGATGTCCCAGTTCCCTCAAGATCCTTGGGTTCAAAGATTGTCTCCACCCTTGCTGTTCTTCCGGCTGAAGTTTCCCTAGAAATCGATTCCGCAAACAAGACTCAGGACAGTGATGTTGCCATTGAAACGATGATTGTTGAAGAGGGTAGAACCCTAGAGACTGAAGCCGTGGGAGATGTGGTGAAGGAAGCTTCTACTTCTTAGGAAGTTGGAGCTGCCTCTACTTTTCCACCCCAAGACGGCCTGGACAAGATTGTGGACACTGCTCTTGAGGTTCCCTCTGTTAATGAAAGCTGAAGTTTTCTCTGAAAGGAATTGAAGTTTTTGCTTTTTTGTTTTGATGTACTGTGGCTCAGTCCCCTTGACGAGCATTCTTTCTATACTTGCCAAGACAATTTTTCTTTTTTCTCTTCTTTTCTTTGTTGCTGGTTATGAGGCCATTTGTGCCTTTTGTTGGATGCTAGGATTTTCTCTTTGAATTTGCAATCTGATGCTGTTTGGCTTCTATGTCTTAATGTTTTCTATACTGCTTGCCTTCGGCTGAGCACTGTTAAGACCTCGGGGCCGAATAGATGCTCGGTCTGGTTCTGTACTGTTTGAAATAGATGCTCTGTCTAATTCTGTACTGCTTGCCCCTGGCCGAGCACTGTCAGGACCTCGGGGCCGAACAGATGCTCGATCTACCTAACGAATATATGGCATGGCTGTGCTTGATTTCATAAGAGGGTCTTACTTAGGTCCAAGTTGGTTTTTTTTTTAAAAAAAATTGTTTGCCCTCCCTTGAGCTAAGTAAGATTGGTACTGAAGATTGTGCTCTTACATAGAACTGCTTAAGTCTGTTTGAACTTTGATAGCACAGGTGCATTTGAATGGGATAAAGGCATGGAGAGGTGTCTTACTCAGGTCCAGGTTGGTTTGGAAAAAAAAACAATTGTTTGCTCCCAGCTGGAGTTGAGTAAGACTAATGCTGGAAGTTTGCTCCTGACAGAGCTTAGCCAAGTTTGTTGCAACTCTGTTTGTTCGCATCAGTACTGTGTTGACGTGTTGATACTTAAGAAATTTTGTGGATTCAGAGATGTTTACTTAGGATATGTTAGTGTGGTTTCCACCAAGCAATTCCACTTGGCTAAAATCCAATTTAGTTGCCAAACATAGTTCCACCAAGCAATACCACTTGGTATGTTTGAGTGCTAACCAAATTTAAATTCCATTCAATCGTTCTGAAACTAAGTCCATTTGGGTTAGGACCAAAGCTAATTCCGTTTGATAAACATCAAAACTAATTCCGTTTGATAAACATCAAAGCTAATTCTGTTTGGTGAGTACCAAAGCTAATTCCGTTTGATAAATATCATAGCTAATTCCATTTGGTGAGTACCAAAGCTAATT
The DNA here is from genome assembly GCF_004153795.1 of Camellia sinensis. Taxonomy (NCBI): domain Eukaryota; kingdom Viridiplantae; phylum Streptophyta; class Magnoliopsida; order Ericales; family Theaceae; genus Camellia; species Camellia sinensis. The sequence continues at coordinate 509,035 of NW_021026109.1, forward strand.
CCGTTTGATAAACATCAAAGCTAATTACAAGAATTTGATAAATTTGAGAGAAGTGGGGAAGTATTTGCATTGTTCAACAGATAAATGCCTTTACATTCTAATAGAGAAGTTGGGAGATAATTTTATTGCTAGTATTGAGATTTACTACATTCCAGGGCCAAGGTACAGCTCTGCCTTTAAGATCCTCTAGGTAGTAAGCTCCATTTCCAACAACAACTGTGACTTTGTACGGACCCTCCCAGTTAGGCCCAAGTTTGCCCTTGGCAAGAACACTTTTGTCATCCATAACTTTCCTCAAAACCAGTTCTCTTCGTGTAAATTGCCTTAGGAAAACTTTTTGGTTGAAACTTTTAATGAGCTGCTGCTGATATGTTACAAGTCTGATCAATGATGCTTCTCTTCGGCCCTCTGCCATATCCAGTGCTTGCGCAATAGCTTCCTCATTATTGGTGCTTTCAAACAATTCAGACCGAAGGGTTGGGAGAACTACTTCGAGTGGGATGATGGCCTCCATTCCATAAGTTAGGGAGTAAGGTGTTTCCCCCGTTGAGCATCGTGTTATGGTTCGGTAGGCCCATAATACATGGGGTAACTCTTCAACCCATTTGCCTTTTGCATGTTCAAGCGGTTTCCTTACTCCGTTGATGATGGTTTTGTTTGACGCTTCTGCCTGTCCATTACTTTGTGGGTACCCTGGAGAAGAGTTCCTATACTCGATCCTGAGGTCGGCACAAAACTTTCTGAAGATCTTACCATCGAACTGTGTTCCATTATCCGCAATCAGTATCCGCGCGATGTCGAAACGCACCACCACGTTTCTCATGACAAACCGCTTTGTATCCGCTTCTTTGATACTTGTCAGCACCTTGACTTCAACCCACTTAGTGAAATAGTTGGTTGCAACAATGAAGAATCGCCTGTTCCCAGTGCCTTGTGCCAATGGTCCGACAGTATCCAAACCCCATTAGGCAAAGAGCCATGGGCTGGTGAGTGGAGTGAGAGTTTTGGTTGGCTAATGAATGAGTAGAGATGAATGAGTGGAGCAAACGTCTGACATTTATCACACTTCTGTGCATACTGCTGCGCATCTTGTTGCATCTGTGGCCACCAATACCGTGAGTGAGGGCTCGGTGCACCAGTGACCTTCCACCAATGTGGCATCCACAAATCCCATCGTGAATTTCGTAAAGAACATTCTCGACCAGATTTGGATACACACATAGAAGATAAGGGCCAAGATAGAAGCGTCTGTACAGCTTCCTAGATGGTGAGATCCAAAATCGAGCTGACTTATGTCTAGCTTTGTTGGCTTCCTTTTTGTCTTCGGGGAGAGTACCAGATTTTAGAAAAGCAAGTATCGGATCCATCCAGCTCAGTCATAGGTTGCTGCAGAGGACTGGAGATGCAATGCTTGGTTCTGGCACGAACTCAACCCAAACTTTTCTAGCATCCTTGGTGTCCATTGATGAGCCGAGGCAAGCCAGAGCATCAACATGGCTGTTTTTGTCCTGACTAATTCGTTCAACTCGTATGGATTGAAACTTTTTGAGTAGGTCTTTGGCCTTGCCTGCGTACATAGTCATTCTTTCATCTCATGTTTCATAGACCTCAAAAAGCTGGTTTACCATTAGTTGTGAATCGCTGAAAACAAGAAGCTGTTCTGCATTAAAGTGTTTGGCACTACGTAAGCCAGCCAATAATGCTTTATACTCTGCCTCGTTGTTTGAAGCCTTCTAACCGAGCCTGAGAGCCTATTCCCAGATAAATCCTTCTGGTGAGATAAGTACTACTCGTGGCCTCGAGCCTCGGTTATTGGACGACCCGTCAACATAAAGCTGCCAGATGTTTCCAATAAAGAATTTCCATGCTTCCACAGCGTAGGGCTTTCCCTGTTCGGTGGTGCGTGGCACTTGTGCTGAACTCGGATTCCACAGCTCGGTACTCTAGGTGGGAGCAAATTTTGTGACAAAATCTGCTAAGGCTTGGGCGTTGATCGCCGTCCTGGGTTGATACCGAATGTCAAACTCGCCAAGTTCTACCGCCCATTTTGTTGTTCGGCCAAAGAACTCAGCTCGGCTGAATACAGATCTGAGGGGGAATTCAGTGAGGACGTTAATGGTATGCCCCTCGAAGTAATGTTGCAACTTTCTTGAGGCGATAAATAGTGCGTAAGCTAACTTTTCCAATGGTAGATACCGTGTCTCGGCATCTAGTAAGGTCTTGCTAACGTAGTATACTGGCCTCTGTTTCATGTTATCTTCTCGAATTAATACTGCGCTTACGGCATGATCTGAGACTGCTAGATAGAGGTACAACTCCTCTCCTGGTTTCGGAGTGGACAGAAGAGGTGGTGTGCTGAGGTATCTTTTGAGACTTTGCAGTGCTTTGATACACTCGCAACTCCATTCAAACACTGCCCTTTTCCTCAATAGCTGGAAAAAGGGTTTCATCTGATCTGAAGATTTGCTGATGAACTGATTTAGTGCGGCCGCCATTCCAGCTAGTTTCTGCAGCTCTTTAGCTTTTGTTGGTACTTCAAGATCTTGTATTGCATTGATTTGATCTGGATTCGCTTCAATTCCTCTGTGAGTGACCATGTATCCCAAGAACGTCCCTGTTCGTACCCCAAAAGCACATTTCGAGGCATTGAGGCGAAGTTGATAGTTTTTTAGGATGCCAAAAACTTCTCTCAAGTCTGTAAGGTGGTTTGTAGAAAGCTTGCTTTTTACTACCATATCATCTATATAAGCTTCCATGGTTTTCCCAAGTTGGTCCCTGAACATCCGAGTGATCATCCGCTGGTAGGTTACCCCGGCGTTCTTGAGCCTAAACGATATTACTTTGTAGTAATGAGTTCCTCTTGGAGTGATGAATGCTATCTTTTCTTGGTCCGGACCGAACAGTGGTATCTGGTGATAACCGCTATAAGCGTCCAGAAATCTCATGCGCTCATGCCCTGCTGTTGAGTCTACCAGTTGGTCGATGCAAGGCAGTGGGAAGCTATCTTTAGGGCATGCTTTGTTAGGAAAGTGAAGTCAACGCAAACTCTCCATTTTCCGTTCTTCTTTTTTACTACGACTGTGTTGGACAGCCATTACGGGTACTGAACTTCTCTGATCGTGCCCGATGCCAGGAGTTTTTCGACTTCGGCAATTACTGCTTTAGTGAGCTCAACTGAGGATCTCCGACTTTTCTGTACTACAGGCTGAGCAGAAGAGTTAATGTTGAGCTTGTGGCAAGCAAATTCTGGGTCCAGCCCTGGAGTATCGTATGCTGACAATGCGAAGACTTCCATATTTTCCCTCAGCAGTTCCAGCAGCTAAAGTTTCACATCAGTGCCTAGTAAGGTACCGATAAGGAAGTACTTTTCTGGATCATCCTCTTTTACTAGGACTTTCTCCAAATCCTCTACTATCTTTTCCTCTTGGGTTCCCTCTACATCTTCCAAGACTGGCTGTTCGGAAACTTCCAGTGTATGTACCCAGTTACAGAGTTGCTTTGCCTATAGTGCCGCCATGAAGCAATGTTTGGATGCTACTTGATCCCCTAAGATCTGTTCTACTCCGTGTTCCGTTGGGAAATGGATGAGCTGGTGGTAGGTTGAAGGGACCACCTCCATTTGATGAATCCATGGACGCCCAAGTATGGCGTTGTAAGGGGATGGGGTATTAATAACTAGAAACTCTATCTGGAGCATTTTTGTTCCTGTCACAACTGGCAATACTATTATGCCAAGCGGCCATTCTGACTGTGAATTGAAGCCAACTATGGGGGCTGCCGCTGGGGTGAGATGCTGCTCGGAGAGACCAAGCTTTCTGAACAAGTCATAATACAATATGTCTGCTGCACTGCCTTGATCTACCAGGACTCGTTTTACGTCAAACCGTTTCCCAATTCCCACAGTTATAATCAGTGCATCAGTATGTGGGTGCTGTATACCTTTTAAATCTTTTCTAGTAAATGAAACAGTACACAAGGGGGATTTGGGTACCGTGCGTACCTTTTTCAATGCAGGCTCCACTGACATGACTTGTTGAATTTGCACAGCCTTAGCAATCTCTTCTTTCAGTGTCTCCTCAGGTTCTTGAGTCGTTGTTCCATGGATCACATTTATTATCAACCGAGGTGGGTGCTCAATATTCGGTTCTGGTGGTGGGTTCCCCGGTTTGGTCACTTCCTTATCTTGATCAATGTAATCCCGGAGGTGCCCAGCTACTACTAAGTCCTCTAAGTGTTGCTTCAGTGCCCTGCAATTCTGAGTCATGTGCCCCCTGTCTTGATGGTAGGTGCATCTGAGCTTCTGATTGCGCCGGGCCGGATCTCCCAACATTTTCGACGGCCAAACAAAGAAGGGCTCTCTCTTGATCCTTTTCAGGATTCGATGGATCAGTTCTTTGAATACAGTTATGACGACTTCGTGAGATTTGGACTTATCCACCTCATTCACCAGTAGCCCTCGGTGTTCTCCTTTATCTGGTTTCTTCTTGTGCCGAGCTGTTTGTTATGCTGATGTTACCTCGATGGGGATCTGATCATCTTCAAGGCGAGCGTACTGCGTAATCCTGCCATGTAAATCTTTCAATGCTGTGGCCGGGCGCTTGGTAAGTGACTGTCTTAACCTACTTTCCGGGCGCAGACCATGTTTGAAAGACATAACGGCCATCTGCTCACTACACACGTTTTCCTCCAGGTCATTGTACTCTTCCCAGTATCTCCTAGCATAACTGCGCAGCGTTTCTTCCTATCGGAGATTGAACAGTGTATCCAGCTCTTTCGGGATCTTAGTGTTGCAGACAAACTTGGCTAGGAACTCTTCGGAGAGCTGCTTCCAGCCATGAATTGATCCAGCGGGGAGTCGATCGAACCATCGAAGTTCGATTTCTCCTAAACTGGATGGAAAGACTTTGCACATCAGTACCTCATCTTGGCTCCATAGAGACATCATCTGTCTGTGATGGCTAATATGTATCAGCGGGGTCCAACTTCCCAACGTACAAAGTAAACTTTGGTGGGGTGAATTTCTTTGGAGGTCTCATGGCCTCAATTTCCGGGGAGAATGGCGAGGAGACGAGCCTATCCAACGCTCGGTGCTCTCACTGGTGAATGGTACGGTCCAGATGATCCCGATGTTGCTCGTTTAGCTTGTTGCCGATTAACCAAGTACAAAGGTCTTGAGGAGGGAATTCAGTCTGTTGGCTAACCGTCTTCTACCTCTTAGCCCTTTTCTGACATGACCCACGGGTGTGGCTGCTCGCCGCCTCACTCTGTACCGGGATAGGCTGGCTTTGTTACCCAGACTCATTTCTGGGGAACATTTTCACTGGTGGCTCTCTTGATGAGCTCCTCCATCGCAAGCGAGAGGGCTCTGCTTCAGTCTTCTTTTCCGTTGGATCACCTAGCACCCTTTTAAGTTGCGCTTTCAGCTCCTGTATCTCCATCCCCATGGAGTCTATGATTCGATCTCTGTAATCCTTCTCCAGAAGAAAGTGATAAGAAGAACCCCCAGTGAAGGGTAATCGATGCTCGACGGATTCAGGAGTCTGGTTATTGTTTCCAGTTTGTTCTTCTAAGACTGTTGGGAGTGCCAAGCCTTTGTCATTTGTCTTCTCCGTTTGCGGAGTATGTGTCGAAGGTGGGATGTCCTCAATCCCCATCGTCGGAACTGAGTGCAGAGCTTAGAGATGAAGTGATCCACGTTCACCACACCAATTGTGCGTACCGGATTCCGCACTAGATGAAAGTGGATCGAGGATCCGCACTCGGTTGGACAATCCAAGGATTGAGGTCCCAGCAGCAAAAAGCACCGTTAGAGCTGTCCGGCCGGAGTTGGACGGATTACCCCTCCGATGTGGGAATTAGTGATCGGAGAAGAAGTGTAGAGAGTCAAATTTGTAAGTAAGTGATGTTCAGCTTGGAATAATTCAGTTACCTTCAATGTGAAGTGAGTGAAGTAAATATAGGGTTCCTTGCTTGCTTCTCAAGATGGTTTCATGGAGCTTTGGTGCGGCCAAATTTTCATTTAGCATGGCACCAGGTGGGGGACCACTTGGTAGTTGTCAAGAGGTGCTTATAGTCATTATAGTCATGCTGATAACAAACCTCATTCTTCTAGTTTAACAGCTCCCGTGATTCTAGATGTAGGGGACCAGCTGAGGTGGCAACTTGCACATGCACATACTCACAACTTCCACGTTTCTCTATGAGGTTCCCTCAGCTCAGTACCTTTATGCCCCAGTTCGGCCCTATACAAGGCTTCCGTTGGGATGGGCTGGTCCATTTGGATATCTTAGTATGGGCTCAGCCCACTTTAGTTCGGCCCAAAGATTAGGTCTTGCAGCTCGGCTTAGCCCATCATCGCAGTTGGACTAGCCTTTCCACTACAAGTTGAGCCCAAGTGCTTGAGGACTTGGGTACACTGTTGATCATGGAGTTGGGCTTAGTTAGGTTGCCCATATGCTCATCTGACCCATTTGGATCTGGGCTTGGGTGATCGGACCAGCCTAAGGCTTGGGTGCGACCTATTTCTTATTTTCCACCTTCATTTGCCCCCTAGCTCGCGCCAAGGTTCCCCTTTGGGGGAGCTACGATTTGATACTCCAAACGTCGCGTCGCTTCGGTTCTATCCCAATTCGGCCTTGGTGACGGTTCAATCCTGACACACAACCCCTGCATACGTCCTTTCGTATAACACGTGGCGACGTGTGATAGGTGTGCAGAGATAGTGCGTCGATTCTATACTGAAGGTCGTGATTCATGTACCTTCACGCTAGTTGGTGCAATAAATGCTCTGGCTGTCAATCCAAATTCCTTTATTTGCTTTTTAGTTCTTCTAGAGAGCTTCAAAGAAAAGTGAAGAACCCTTCCTGTTCCTCTGAACTAGTCTCATTGGAGCTCTACTCGGGCTTTTCACTGCTGGTCTTGCTTCAGTGCCGCCCGTTCACCACCGCTGCTCTAATCTCTGTAAGTCCTCTTGTGATCCCTCTTCTCTTGTCTTTTTCTATTTCAATCATCTTGTCTGGTTCTTGCGCCGCTGCGTTCCACACTCTGTTATTTGCGTTCTACCTCTATCCCATTAGGTTTGTTAGATGGGGAAGTTTCGCTCACTAGTTGATACCCCCAAGGCCATGGCCATGTTCCGCCTTGACTATAATATCCCCAATGACGTGACCTTTTCGCTGGCAAAGGTTGATGCCAAGCGTATGGGCACTAGGAGTACCGTCACCTTTCCAATTGCGCCCATCGTCGAGGGAGGGGTTCGATTTCCCCTCGACCCTTTGGTGCGCCGATTTCTGCATCAAATCCAGTTAACCCCAATGCAAGTGTCCGTGAACCTGTTTCGTGTCGTCTGCAGTGTATCCACCCTCAACAGGTGGTTGGGTTTGAACCTTGACATCTGGGATATTTTAGGCTACTACCTTTCACACAACAAAGACCACAGCACGTACTATCTGCGTGTTCGTTCGGTTAATTGTCATATGGTGACTGGGTTGCCTGATTCGGACAAACACAACGACAATTTTCTACAAGTTGATGGCAATTGGGAGTTCCCTGTTGGGACTGAATTCCAGTCCGAACGGATGCCTCAGAAGGATGGCTACCTAGGTTTTGGTCTTTCCCTTTAATGTCTTTTGTATTTCTTACTTTGTTTTGGATGTTACTCTAATGAGTCATTTCTTTTTTGCAGAGGCCTCTCGTTTTCAACGCAGGCTGAACTGGGAAAACACTGAGGCCATAAAAGTTGCTTCGAGGTGCAAGAAGAGATCTGTGCCCGAGTTGTTGGATTACCAGCCGACTTACCGCTCCACCATTCTGAAGAAGGCAAGGCTTGTTGTTTCCCTTCTGGATTCTGATACCGAGACTAACACATCCCTCACTCTTCTGGTTACAAATCGTCGCCGAAGCCAGGGTGCACCATCTGAGAGAACGCCCTCTCCTGCCCCCAATTTTGCCGGGGGCGAGTCTGTGTCGAAGAGAAGAGTTCTAGTGGATATGGAGGCTGAGGCTTTCAGCACCTTCGATGTTTTGGAAACCCCTCTAGAAAAGGCTGAAGCAAAGAGCCTCATGGAAGTGAAGTTGGAGGTGGGAGCTTCCGAGACCCCTGCAACTGCTGCCGTGCCCTCTGTTTCGGTTGCTGCGAGAGCAAAAAAGAGGAGGACAGAGGCTGGCAAGACAGTGGTGGGGGTAGCTTCTGAGGATCCTGTTGAGAATGAGGCATTTGAGAAATGGGAGCCGCTGATGTTGCATCAAGGCAGGCCTATTTCTACTTCTGATTCGGTTGTTGCTTCCCAAGATCTTGTTTTTTATTTGACCAGGTTTCTGTTGATGCCGGTTGACATGGCTGACCATAATGGGCCCCGCGATATTCCTATTCTGAAGGAGACCCTTCAGATGATGACTGCTGTAAGTGTTTTCTTCTTTTACTTGTTTTTGATGTTATGCTGTTGTTTCCTTTCCTTTTAATACTTTGTTATCCTTTGTAGTGTATCCAGAGGATGCATCTGTCCATCACCCGCGCTGAAGAACTAGGAAACGCCGTGCTGGAGGCCGCAATGAACGCTGAGAGACTGAAAGTAAGCCTGGAGACTGAGAAAGAAGGACGCTGAACTGCAGAGAGGGAGGCATTCCATTTGAACAAGATTGTTGCTTCAACTGAAAAATCAAAGGACGCTGCTTTTGGAGCGCAGGCTCAACTTGAAGGAAAGGTGGCTGAGCTGGAGTGTGACAACCCTCACCTTTGATTAATGTTAAACTGTGACTGAGCATGATAAGTAATTGATAAGAATGATATTATGAATCGATTGTATGAGTGTATTGTTTTGAATGCATTTCTATCTATTTGATTTCTGAATGAATATGTTCATGTTTTAACTTTGAACTGCGAATTGAAGGTCTTATCGGCGACCGAACCAGAAATCGATTAGTGTTATATGCTAATTAGGATTTATGTGATTTTATGGTAGATTTAATTTAAATTTGATTTGGAATGATTAAATTAGATTAAATGATGCTAAATCACATTGGTTTGAGTAAATTACACTTTTTCCACTTAGTGGCCTAATTCACCAACACTCCTTACACCTTACATTTGTTGATGCACCACTTTTATTCATCTTCTTGACCCCAAAACTGTGAACAAGAGAGGGAGAGTAGGAGAAGTTTGGTTTCAACAAGAATTAGCTTGGAAATTAGAAGACTTGAAGAGTGATTGCAAAATTAGACTTCTACACCTAGAATTCAAGGCCTAAGGTAGGAAAATCATCTTCTTAATTGTGAATTCTAGTTATCTCTTGCATGTTTCATGGAAATTTGGAGTTAAAGTCAAGAATTGGTCTAAAGAGTGGAATTGAGTAGTAATTCACGCATGCATGTTCATATCATAGCATTTTGAAGTTGTTTGTCATGGAATCCTCACATGCAAGTTCATAATTTTGTTGTAGTCCATGAATTCGCCATGATTTTGAGCTCAACATTGCATTTGATCTCGTTTTGGAACACTAGAGCTCTTGCAAACTCATGCATGTATGGTTTTGCATTATTCTTCGTATTTACACTTAATTTTATGTTCAATTGGCATACTTTTGGGCTTGATTTCATAAATTGATCTTCGAAACATGTTGTACTATGAGTCTTCAAGTGTTTTTCAGAAAATTAGCCCAAAAGAATTGAGTTTGAAGCTTTAGAAGTTGAATTTTGTGCTTGAGGATCAATCTGGAAATTTCAGATTTTGGATCCACGCTCGAGCGGGGGACTTCACGCTCGAGCGTACACTCTGAGTACATGCACTTCTGCTTGAGCATAAGAAGTCACGCTCGACCGTGAAATGCATCTACCCAGAAGTTCATATGTTTTGCAGTCAGCTCGAGCGAGAGAATTCACGCTCGAGCGAGGGTCTGAGTCTCACGCTCGAGCGGAGGTCGAGTGTCCGTCGAGTGTGAAAATCGTGCATCCAGTACTTTTTCATGAGTTTACAGTTCGCTCGAGCGAAGGAAGTCATGCTCGAGCGGAACTCCATTGTTTGCATGTCTGCTCAAGCGTAGAAAGCCACGCTCGAGCATGGACCCGTGTTTGAGCAAAAATTTGAAAACTGTTTTAAAGTACATTTTGGCATCCTCATTCCATCCTAGGCATTTCTAGGCCAAGTTTAAGGCAACTTACTGAGGATAATGTTATAGAACCACACCAAGTCTAGGTAAGGGGCTAAGTTATTGATTCCCTAGTGCATAACTTAGTGTGTGTTCGTTCTGTAACTATGTAGGGTTAGCATCCGAGGACACTCATTAGCCTATCCATAGCCCAGTGCTCTGTGAGTAACAATGTTGTAAAGATATGTTCAATTATGATTATTTTCTGAATGATCAACTGTACTACTTACTGAAATGCTATTGTTCAATGAATGAATGTTTGTCCTATTTGTAAACTGTACTCGTGGCATCCATAGCAGCCTACTGTTACTGTTACTGCTACGATTACAGAGATCTCTGTCAGTTTCCATGTTGGAACTACTATTATTTACCGTTATGATGGCTATCAACTGACTGTTCGGTCTATTAAGACCTACTGTACTATTTTGCTATTGGATGTACCATATATGACTGCTTTGGTTTCTAAATGACTGATATGACTGTTTAATTACTGAAAGGACATTCATTCTTAACCTCTTTATACAGCTGTCATTCACTGGGCTTTAGCTCACTGTTTATATTTATATGTAGGTGTCTAGGCACCGGACCACAGCTAGGAGCGTCAGGCTAAGCTCTTGTTTTGTCAAGCTAACCATCATGCCTCACCTCGAGGTTTCAAGTGCTGCCAAGCCAAGGCTGTGTTGGGGTGTTTAGACCCACCCCTTTTTGTCTCTGTTTTGTATTAACTGTTTAGACTTGACCGTACAGTTATAGTTAGGGATTTAGTCCCTGACATGGATGTTTGTGTATATGTCGTATGTACATATGTTTTGGTTATTAGGTGTGGCATGTTTATAAAAAGTCTTTTTGCATCCAGATTGTCACAGCTCATTGGGCATCTTTTATTTATTGTTTTGGCTTCCGCCAGCCCCTTTACTCTGTATTACTGTCATTACTGTTACGCAAGCCTTCGGTAACCACGGATTACTGGCCGGTTACGGTGCTAAACCCATAGGGGCAGGTTTGGGTCGTGACATGTAGGCCGTTATCGCGGTGATGGCTACCGAGCGTTCTGCGTTGGAGGCCAAGCATTGGCAACAAGGTTGGGATGAGGCTGGGGCTGCCTGTAAAGAGGAGGTGCTAGTGTTGCGAGACAAGCTCTTTCTAAAGGGTTGGACGAGTGCTTTAGCTGCTACCTTGGTTCCTGAAGGCTCCCCTCTATTTCAGGATGTCCCAGTTCCCTCAAGATCCTTGGGTTCAAAGATTGTCTCCAACCCTGTTGTTCTTCCGGCTGAAGTTTCCTTGGAAATCGATTTCGCAAGCAAGACTCAGGACAGTGATGTTGCCATTGAAACGATGAATGTTGAAGGGGGTGGAACCCTGGAGAATGAAGCCGTGGGAGATGTGGTTAAGGAAGCTTCTACTCCTTAGGAAGTTGGAGCTGCCTCTGCTTTTCCTCCCCAAGACGGTCTGGACAAGATTGTGGAAACTGCTCCAGAAGTTCCCTCTGTTAATGAAAGCTGAAGTTTTCTCTTAAAGGAATTGAAGTTTTTGCTTTTTTGTTTTGATGTACTGTGGCTCAGTCCCCTTAACGAGCATTCTTTATATACTTGCCAAGACAATTTTTCTTTTTTCTCTTCTTTTCTTTGTTGCTGGTTATGAGGCCATCTGTGCCTTTTGTTGGATGATATGATTTTCTCTTTGAATTTGCAATTTGATGCTGTTTGGCTTCTATGTCTGAATGTTTTCTATACTGCTTGCCTCCGGGCGAGCACTGTTGGGACCTCGGGGCCAAATAGATGTTCGGTCTGGTTCTGTACTGCTTGAAATAGATGCTCTGTCTAATTCTGTATTGCTTGCCCCTGGCCGAGCACTGTTGGAACCTCGGGGCCGAGCAGATGCTCGGTCTAGCTAACGAATATGTGGCATGGCTGTGCTTGATTTCGTAAGAGGGTCTTACTTAGGTCCAGGTTTTTTTTAAAAAAAAAAAACAATTGTTTGCCCCCATCTAGAGCTAAGTAACATTGGTACTGAAGATTGTACTCTTAGGTAGAACTACTTAAGTATGTTTCAACTTTGATAGCACATGTGCATTTGAATGGGATAAAGGCATGGAGAGGTGTCTTACTCAGGTCCAGGTTGGTTTGAAAAAAAAACAATTGTTTGCCCCCAGCTGGAGTTGAGTAAGACTAATACTGGAAGTTTGCTCCTGACAGAGCTTAGCCAAGTTTGTTCCAACTCTATTTGTTCGCATCAGTACTGAAGTGTTGACGTGTTGATACTTAAGAAATTCTGTGGATTCAGAGATGTTTACTTAGGATATGTTAGTGTGGTTTCCACCAAACAATTCCACTTGGCTAAAATCCAATTTAGTTGCCAAACATAATTCCACCAAGCAATACCACTTGGCATGTTTGAGTGCTAACCAAATTTAAATTCCGTTCAGTCATTCTGAAACTAAGTCCATTTGGGTTAAGACCAAAGCTAATTCCGTTTGATAAACATCAAAGCTAATTCCGTTTGGTGAGTACCAAAGCTAATTCCGTTTGATAAACATCAAAGTTAATTCTATTTGATGAACATCAGAGCTAATTTCGTTTGGTGAGTACCAAAGCTAATTCCGTTTGATAAACATCAAAGCTAATTACAAGAATTTGATAAATTTGAGAGAAGTGGGGAAGCATTTGCATTGGTCAACAGATAAATGCCTTTACATTCTGATGGAGAAGTTGGGGGATAATTCTATTGATAGTATTTCTTGAGATTTGCTACATTCCAGGGTCGAGGTATAGCTCTGCCTTTCAGACCCTCTAGGTAGTAAGCTCCATTTCCAACAACAACTGTGACTTTGTACGAACCCTCCCAGTTAGGCCCAAGTTTGCCCTCGCCAGGCACCCTTTTGTGATCCATAACTTTCCTCAAAACCAGTTCTCTTGGTGTAAATTTCCTTGGGAAAACTTTTTGGTTGAAACTCTTGATGAGCTTCTTCTCTTCGGCCCTCTACCATATCCAGTGCTTGTGCAATAGCTTCCTCATTATTGGTGCTTTCAAACAATTCAAACCAAAGGGTTGGGAGACCTACTTCGAGTGGGATGATGGCCTCCATTCCATAAGTTAGGGAGTAAGGTGTTTCCCCCGTTGAGCATCGTGTTGTGGTTCGGTAGGCCCATAATACGTGGGTAACTCTTCAGCCCATTTGTTTTTTGCATGTTCAAGTTGTTTCTTTACTCCGTTGATGATGGTTTTGTTTGACGCTTCTGCTTGTCCATTACTTTGTGGGTACCCTGGAGAAGAGTTCCTATACTCGATCCTGAGGTCAGCACAAAACTTTCTGAAGATCTTTCTATTGAACTGTGTTCCATTATCCATAATCAATATCCGCGGGATGCCGAAACACACCACCACGTTTCTCATGGCAAACCACTTTGTATCCACTTCTTTGATACTTGCCAACGCCTCGACTTCAACCCACTTAGTGAAATAGTCGGTTGCAGCAATGAAGAATCGCCTGTTCCCAGTGCCTCGTGCCAATGGTCCGACAATATCCAGACCCCATTGGGCAAAGGGCTATGGGCTGGTGAGTGGAGCGAGAGTTTTGGCTGGCTGATGAATGAGTGAAGCAAACCTCTGACATTTATCACACTTCTGTGCATACTGCTGCGCATTTTGTTGCATCCGTAGCGACCAATACCCATGAGTGAGGGCTCAGTGCGCCAGTGACCTTCCACCAATGTGGCATCCACAAATCCCATCGTGAATTTCGTAGAGAACATTCTCGACCAGATTTGGATGCACACATGAAAGATGAGGGCCAAGATAGGAGCGTCTATACAGCTTCCCAGATGGTGAGATCCAAAACTGAGCTGACTTATGTCTGACTTTGTTGGTTTCCTTTTTGTCTTCGGGGAGAGTACCAGGTTTTAGAAAAGCAAGTATCAGATCCATCCAGCTCGGCCATAGGTTGCTGCAGAGGACTGGAGATGCAATGCTTGGTTCTAGCACAAACTCAACCCAAACTTTTCTAGCATCCTTGGTGTCCACTGATGAGCCGAGGCAAGCCAGAGCATCAGTATGGCTGTTTTTGTCCCGACTAATTCGTTCCACTCGTATGGATTGAAACTTTTTGAGTAGGTCTTTGGCTTTGCCTGCGTTCATAGCCATTCTTTCATCTCGTGTTTTACAGACCTCAAAAAGATGGTTTACCACTAGTTATGAATCGTTGAAAACAAGAAGCTATTCTGCACTGAAGTGTTCGGCACTACGTAAGCCAGCCAATAACACTTCGTACTCTGCCTCGTTGTTTGAAGCCTTCCAACCGATCCTGAGAGCCTGTTCCTAGATAAATCCTTCTGGTGAGATAAGTACTACTCCTGCCCTCGAGCCTCGGTTATTGGACGACCCGTCAACATAAAGCTGCCAAATGTTTCCAATAAAGAGTTTCCATGCTTCCGAAGCGCAGGGCTTTCCCTATTCGGTGGTGCGTGGCACCTTTGTCAAACTCGGATTCCACGGCTCGGTACTCTGGGTGGGAGCAAATTCTGCGATGAAATCTGCTAAGACCTGGGCGTTGATCGTCGTCCTGGGTTGATACCGAATGTCAAACTCATAAGCTAACTTTTCCAATGGTAGATACCGTGTCTCGGCATCTAGTAAGGTCTTGCTAACATAGTATACTGGCCTCTGTTTCTTGTTAACTTCTCGAATTAATACTGCGCTTACGGCATGATCTGAGACTGCTAGATAGAGGTATAGCTCCTCTCCTAGTTCTGGAGTGGACAGAAGATGTGGTGTGCTGAGGTAACTTTTGAGGCTTTGCAGTGCTTCGGTACACTCGCAACTCCATTCAAACACTGCTCTTTTCCTCAATAGCTGGAAGAAGGGTTTCATCCGATTTGAAAATTTGCTGATGAACCGATTCAGTGCGGCCGCCATTCCGGCCAGTTTCTGCAGCTCTTTAGCTTTTGTTGGTACTCCAAGATCTTGTATTGCTTTGATTTGATCCGAATTCGCTTCAATTCCTCTGTGAGTGACCATGTATCCCAAGAACTTCCCCGTTCCTACCCCGAAAGCTCATTTCGCGGCATTGAGGTGAAGCTAATGGTTTTTCAGGATGCCAAAAACTTCTCTCACGTCTGTAAGGTGGTTTGTAGCAAGCTTGCTTTTTACTACCATATCATCTATATAAGTTTCCATGGTTTTCCCAAGTTGGTCCTTGAACATCCGAGTGATCATCTGCTGGTAGGTTGCCCCGGCGTTCTTGAGCCGAACGGCATTACTTTGTAGCAGTAAGTTCCTCTTGGAGTGATGAATGTTGTCTTTTCTTGGTCCGGACCAAATAGTGGTATCTGGTGATAGCCGCTATAAGCGTCCATAAATCTCATGCGCTCATGCCCTGCTGTTGAGTTTACCAGTTGGTCGATGTGAGGCAGTGGGAAGCTATCTTTAGGGCAGGCTTTGTTTAGGCAAGTGAAGTCAACGTAAACTCTCCATTTTCCATTCTTCTTTTTGACTACGACTGTGTTGGACAGCCATTGAGGGTACTGAACTTCTCTGATCGCTCTCGATGCCAGAAGTTTTTCGACATTACTGCTTCAGTGTGCTCAACTGAGGATCTCCGACTTTTCTGTACTACGGGCCGAGCAGAAGAGTTAATGTTGAGCTTGTGGCACGCGAATTCTGGGTCCAGCCCTGGAGTATCGTATGCTGACCATGCGAAGACTTCCATATTTTCCCTCAATAGTTCCAACAGCTGAAGTTTTTTATCAGCGCCTAGTGAGGTACCGATAATGAAGTACTTTTTTGGATCATCCTCTTTTACCAGGACTTTCTCCAAATCCTCTACTATCTTTTCCTCTAGGGTTCTCCCTACATCTTCCAAGACTGGTTGTTCGGCCACTTCCACTGTCTGTACCCGGTTACAGAGTTGCTTTGCCTTTAGTGCCACCATGAAGCAATGTTTGGACGCAACTTGATCCCCTGAGATCTGCTCTACTCCGTGTTTCGTTGGGAAATAGCTGAGCTGGTGGTAGGTTGAAAGGACCGCCTCCATTTGATGAATCCATAGATGGCCAAGTATGGCGTTGTAAGGGGATGGTGTATTAATAACTAGAAACTCTATCTGGAGGGTTTTTGTTCCTGCCACAACTGGCAATACTATTATGCCAAGCAGCCATTCTGGCTGTGAATTAAAGCCAACTATGGGGGCTCCCGCTGGGATGAGATGCTGCTCGGAGAGACCAAGCTTTCTGAACAAGTCATAATACAATATGTCTGCTGCACTGCCTTGATCTACCAGGACTCGTTTTACGTCAAATCGTTTCCCAATTCCCACAGTTATAATCAGTGCATCAGTATATGGGTGCTGTATGCCTTCTAAATCCTTTCTAGTAAATGAAACAGTACACAAGGGGGATTTGGGTACCGTGCGTACCTTTTTCGATGCAAGCTCCACTGACATGACCTGCTAAATTTGCACAGCCTTAGCAATCTCTTCTTTCAGTGTCTCCTCAGGTTCTTAAGTCGCTGTTCCATGGATCACATTTATTATCAACCGAGGTGGGTGCTCAATATTCGGTTTTGGTGGTGGGTTCCCTGGTTCGGCCACTTCCTTATCTTGATCAATGTAATCCCGGAGGTGCCCAACTGCTACTAGGTCCTCTAAATGTTGCTTCAGTGCCCTGCAATTCTGAGTCATGTGCCCCCTGTCTTGATGGTAGGTGCATTTGAGCTTCTGATTGCGCCGGATCGGATCTCCCAACATTTTCGGTGGCCAAACAAAGAAGGGCTCTCTCTTGATCCTTTCCAGGATTCGATAGATCGGTTCTTTGAATACAGTTATGACGGCTTCATGAGATTTAGACTTATCCACCTCATTCACCAGTAGCCCTCGGTGTTCTCCTCTATCTGCTTTCTTCTTGTGCCGAGTTGTTTGTTCTCCTAATGCTACCTCGATGGGGATCTGATCATCTTCGAGGCGAGCGTACTGCTCAATCCTAGCACGCAAATCTTTCAATGCTGTGGCCGGGTGCTTGGTAAGTGATTGTCTCAACTTACTTTCCGGGCGCAGACCATGTTTGAAAGACATAATGGCCATCTGCTCACTGCACACGTTTTCCTCCAGGTCATTGTACTCTTCCCAGTATCTCCTAGCATAACTGCGCAGCGTTTCTTCCTGCTTCTTTCGGAGACTGAACAGTGTATCCGACTCTTTCGGGACTTAGTGTTGGAGACGAACTTGGCTAGGAACTCTTCGGAGAGCTACTTCTAGCCATGAATTGATCTAGCGGGGAGTCAATCGAACCATCGAAGTCCAGTTTCTCCCAAACTAGATGGGAAGACTTTGCACATCAGTGCCTCATCTCGGCTCCATAGAGACATCATCTGTCTATAATAGCTAATATGTGTTAGCGGGTCTGACTTCCCATTGTACGAAGTAAACTTTGGTGGGGTGAATTTCTTTGGAGGTCTCATGGCCTCAATTTCCGAGGAGAACGGCGAGGAGACGAGCCTATCCAGCGCTCGGTGCTCTCTCTGGTGAATGGTACGGTCCAGATGATCCCGATGTTGCTCGTTCTGCTTGTTGCCGATCAACCAAGTACGAAGGTCTTAAGGAGGGTATTCAGTCTGTTGGCTAACCGTCTTCTGCCTTTTAGCCCTTCTCCAGCGTGACCCACGGGTGTGGCTGCTCGCCGCCTCATTCTGTACCGGGATAGGCTGGCTTTGTTGCCCAGACTCATTTCTGGGAAACTTTTTCACTGGTGGCTCTCTGGATAAGCTCCTCCATCGCAAGCGATAGGGCTCTGCTTCAGTCTTCTTTTCCGTTGGATCACCCAGCACCCTTTTAAGTTGCGCTTTCAGTTCCTGTATCTCCATCCCCACGGAGTCTATGATTTGATCTCTGTAATCCTTTTTCAGAAGAAAGTGATGAGAAGAACCTCCAACGAAGGGTAATCGGTGCTCGATGGATTCAGGGGTCCGGTTATTGTTTCCAGTTTGTTCTTCTAAGACTGTTGGGAGTGCCAAGCCTTTGTCATTTGTCTTCTCTATCTATGGAGTATGTGTCGAAAGTGGGATGTCCTCAATCCCCATCGCCGGAACTAAGTGCAGAGCTTAGAGATGAAGTGATCCACGTTCACTGCACCAATTGTGCGTACCGAATTCCGCACTAGATGAAAGTGGATCGGGGCTCCACACTTGGTTAGACTATCCAAGGATTGAGGTCCTTGCAGCAAGAAGCACCATTAGAGCTGCCCGGCCGAGGTTGGCCGAATAACCCCTCCGGTGTGGGAATCAGTGATCGGAGAAGAAGTGTAGAGAGTTGAATTTGTAAGTAAGTGATGTTCAGCTTGGAATAGTTCAGTTACCTTCAATGTGAATTGAGTGAAATATATATAGGGTTCCTTGCTTGCTTCTAAAAATGGTTTTATGGAGCTTTGGTGCTGCCAGATTTTCCTTTAGCATAGCACTAGGTGGGGGACCACCTGGTAGTTGTCAAGAGGTGCTTATACTCATTATAGTCATGCTGATAACAAACCTCATTCTTCTGGTTTAACAGCTTCCATCATTCTAGGTGTAGGGGACCAGCTGAGGTGGCAACTTGCACATGCACATACTCATAACTTTCACGTTTCTCTGTGAGGTTCCTTCAGCTCGGTACCTTCGTGCCCCAGTTTGGCCCTATACAAGGCTTCCGTTGGGATGGGCTGGTCCATTCGGATATCTTAGTGTGGGCTCGGCCCACTTTAGTTCGGCCCAAAGATTAGGTCTTGCAGCTCGGCCTAGCCCAGCATCGCAGCTGGACTAGCCTTTCCACTGCGGTTGAGCCCAAGTGCTTGAGGACTTGGGTACACTATTGATCATGGAGTTGGGCTTAGTTGGGTTGCCCACATGCTCATTTGACCCTTTTTGATCTGAGCTTGGGTGATTGGACCTGCCCAAGGCTTGGATCCGACCCATTTCTTATTTCCCCCTTCACTAACCTTTAGCATAGTGTACAAAGTGATTGTCCCGTGACTTGAACCTATAACTTCAAGGTTATTAGGCTAAAATTTTACCATTGAATCTCAATATATAATGGACAAAAAAAAAGTGTGTAAATTTAATAATATCTCGTTATTTATTGTGAATTTTTATTTTTTTTTTAATGATGTGAGAAATATATACACCCTCTACCTTAAGTTTCTGACTCCACTGCTAAATATAATTATATTTCATTTATATTAAATTACTTCTCTTATTTTATTTTTTTTTCAAATATCCATTCAAATCTATAAATCTCAACCGGAGTGTTATTTGAAGAGGTCTGAGGCGCCGTTTGTTCTAGATGAAACGATTTGGTCACAAAGTAGATACACTCATCATTAGCCTTGAAATTTAATTCAATTAAATTAAAAAGTGATCCTCCCTCAGCCTTATCATACACAAAATACTTCCAGAAACACCACACGATTATACATAAAATTATGGATTATTTTAATAAGATGGTTAAAAGTTAATTATTTAATATTTTTTATATTTTTTTTAAAAGAATGTGTAAAAAAATATGAGAGATGATGTGATTCAAAATAGGTTAAAAACTAAAAGATGACTTTTAACTATCTTTCCAAAATAAGCCTATATACAAATGAATTTAAAAAAATAAAAAAAACAAATCTCAATAATAAATTATAAAATAAATTATATTAATAATCCTTACATTTTATTCCTTATGTCATTTTCAAATCTTTGAGATGTACTTCTTTAACTAATTAACTTGAAATTATAACAGTTAATGATGTCTCATTTGAGTAATTATTCTCTTTTTTATTGTCATTGATCCTCTATCACTAAATTCTAATAATTTGTCTCAAAATATTTAAAAATATTATATTATATAAGATTTTTTAAAAAGATAGTCGCAAAATATAATTCAACTGAATCTTTTTCTTTTTTCTTTTTTAAGATGGGCAACTGATTTTTTGTTGTTTCTCTATTTACCCATAACACGGAGTCTATGATTTGATCTCTGTAATCCTTTTTCAGAAGAAAGTGATGAGAAGAACCTCCAACGAAGGGTAATCGGTGCTCGATGGATTCAGGGGTCCGGTTATTGTTTCCAGTTTGTTCTTCTAAGACTGTTGGGAGTGCCAAGCCTTTGTCATTTGTCTTCTCTATCTATGGAGTATGTGTCGAAAGTGGGATGTCCTCAATCCCCATCGCCGGAACTAAGTGCAGAGCTTAGAGATGAAGTGATCCACGTTCACTGCACCAATTGTGCGTACCGGATTCCGCACTAGATGAAAGTGGATCGGGGCTCTGCACTCGGTTGGACTATCCAAGGATTAAGATTCCTGCAGCAAGAAGCACCATAAGAGCTGCCCGGCTGGGGTTGGTTGGATAACCCCTCCGGTGTGGGAATCAGTGATCGAATCAGTGATCGGAGAAGAAGTGTAGAGAGTTGAGTTTGTTATAAGTGGGGTTCAACTTAGATCAGTTACTTTCAATGTGAAGTTTATGTAGTATATATAGAGTTCCTTGCTTGTTTCCCAAGATGGTTTCATGGAGCTTTGGTGCTGCCAAGCTTCCTTTAACATTACTCAAGGTAGGGGACCACCAAGTTGTTGATAATGGATGCACATACTTGTTGTAATCATGCTTATATTTAAATTAACAACACTAAAAAAATAATTTATAAATGTTCAAAAGACTATTTTATCATTTTCTAATTGTTTGCTAAGTAATAACATGAAGGGTAAAATGAACATTTCACAAAATAATCTAATGAGATACCAATCTCATGATTTCTATCCCATCCCCCCATGGGATAGGATAGTCCGGAGCAAAAAAAATGAAATAAACAATGGACTATTAGTCCGGTGAGACTAATAATCCAATCCCATCCCCTAATCCTTCAAAAACAAACACACCCTAAAGGTATTGAAAGTCTTAAATAGGAATGTATTATTACTGCTCACTGATCTTTAAAGTTTGATTTTTCTCATTTTTACTTTTTATGTTTTAAGCTTTTGTTCAATTTATATTAATTTTTGTTCAAAATTAAACAAAAATATTATAATAATTGTCACAGAACATAAAAAAATATATATATTATTATATTAAGATTTGAGCTTGTGTCAAAGTTATGAATTATATATAAAATATTTTTATGTCATATGATTGTTAATGTGTCATTTTCTATCTAATTTTTAACAGAAGTTAGCTTTGAAAGTAAACTAAGAAAAATTTCAAACATGAAGAACCAAAATGAAAAAAAAAAAAATTTAAGGGTCAAAATAAAAAAATGACCAAACATAATGAAGACAAATTGTAATTTATCCTATATATTATATATAAATGAGCCTGAAAATGGTTTTGGGTCATATTCATAATATGAAGGCCCAAGAAAAGGAAAGAAAAAAAGTACTCCGAAATAACCAACTCTCTATAACTATTGGTATTTTTTACAAATAAAAAAATAAAAAATAAAAATAAAAAATCATGAGGGGGTCGATTTCAGTAATCGAATATTTCAATAATTTTAGGAGTGCTACCTAGGAAACCATGTATTATGGAATATATATGAGATGGATATTGTAGCATGGATGTTAATTTAGTGATACACTTAAATAGAAACTAATAAAACATGGATCAAAGCAAAAGACACTTCCATTCACCAAATCAACCAAAAGGGTTCATACATATAATATAGAAGATATATATATATATATATATAGAAATGAAAAGTACAGTTGCATCAGTAAATAAGAGGTTGAGTACATATATATGGGTATAGTTGATGTTAGTGAAATATTACAATGATATATGGATGTCATGGGGTGTATTGGATTGGAATGGAAATCAATTTGAGTAGTGATGGTTGTTTTTGGAAGTAAGAGAATCGATAACAAGTTGAGCCATCATCTCCTTCACCGACTTCCTGGGTACTGGAATCACGATTCCACTCTTCTGTTTGAAACGCCGTTTGGAATCGGTCTGTTCTCGATCCTCTCCTCCACTACAATTCTCCTCTTCTAGCTTGCACTTGATTTTCTCTCTCTTATCTGCCATCTCTCTCTCTCTCTCTCTCTCTCTCTGAAGTGAGAGTTGTGTTGTGCTGTGTTGAGTTTTCTTGGGATGGAGAGGAACAGATGAGGATATATTTATACAGAGTGTTGTGGTTTCTTTGCCTCTCTCTTTGAAAGTATATATGCAGTGCCAGTGTGTGAATCCAAATTTGAAGACGCACCCCTGTGGCTCTGTGTGTGTGTGTGTGTGTGTAAATTCTAGTTAAATTAACAGTTACCATCCCACTTTGAGTGTATAATTCAGGTGTGTGAGGGTGCTGTGTAATGCAGTGGGTGTGGATGTATCTTAGGTGGCTGAATGTGAAATAAATCTACAGGATTCTATCCCTTGACAATAAACTCGGGATTGGATTCTATGTCCATTCTATAGAGAGTATTATTTGGTTAAAAATTTATTGGTTAGATTAAATGTTTAACCGAATTCCATATCAATCATATATGGGATGTATCCTATGACAGAGGGGGGATACAAATAGTGAGATAACCTATGAAGCACAGGTACGGGTACGGGTACGGGTACTGGTACTGGTACGATACGGGTACGTCGATACGGTAAAATTCAAAAAAAATAGGGTACGGGTACGATTTGGTACGTTTGTAAAAAAATATTTATTTTTAATTTAGAGTAATGCAAAAATTAATTAAATTGTTTAATTTGTTAAGGTCCAACCTATAATTAACATTTAATGTCAAAAGGAAAAGTATAAATAAAAATTAAATGTTAATATATTAAACAACTTACAAACCATTGTTTAATTTTAAAATCATGCTAAGCATAAAATAAAAACTGAGGTACGGTACGGCTTGAATATATACTCGGTACGTCTGGGTACGTCAAAAATTAAGAAGAAAAAACTTGGGTACGTGTTTCGTGTACCCGGTACGTATGCAGAAGTACCATACGAGGTACGGTACGCCGGTAAGTACCCGGTACGGGTACGGCATGTTTTTCGAAATACCCATGCTTCATAGGAGATAACAATCCCATAAGATGAACTTGTAAAAAATCACCTTTACTTTCAAGTACGTATATCTTAATTTTAGGCCAAGTTTGGCCTACACAAAATAACTTATCTTTTTTTTTTTTTCATCACATCACCTTTTTACTTTTCGGCACATCTTTTCATAAAAAGACAAAAAATACACTTATTTAGGTTATCCCAAACAATCCCTTAATTATTTTTTTTTTGGTCAAATGATGAGATGAAAATTATTTTTTTTTTTAATTTTTTTTTCAAATGGCGGGATAAAGATTCAATTTCCTTTTACACTATTACATAGACAAATTATTTAGCTTTATTATGTATTATACTTACTAAAATAAAATTTAAAAGTCTCAACTAAAAAAAATAAATTTATTTAATTTTTATTGATATTCTATTTATTTAATTTTTAAAAAAGTTCTATCTAATAATAAAATAAAATTTATAAGTCAGATATAAGCCTCGTTTGAAGAGTAACTATTTTAGTCAAAAAGTTAAAAAGTCACTATAAGTTATCACAATACTCTCTTTATTTTTCTATACATATTTTCGTAAAAAATCAAAAAGTTACTAAAATAGTTTATTCCTAAACGAGATCTAGTATTGCTATTATTTAGTAATACAAAAGGGCAAAATAGTCTTTTTAACATTTACCTTTCTTCATAATATACCAAACAAACATAAGATTTAGGCCTGGTTTGGCATCAACTAAAAAATCCAAAAAGTCAAAAAATCACTATCCTATTTAAGTCACATCATTTTATTTAAGTCACATCACCTCTCTATTACATCACTTCAAACTCAACCCATACCCAACCCATATTTCATAAAAAATCAAAAAGTGCACTTATTTAGGACATGCCAAACCACCCCTAAAGATTAGTCATTTCTTGACATCTAGAGGGTATCTGTGATGATCTAAATAAGTATACTTTTTAAATTTTTATTAAAAAATGTGCAAAAAAAATAAAGAAGTGATGCGATTCAAACTAATAAAAAATAAATAAAAAATTCACTTTTCTAGGAAATGTCAAATAATGCCTAATAACTAAACAAATATGCGATATATAATTTTTCTAGCCAAATAGTCAAGTCTCTTTTGAAAACTAGGTTAAAAGTTCTTTATTGACTTTTTAATTTTTTTTTATCACATCACTTTTTTATCTTTTTATACGTTCATTCGAAAAGTATTTAAAAAATTAACTTTTAATATCCTTTTCAAAATAAGCTCCAAATCTCACATTATCTAATCCATCTAACCAAACATGACTTTTGGATAGGACTCCCTCCCGTCACAATTTAGGACACGCCATCATAGTTACCATAATAATTTTGAACATCAGCTTTGTGACTTCAATTACTTAAATAATTATTTTTAACCAACTTTCAGAGCTTCAATAGCAAGTAAAAAGATGTGGAACAAGATGTTTGAAGAGTGGAATGAAAACTAGGCCATGAGGTAAATCTAATGACTCAAAAATGAGGCGAAATGGAGTAACGACAAAAGAGATACAAGTGTTTGAACATGTGAATTTAAATATGAAATTCTGCTCAAATTTTCGTTAATTTAATATGATAGAGATGGATGGAGGAGCCAAATTGAAACACGGATGAAATTCTATGGTTTAATTTGTCGAAATTGAAATTATTGGGTTCAAATTAAAAAACATAGGAAACCTGAGTTTTTTTTTTTTTTTTTTGTAATTAACCCAAAAATAAAAAGGGAATTTCAAATCAGTATAAGTTAAAAAATAATTACAAATTAGTGGTAAACTTTATCAATATTAATAATTAAAATTATAAAAATTTCTTATATATATATAAATAATAATTTTTTACAATTACCACTGACATGTAATTTTCTCAAAAATAAATAAGTTATTTTATTTGACTAAATAAAATACGTTTTTCAAAAAAAAATTATTATCTTCAGAATCTAAAATAATTATGCGAAACATGATTCTGGATAATTAGTTATATTAACCAAGACTCTACAACACCGTAGTGGTAATACGAAAATTTTACACAAAAATCAAATTTTGAAAAGGCTCACATTTTTTTTTTTTGGGTCCAAAACAACATATTATTTTTTCAACAATTACCATATACGTAAACTTTTTTTAATATTACAAACAAGCTAAAAAATAAATAAATAAATAAAACTAAAAAAGTAATTTTCAAACCCCAACTTATAAAACGTGCAATTACTTGCAAAGCATGTGTATTGTTTAGAGAAAATTAATGAAAATCCATCCTAAAAGAGGTATAAGGTGTTACATTAAAGTTAAAATCTTATTTAGTGATAAGAAAATGCCAAAAAACATGTAATTACTTGCAAAGTAGGTGTATTGGTATAAGGTATTACATTCAAGATAAAATCTTACTCGATGATAAGAAAAAGCCGAAAAAGTTGCCAGCACTAGAAAAGTAGTCGGAAAAGTCTCCAACAACGGTGGCAGGAGGCTGACGATAGTAGGTGATGGTTGTAAGTTAGAGAAATGTGTGATATTCAACCTATAGATTGTTAAATGAGTGATATGTGTCACATTTTACCAGATCATTAGTTTGATGAATTTCAATAGATAAATTGATTTTAACATATAATTGTTATTCTGAACAAATTATATCGTTTTGATCCAAAGAAACTAGAATTTGGCTCTAATAACCCAAAAAATTTAAAAATAAATTTATGACCTGAATGTCTTATCCCCAAATATTTTTAAGCATCATAAAAGTTAAATATGAGATCTTTTATATATATATACATATATATAAAACCATAATGACACTGATAATAATATTGAACTTCTTAATCACACTTGTGCGGGTTGTCCTAAAAGTTAATTTGAAAAGTTGATTAAAAGTTGATTTTTTAATTTTTTTTGTTTTTGATTTTTTTTTGAAAAAGTATGTAAAAAATAAAGAGGTGATTTAATCCAAAAAAAATTTAAAAAATCAAAAAATTAACTTTTTAACTAACTTAGCAAAATATGCTTAAATCAATCGACAAAGGGATGAAGAGCGGCCCAACATGTCTCTGGTTCATTCCAACTAGTAATAGTTAATAGGTGGAAAAGCAAATCTTAATTTGTTGCATCAATTAATATATTTTACTTCAGTCGATTTCATATAATCAGTATAGCTTGATTGGTTTGTTTATCGATCTGAAGTTCAGATCAAAAATTAATTTAGTCCGAGTTACACTCAACTAAGTTAATACTAATCATGTTTGTGTTCGGCTTGAAAATTGATAACAAAAAGCAAAAAAATTGGGTCAATAATCAAAGTTGGTTAGCTCATTAAATATTATTTTATATTAAATATATATATGTAAGATATTTTATATTATTTAATAATCTAAATAAAACATTTATTCTATTACTTAAATAAATAATAAACGAGTTAAGTTTTACAACTTGAGTCGAGCTGAGCCGTTCCAAACTCACAAATAGTTCAATTTATTTGCGACTCTAACAATGAATTGTATCTTCTAGTGTCCCAAGCACTACAAGAAAAAAAGCATATAGTGACGTTTTTTTTAATGACGTTTTTCAAAAACGTCATGAAATCTGCCCAGATTTTTCAAATTCTAAAAAAATTAAACTAAATCATCTCGTTTTGTGGGCCAGTTATTTTTTTAAAACAGTGGCTCAACTCAACGCAATTGGATCTTCAGAGGCGTGACTTCAGGAAAAGAGAGAAATCAAGGCGTTGGATCTTCAGAGGCATCGGATCTTCGATCTCCATCAATTCTTCGGTTGTTTGGTCTGAAAAATCTTGTTCTACTTGTGATTTGAGTGTATATCTTCCTGATTGTTCGAATCCCTATGATCTAAATCGATCTAGGGCTCCAGGTTAGGATTTTCTGATATAGATTTGCTACATTCACACAAGATCTATAAATTTCATGGCTAAAACTAACGATTTGGAATTGTTTTCTCTCGATTTAGTTGATTTCCAGCTTTTTTTGCTTTTGTTTTATGTTTTCTCCTTTTTGTTCCTTTACTCCTTCTCTTTCATCAGATTGAGCAGCAGCAATGGTGAATCGATTTATCTAGGGTTTCGAGTGCGGTGTTAATGTCTCTGATCATGCGAGACAAGCAGGTGGTGTTGGATGTGGATCGTTGGAAACAGTGAGTAGAAGCTCAACGATGAAGAGATGCAGATCTGCTCTCTCCGATCAGATCTGTTCTCTCTCTCTCTCTCTGATCTGCTTTGCCTCGTTGTTCAAAAATGTAGTTAGAATCATATGTAGATTGAATACCACTTTGATTTTATGCAATTGAATCCATTGTCTTTTTAAGTTGTTTATTTATTTATTTATTTATTATTTTTTAATTTTTTATTTCAGATAAAGCATGTTGCATTGATGTGGAAATCCTATCAAGGTGCCTGGAAGCAAAGCTGACAGTTTGTTGCTGCTCTCTTAGCGGAGACAAAGAGGTCATATATGTTGACATTAAATACATGTTTAGTACTTCTTCAAAAATCACCTCCCGCTACAAAGAAAGTACTTCGTTCTTTGGGCAGCTTAAAGATACGTTTCAAAGCCAAGCAAGAAGTTATGAAGCCTGTTACTTCTCCATCCACAAAATTCTTTAAAATCAGAGTTAAGTATGAGGCCATTCTCTAGAGCCCCAGTATTTGGTTCCACACACCAACCAAAAAAATTAAAAAAAATAAAAATAAAAAAAAAGAAGAAGAAGAAGAAGAGCTATTTGGGAAAGAAAACATCAATGATCAAGAAGACTGTTATCATTGGGAAACCTATTAATCAATAGCAAAGTTCTAGTTAAAAAAATAACATCAAAATAACACATTCTGTAATTTGGCAAGACTGAGAATCACAGCCTGCTTAACAGGCTACTATGAAAAACATGCTTCATTTGACAAAAAAAAGCGAAAAAAGATATTTAAGACCTTTACCTGAACCGCCATGGGTACCAACAGTTCTCAATAGAAAATTTTATAGCAAGTTAAAACTGTAGCACAGGAGTTTACAAACTTGAAACCAACATTGACAAAATAAGTAGCAGTTCACATTGAGAGAGAGAGACACAGAGAGAGGGAGGGGTAAGGGCAATTAACAAGACTTGGATAATATTTCAGTTACTGAATTTTGGATAGTGGGCAGAGATATGCCAAGAGGTAATGAATTTGTTCACTAGTTTTTAATTTCTCACTTTTCTAAATTTATTAAAACATGATGTGATTTGGTGTTGGAAATTAGTGAATAATTGTAGCTTTTAATTGTTTTATTAACAAAACAATTGATGTGTTCTAATTGATGTTTTTTGGGATGATGTTGTGGAATATTTTGCTACAACAACTTGGTGAAGGATGTGATTCTACAAAGGTGTGCAACAGGGAATCATTTGGGCAGTACCTTCCACTAGGCTTTTGGAGGAGATGTTAGAGTTTGTGACCGCACTGCTCTCATCCTGGATATATTCAACCAGAGGGCAGCAACACATGAAGCAGCTTTACAGGCAAATTTATCATTTTTCTGTGAGATAGTTTTCTGAGTTTATGTTGTCCATTTACACTGACAAGACTGAAGTTTTCTTAGGTTGCATTAGCACAAATGGAATCAGTTACCTCGACTTACAAAAATGTGGAGTCACCTTGAGCGTCAAGCCGGAGGCAGGGTGAAAGGAATGGGTGAGAAACAAATTGAGGTGGACAATCGTATTTTACGTACGCAAGTAAGTAGTTTTCTTCTGCTGCCAGCAATCTATATATTTGTTGATTGTGTAGTAGGTTTTTGTATAATTTACAGTGTCTAAAATGATTCATGTTGTGTGGACATTTTAATATTTATGTTCTTCCTTAACATATGTGAGCTGTATTCTGTTATCTTGCTTCATTGATTTCTAATATGCCTTTCAAAAGCTCATTTCAATGTTGTTTGGTAGTTGTGAGGTGCATACTTTCTAAGAGGAAACTTTACATTTAAAGGGACCCCATGCTGTCATGTACATATCCTGCTGGACTTTCACTTGACTCTTGGGAGATGGTCAAACTTAGAGGACCAACTTTTCTTTTCGTTTTTAACTTCTGAAAATATTCTAATAACTATACTTTTTCTTGCCAATGTAAGTATTCATTTATTTTTCTTGTATTTCAACTAGAGGTAAATCTCTGTTCAAAAGGAGGATATAATCAATTG
Organism: Camellia sinensis; assembly: GCF_004153795.1. Classification (NCBI taxonomy): domain Eukaryota; kingdom Viridiplantae; phylum Streptophyta; class Magnoliopsida; order Ericales; family Theaceae; genus Camellia; species Camellia sinensis. Next base: position 538,370 of record NW_021026109.1, read on the forward strand.
TGAATTATTGCTAAACATTTTAACCATGATAATTATTCTTTACCTGGAGTTGGAAGTCCTCTCCATGCTGCCATTTCTATACTAAAAAGTTGTGGTTAACAGCTTTTCACTAGGTATTTGGAATGTCATCCTCTTTCGTGGCAATGCTACCATTTCTATACAAAACATCAATAACACATTCATGAGTTGATAGGATGGAACGTACATAAACTTGGCACTAAGTCACTGAGTTGATTAAAATTTAACTAGGATGGGGCTCTTCCAAAGAAATTATCAATATTGTCTTGAGCATTTTCATTTTCTGAGGCATCCAATCACAAAAATCCCCTATTTGGGGCTCAACCTAAAAGTAATCTTAATGAACTCGCCATAGAAAAATTAGAAAATATTAAGATAGTTGTTGAGCCACTGTTTAAACAACTCACGCTCTGGTTTGGATAGGCTTTTGGGGAAAGCCTCACCCACTAACAGACTTGATTTGTCTTTACCACTTGCTGTTTGGAGTGGACTAGATGAGGTTTTAACAAGATCCTCATAAAACTTGTTGATTTCAGCCGTGACAGAGCTATTGGATTATCAGCTTTAAATGAAAATTATACCAAAAGTGCCCTAACATACCTTGAGCTTTTTCAATTGGCATGATTAATATGTTCATAACAGGTGTTCTGAAAATTCACCAATAAAAATAAATAATAAAATGCATTTATCATGTGGACAAAAAGGCTCAAGAGGCAGAAAATGCCCAGACATGCATATTTGATATTATTACACAATTATGCACACAAGTTGTTTAATTTATAGACAATATATTTGAGAACATAATTTCAATATTACCTCTGTGATAGGGTAACTTTGATGTGTTTCCGACTCCATTTTGACAAAATGATCCTTTATGTCTTCAAGGAGGAGGTCCATATCTTTGAGGGTCTCAAATTTTGTCTCAAAGCTTCTCCTAAGTAAGGACACAAGGATCTCATCTTTCAAAAGCAACTGAAGATTGTTAACATGACTGGAGAGCTCCAGAGACCTACTCTCTAAGCTTCCATTGGTTCCAACTAACTCTTCCATACACGCATTTACCTTGGAATTAAGTGCTGATATCTCCTCTTCAGCTTTTTTCTTTTCACCAACAAGTTCAGATATGTTATTCTCTGCCTTCAACAATGCTTCTTCCAGTGATTTTATTGTTGAGTTGGCATCTGCCAGCTTGCTAGCCTGGGAATCGGCTTCTTCTTTCAACTGCTTCATTGCACTCTCCAAATTATTTCTACCAACCTTAATGTTATTATTTTCCTCAGAAAGCAAAGAAACATTTGTCTCCACCTGAGACATCGCATCTGCAAGTGATTTTACAGTTCTGAAGGCCTCTGAAAGTTTGGTAGACTGAATAGAAACTTCCTCTTTTTCTTTTTCCAGCTCTGTCTCTGCAGCAGCTCTACTAAGTTGAGCATCTTCTTTCTCATTCAAAAGGGTAGAAATCTTATTCTCAGTTTCTGATAATGCATCTTCAAGTGACTTTTTCATTGCATAAACCTCAGCAAGCTTGCCAACTTGGGAAGATGCTTCCTCGAATGCTTTCTGTAACTCTTGTTCTGCATGTGTCTTACCAACTTCAAGTTCTCTCTTTTCTTCAGAAAGTCGATAAAGATTGTTCTCGGCAATTGACAGTGCCTCTTCCACTGATTACTTATCATTTTCTTTGATGCTCTGTTTGTTTGAAGTCACACGTATGTGAGCTAACAATGCCCTGTTTGCAGGGTGAAGCCATAGCTCAAAACTTGAGGACTATGTTTGGTCTCAAGGTGCCAATTATTTCCATTGTTATTGGGGAAGGTGGTTCTGGTGGTGCTCTAGCCATTGGCTGTGCTAATAAATTGTTGATGCTCGAAAATGCAGTTTTCTATGTTGCCAGGTAATTTGTTGCTGACAGTTTTTCATTTGCTATATTTTTAATTGCACGTTTACCATTGGATTTGTGCCTGTTGTGTTTTGTGTGCATGCTAAGTAAATCTCAAATATGTATCCCATTTTTGTAGATTATTATCTACATGGCTTATGACTTTAAGGTCAAAATAACTTTTCGACTTGGTTTCAAAATAGTCTCACTATCATCAGACATTATTTCAAGAACATAAGGGGTCAATAAAGTCTACTCTCTTGGCAGACAAGCTGTAAGATGTCCGTTTCATCTGCGGCTATCTTATTTCAACACATAGGCAATTTAATATTTGTAGAGTATTTGGCTAAAAGCATTCATTTAAGTTTCCAAAAGTGAGTCTGACAACTGTAGTCGGTGTTATATTATTAAATGAGTGGAAATGCATCTCAGGAAAAGAGTGTAAAGTGTGCTCAGTATTGTTTTTATTTTTCTTGAAAGTTGGGAAGTTCTTGAGGAGAATGTGGAAGTGGGCCTAAACCTGTGACATGATTTGGTGGATGTTAAAATCTTCAACATCGCTATGCTTACTGTCAAACAGTTACAGATGAAGCATAATCTTATTTTTCATTAATGTTTAATCTCTTTTGATTGTGTAGAGATTTGCTTTTGGTGCTTGGAGGAATCGATATCTGCTTGAAGATTGATGAGGATAAGAGGTCTAATATGTCCATTCAACATATTTTCTTTCACATAAAATTTGCTGCTCTCTCTCTCTAGCTTTTGTGGTCAAGATTTGCATTAAATCATTGGCCTAAGCCAGCTGTTTCTATCCATATGTAGCAAATTCAAATGTTTTGGAGAGACCGTCACTACAATGCCTTAGAAGTTCTGTTGAAATTATATTTTTCTGCTTGTCCTGTTGAATTTGTTATTTGATAGGTTTGCAATACATGTGTGTGATACAATATTTTTTCTTTTCATTTTTTGGTTGTGTTTTTGGTTGTGTTTGTTGCTTGATTTTGGTTTAGAATTTTTTTTTTTTTTTTTTAATTTTTGGTTGATTTTGGTTTTGAAATCTAACAGAATGCACAATCTTTAAAAAAAAAAAAAAAGAGGCTATAACGGCGTTTTTCCAAACGCCACTACAGTGCCAAGTCATATTTTGAAAATAGAAAAAAATTTATCACGGCGTTTTTAAAACGTCGCTAAATGCCTGATGACGTCATTTTACAGTAATTTACCACATTTAGCGGCGTTTTAAAAACGCCGTCTATACTAATTTAGTGACGCTTTTAAAGCGTCATAATGTTATAGCGACGGCCGCATCTTCGGCGTTTGGTATTAAACGTCACAAAAAGAATTAACGGCGTTTTTTATACCTATAGCGGCGTTTTTTAAACGCCACCAAATGTAAAATTTCCAGCAGTGAAGAATATACTTCATATGGGTGTTGATTTTTTACCACACAACCAAACAAGGAAACTCAGTAGAAGAGCACCGGCAGAATAGATTAAGCTCGAACAACCTATTATAGAAAGATAAGAATCCGACGATGGTTCGTCCACTCGGGGACACTCCGACAATCAAGTCAGTAATTATCTCTCAAAGATAGCTAATAGTGATTAAGTCACTAAACAGAGCCTAAAGAGCATACCTTAGACCCACGAGGATGTTTTACTTTTATAGCCATCATTAACCTGATTCCTATAAAATCCTAACTTCAATGGACTTTGGTTCAATGCTCATCCTAGACTCTCAACTAGATAAAAATAAATTCCCTGCACTACAACATTTTCTTAGTTTAGTGACATTTAAAAGTGCCACAAAACTATTGGTTTAATGACATTTTTTAGTCTTGTGGCATTTTGAACAAGTGTCATTTGTATCCATGCCACGGTAGATACTTGCAAGTGCCACTACACCATCATGGCTAAAACTTTCAATGACATTTTGATGTCATGGTAGATATTATTTGTGGCACTATCAAGCGCCATTAAAAAAAGAGTTAGTGACACTTATCATTTTTTGGTCTTGTGGCATTTTGAACAAGTGTCACTTCTATCGGTGTCACGGTAGACACGAGTGCCACGGTAGATACTTGCAAGTGCCACTGCACCATCATGGCTGAAAACTTTTAATGACATTTTAATGTCATGGTAGATATTATTTGTGGCACTATCAAGCGCCATTAAAAAAGAGTTAGTGACACTTGTAAGTGTCATTACACCATCAAGACTAAAACCTTTCAGTGACACTTTAATGTCATGGTAGGCACTATTCGTGACGCTATCAAGTGTAATTCGTTGTAGTACAATTTGATCCGTTCTTGCGGAGACTCGAGCCGCCAACCTCCCGCACCATAAACCTTATACACCACACTCTTCCCACTACACCTCTATAGCACCACATGATTAATTATATATGTAACATATATTATTTATATAGTATATATATATCCATATTAATATAAAAGTATATGTATAAATATAATTATTTTATTGAACATAATTTATGTAAAATAAACTATTTACTAGCAAAATAAAAAAAGACCACTTTTGGCGACTAAAAATATTTTTTAGTCGCCAATTCTATACTTTTTGCTACTAATTATTTTTTAGTTGCTAAAAAACTTAACTTTTGCCGACCAAATTCGGATTTGGTCACCGAAAATGCACTTTCAGCTACCAAAATTTTGGTCGCCAAAAAATTTAATTCCCGCCTTAGGATTTTAGTTCTCCCAGGCTGAAAATGACCACTTTTGGCAACTAAACTATTTTAGTCGCCAATTATAGACTTTTGGCTACTAAAATTTTTTTAGTCTGTAAAACCCATATAATCAGCGACCAAACTTATTTTTAGTCGCCAATTGTAGACTTTTGGCTACTGAATTTTTTTAGTCGCCAAAAAACTTTACTTTGGGCTACTAAAATTTTTTTAGTCACTAAAACCCATATAATCAGCGACCAAACTTAGTTTTAGTCGCCAATTATAGACTTTTAACTACTAAAATTGTTTAGTCACCAAAAAGCTTTACTTTTGGCTACTAATGCTGTTTTGGTCGCTGAAAGCTATACTTTCAGCGACCAAATTTTTTTTGGTCAGGAAATTTAGTCGCCGAATGTACTTTTTCCTGTAGTGTATATTGAGTTTAATTTATTTATTTTTAATCATTTACTGCATTTTAAAAATTTAGAAAATATATTGGCATTTTTTGTTTTTTCAAAAATGTCATTATAAGCTTGGAAAGGTTTTAGTTTAGTGGTATTTCTTAAAATGCTATAAAATATTTGTTTATGACACTTTTCACCTAAGTGCCATAAAAAGTAATTTGCACCTACCTAGTGTCCTGACATTTTTTAAAAAATGTCATTGCTACTAAAGTTTAGTGGCATCTGTTGGTAAATGTAACGAACAAAATTTTTTGTGTCATTATTTTATAAAATGCCATAAAATTGATGTGACATTTCTTTATTGAAATGCCACTAGAGCCTTATATGTTTGTGGTTCTGTGGCATTTTTCTAAAACATTTAATGCCAATTTTTATTTTTGTGGCATTTTCTAAAAATATGCCACTAGTGTAGTGTCACTAAAGTATAAATTTGTTGTAGTGACATTTTTGTTGTAGTGAAGTAACACTTTTTTTAATTGAAATGCCACTAGAGCTTTGTATGTTTGTGGCTCTATGACATTTTTCTAAAAAATGCCACTAAATATTTTTTTTGTGACATTTTTTAAGAACATGCCACTAATATGGTGTCACTAAAATGTGTTTTTGTTGTTGTGCTGAGAGCTTTATCTTTATCCAGTTGAGGTCCTCTCCCATTCTAGGACTCTTGTCCCTTATCCGCTCATCTTAGATTCCGATATCTCCAAAGATAACCTCAGCCTAGCCGAGATCATCTCGCAAATGACCAAGCCACGTGGCACTTTGGCTGATACGTCAGCGTCACTCCGGTCACGTGTTGTCATTCACAAAATATGCCCCCACAATAGTCCCCTAGCTTCCATTATCTCGGCAATCTAAGGTGATGGAACCTACATTGTCTCGTCGGTCAAAGTTCGCTCTTTCCTTCTATGGTCGAGATCATTAGTCGTCGACTTCGCGTACCCAGGATTCTATTGTCCAACTTTGCCACTGACCAAGCTCCTTAACTGAGATAGTTCCTCTAGCCAAGGTTGTTGCCTCATCAAATCCAAAACTCGAAGAGTTTTATCTGAGTATGAGCTGTCACGCACGGTTTTCCCAATCGTTTCTGCCACACGTTCTTTTTGCATTGGTTCGTACCTGACACGTGCTATTAGGATGCGTCGCTTCTGCACACGCTGTCTGACAGACACATCGTCCAAGGCTTATCATTATGGTTTGCCGCCTTTTTCACATTTTTGACAAAACTTCTCCCTCTTTCTTCGCCTCTTCACTTTTGAGTATTCATTTTGCCATGAAACTTTCTCTCTCTAACGCCTCTCTCCCAAACCGCCACTGTTCAAGCTTTCAAGCTCTGCAAGTGTTCCGATTACCTCCTCCGGCGACCTTTTCATTGTCTGTTTGCAACCATTCACGTCGTCTGACTCCGGTGATACTCATCCCGGCGTTTGTTTCCTCGGTAAGCCACTGATTTCCTCAATTTTCAGTCTTTCATTATTCTTTTGATTTGTTTCAAATCTGCTACATGTTTACATGCTATTTGTCGCCATTGCAAATCAGTTTTTGTTCTTGAATCCTTGTTGTATTTTGAATCTTGTATTTGTTTGTGATTCATGCTGTTCAATATGTCCTTGTGTCTATTCACATGGTTCGTGATTCTCGCACACACGTACATAATGCTCATAGGTTTGAAGCTTTAATAATTTTTGCCACTGTTCTTGGCCTTTGCACATCCGCACACACCTACTCAGTATTTTTTGAAAAAATGTTGCTTTCTTTATTTCTGAATCATGCTCTTTTTTTCTGTTTCAATCTTGATTTCTGAACTATATTTCTTGCCTAGTCTTCTTGTTCTGTTTTCAAATTCTTCCTTCGAATTTTTTGTTCACTTGCATAGACCATAGGCTTGGGATTTGCTTAGAAACCAAATACTTTAGGAAAAAACCAAACCAAAAACCCTCTTAGATCTGAAAAAACCCTAGCTCCGATACTAACTTAGGGTATAACCGAGGTATTTGAACCCATACCAAATATTCCTTTCTGAAATTTTGCACCATTCTTCACTAAGCTGACATTATGGGAATGTTTAAGTGGAGAGTAGACACCCGTGCCAAGCTGGAGTACTTTAGGCAAGAGTTTTCCATTCCAGCCGACGTCCATCTGAGGTTGGCTGGGAAGGATGACTCAATTATGCTTGGCCAAGATTACATGCCTTTCCCAGTCGTCTTTATTGTTAAAGGAGGAGTTAGGTTTCCCCCAGATATCCTCTTTAGGGAAGTCCTCCACTATTATAAACTCAATCCTATGCAGCTGGCCATTAATTCCTTTAGGGTCCGTTTGTTTTTAGAGGTAGAATGGAAGGGATTGTTAGTGAGGGGACTACTAGTGAGGGGACTGTTAGTGAGGAGACTAAGAAAAATTGTGTTTGTTTGATAACCAATGGACTAGTAATAGTTCATGTTTGTTTTGAGAGATAGGAGTGGGATTAACCATACAAAATTACATAAATACCCTTATTGTATTGGTATCAAATTTGAACTTATGCCAACTAATAAATGCATTACCCAATTAAATTATTCAAAAACTAAAATTAAAATTACATAATTGAAAATAAAAAAAAATCAACTATTAATTTATTATTGTTTTCGTCATTATTATTATTATTATTATTATTATTATTATAAAGAAACCAACCAATGGTTTCTGAAAAGCAGCCCACGGTTTTGAAAGAGGTTTATCCTCACATGCCTCTCTCATGTCTCTCTCTTTCTCACATGTCTCTCTCGTCTCTTTGTTTTTCTACCTCGCATGTCTCTCTCTTGCGCAAGCTTTGCCATTAATGACCACAAGTTGAAGCTGGTTGGAGCTCTATCAGCGACAATCTTAACCTTCATATTCGTTAACAACGATGTTGACCTTCAAATTCAAGGTGAGGCGAACTCGATGAAGACCAGAGTGCTGGATCAGTCTTCTCTCTCGGTGATCTTGTCGTGATTTTGTTGATTTTTTTATTATTATTTTGTTGATTTTGAGAACTTGTTGGATGATATTTGTAATATGTTTGTGAATTTGTTGATGTTTTTTGTTATTATTTTTTGATATTTGTGAATTTGGAAATTTGTTAAAAATTTTAAATTGAATTTTTTTTTTTTTTTTTTTTTTTTTTTTTTTTTTTTTTTTTTTTTTTTTTTTTTTTTTTTTTTTTTAAAATTTAAAAAGGAGGATGTGGTGGATAGTATGGTCATTTGATGATCTGTTTTTAATAATTCCAACAGCTTCTTTTTTCAATGCCAAGTCCCACGAGGGATTGTTAATCCGTTCGTCTAAGGGGATTCATAGTCCGGACTATGAATCCGGTGCAACATTGTCAAAACAAACGGGAGGTATGTTTACTGTTCATCATTCACAGTCCACTCCGGACTTTGAAAGAGGAAAACAAACGGGGCCTTAGGATCATCAATGGTATTGCCGAACTGGCACGTTCGCAAAATGCCAGAATCACACTCTTTGATATCCAATACTGCTACACCATGTGTAACTTAAAAACACCCAAAGGTTACACCTACTACCTCAAGTTGTGATCTATGCAATACAAGTTGATAGTTGATATCCCATATTCTAATAAAAATGCAAAAGATGATTGCCTAATTGTCTCGGGCAATTGGGAGTTTGTGCCAGAATATGAACTCCACATCTTCCCCCTGCGCCGTGAAATTTTAGGGATGACAAGGGCAAGGACCTTGTCCTCTCCCAAAGTCCTTCTGTTTGTAGCTTTACTTGACTATCTTTCACTTTCTAATGTTTTCTTTTGTGTTTTTGCAGCCCTTCCTCAACCTAAAAAGGACTTCTGTTAATACTACGTGCCAAGCAAGGATCTGGTGCGCCTTCTTTGTTTGCCCATTGAAGTACACAAGGCCCCAGTCCTCCTCAACTTCATTCCGACTTATAGGAGTCCACTGCCCGACGTCCCCAAAAAAAGCAAAACTCCACCTTTTTCATCTACTCCTCCAACAGCCTCATTTCCAAGACCAGATCAGGCCCCCATCTCTGGCCTAGTTGACCAGCCATCTACTTCTGTCCCTTAGTTGATTCCTTCATCCCAGCCCCAACGTTGACGCTGAGCTCCTCTCTCCGCTCCTGTTCGCAAAACTCGTAGCCGCCGACGCCGAGAATCTGAAGCATCGACCTTTAACCTAGCCAATCCTCCCATAGCCTTTCCAGCAATCTGTCTTGGTACCTAGGTCACTGTTGCCGCCACTGCCGAAAAGATGGGTCGTACAAACATCATTTCGAATGACCTTCTTGCCAACATCCCAGGCGTGGTGTTAGTCCACTTATCCTCTATTCCCCAATCGCAGCAAAAACCCAAGGCAAAGAGGGTTAAAAGGGCCAAGGCCAAGCCCAGCGCCATTGAGGTAGAGTCAGAAGACACAGTGCCAATTTCAAAATTGGCTAAAGTAAAGAAGTCATCTGAAAAGAGGCCTGTTGAGGCTGAGGCATTCGACCAACCCCAACCAAAAAAGTAGAGGTCTAGTAGGTCTTCTGAGCCCTCTAGATTTCGCACCGACGCACTTCCTAGACTCCATCTGTCACGGTAGGGGACCGACCTCTTCTAGCCGGGGACAGCGCACTCGACAGTCTGGAAGTCAGTGCCGCTATTTCCACTGCCGTTCTACTCCTGGCCGATATCAATTGTATGGCTGAGCTTTCGGAGTATGAAAACTACGTGATGATGATGCAGCATTGTGTCTTGGTTAGTCTCAACACTTGTAATTTTTTGATCTAATACTCTGGTTTTCATACTTAACGAATTTTCTTTGCATTTTTGCAGACTATCCAGTAGGGTCACTCCTTTGTAGTCAAGACCAATGAGTTTAAGAAAGAACTAACCCAAAAATCAAAGGAGGTAGCAAAACTCATTTCCTTGCTAAACAAAGCCGAGGCCCGTATCTGAGGTCTTCTGGATTAGGCCAAGGCTACTAAGTCAGCCCTGAAGAAAGCCGAGGAACGTACCGAGGCAGCTGAAAATGTTGCCGAGGTTGCTCAGGCCAAGGCAAAGAAGGCCAAGGAGAAAAAGGTCTAGGCCCAAACCGAGCCCCAAACAGTGCTGGCTATAAACACGACCGAAATTAAAGAGGCCAATGAGAAGGCCTACACCGAGGGGGCAGCCGATGTCTGTGATGAATACAAAAAACAAGTCAAACAGGCATGGAATAGGGGTTACACCCTTAGTTGGATGGCTGCTTTGAAGGAGCTTGCTATTCCTGACGACTTGCCTTTCAAGGACGAAAGCCAACTCGTTGTGCCGTTCCCTTCCGCTCCAAGCCAGTCTGATGATGAGGCTGAGTGGGGACGAAAAAGCCAAGGTCGAGACCGGTGGCCAAGGTTTTACTAGGGCCAAATCCCCAACTCTAAATAAGCAAGTCCTTGACTTGACTCAGGATGAAGAGGATGAGGTTCAAAAAACCACTTCTAAGGCCGAGGTCGAGATTGCCAATAAGAGCCTAGATGACACATTGGGTGAAATCGACATCGATGTCTAAGCTGAAAGGTCTGCCCAGCTGTCTACCAAGGCTGACACAACGCCAATCGCCAAGCCAGGGCAGACTGTGGAAAATGCATGAACTTTGGTTTTTCCTCCTTTTTGTACTTTTCCTTCTTAGTTTTGGACAGCTGTAATCTTTTGTTTTGGACAATGTTAGCTTTACATTTGGCCGATGTGCCCCTTTTGTCTTTGTAGATGAATAAATAATCTCTTATGCCAGGTTGAAGTGCCTTTTTGTACCTGAACAAAAGTTTCTTTTCTGAATGCAAATCTTGAATGTATGCCTTCTTTTCTTCTATGCAAGTTTACTGCTTTCATACTTAGAATATTTTTGCATTTCTTCAAAGTATACCCTAATTGTATAATAACTCCAGGATATAATACCTCGAATGTAAACTTTGAATGTTTTCCTCGGCCAACCATCCGCATACCTTGGCTAATACTTTAAAAATATCAAAATATTTTTACAAGTGTTATTCAGTATTACTTTTTACCTTCATGTGTTATCTTCTAAGACTTCACCCTTTTCAAGTTTTGACAACCTGGTTGGTTACCTCGGGTAATATGTGTCTTGGATACTTTATTCATAATTACCTTGGCTAACTCCAACTTGTAAATTTATCCAAAATTTCAACAAGTGTTAAGCCCATTCTAACTTGTAAATTTTTCTGAAAATTTTAACAAGTCCAAAATTTCAACAAGTCCCAAGCTCTTAAACTTTTATCATTCTCTAGCTCTCTGCCCCCTAATGTGAACCTAAGTTCTACTTAAGTTCATATTAAGCACTTATAGCATTTTGCCGAAGTCAGATTCGAACAAAGACTAGCCAAGGTGTTCAACCTGGGTTTCTCTGTTAATCTGATTAAAGCATACTTAGTTCCATTCGGAATTTAACTCTGCCGACATGGCAAATCTTAGTTTAACTCTATCATATGCAAGTACAATTCGACTCTGTTATAAGATAAGTTTATTCGTCATGTTTCATTCAGAAACATTGCCAACTTAGTTCAACTCTATTATATGCAAGTATAATTCAACTCTGCCATATAATAAGCCTAAGCTATTCGTCATGTTTCATTTAGAAACATCGCTAACTTAGTTCAACTCTATTATATGGAAGTATAATTCAACTCTGCCATATAATAAGTCTAAGTCATTCATCATGTTTCATTTAGAAACATCACCAACTTAGTTCAACTCTATTATATGCAAGTATAATTCAACTCTGTCATATAATAAATCTAAGTTATTCGTCATGTTTCATTTAGAAATATCGCCAACTTAGTTTAACTTTATTATATACAAATATAATTCAACTCTGTCATATAATAAATCTAAGTTATTCGTCATGCTTCATTCAGAAACATCGCCACAGAACTGGTTAGTCCTATTACACAAGTTTCAGATTCATAAAATTCAAACTAAAATTTTATTATTACTTTGGCTAATGACATAAACTTCGAAAAACAAAAATCTAATGATAGAAAAACTTTAGGTTGCAAGTGTTTTAGGGTCTTGGCAACTCTTTGCCATCACCGTCTTCAAGTCGATATGCCCCATTGCTAGAGACCGAGATGATTTTATAAGGCTTCTCCCAATTTGGGCCTAGCTTGCCCTCCCTAGGGTCCTTCTTGTTGCCGACTACTTTCCTCAGCACAAGGTCCCTAACTTTGAACTCTCTTGGGTTGACCTTCTTGTTGTAAGCCCTAGCAAGTTGTTCCTTGTATGCCCCCAGCCGAATTGCTGCTCTCTCTCTTTTCTCCTCCAGTAGGTCTAGAACTCGGGCTAGAAATGCCTCATTAGTACCATTTTCCACTCCCTGGGTTATGATCCAATGCCGACTTCTAGTGGGATCACCACTTCAATGCCATAAGCCATTACAAATGGAGACTTCCTAGTTGATCTTCTCGGCGTAGTCTGATATGCCCAGAGTACATTAGGTAACTCCTCCACCCATTTTCCCTTTGCTACTTCCAACCTCTTTTTGATTCCATCCAAGATAGTCTTATTAGATGCCTCTGCTTGACTATAACTCTAGGGAAAACTTGGAATAGAGTAGTAGTTCTTGATCTTATACTTTGCACAAAAGCTTTTGATTAGCTTACTGTCAAACTGTGTACCATTGTCTGCTATTATTGCCCTTAGAATCCCAAACCTAGTGATGATGTTCTTCCATATGAAGTTCTTCACATCAGTATCTCGAATCTTCGTAAGGGGTTCAGCTTCTACCCACTTGGTGAAATAATCAGTTACTACCAGCAGAAACTTTCTTTGCCCAGTTGCTTAGGGCAGTTGTCCAACAAGATCCATGCCTCACTGGGCAAATGGCCAAGGGCTGGATACTCGATTCAAATCTACTGCTGGGTGATATATCAAAGGTGCAAACCTTTGACATTCTTCACACTTTCTGACATAGGCTTCAGCATTCTTATGTATGTAGGGCCACCAGTACCCCTGAGTAATAGCCCTATGAGCAAGTGATCTGCCCCTAGCATGGTTTCCACATACCCCTTCATGTATTTCATACAAGAAGTCTTCAACCTGGGAGGGATGCACACACCTTAAAAGGGGACCAGTGAAAGACCTTTTGTAGAGATGTCTATTTGTTGTTAGGCTAAACTTTGCCAACTTCAATCTGGTCTTATGTGCTTCTTTGCGATCATCCGGTAACTTGCCGTCCCTAAGAAACATTACTATTACATCCATCCAACTTGGACCCATCTTCACACACATTGCTTCATACTCTGTGATTAGTGGTTGCACACTTGGACTTGACAAATAATCAACCATTATTGTCCTTGCCTCCCCTGATTTCATTGCACTAGCGAGGTTAGCCAAGGCATCGGCATGGTTGTTGTCATCTCGGCTAACCTGCTGTAGTCAGCAATCTTGAAATAAGGCTAGCAGTCTAGCAACTTCTTTGACATAGGCTATCATTCTTTCATCTCGGGTTGTATATTCGCCTGTTGTCTGGTTCACAATAAGTTGGGAGTCACAGAAGACTACCACCTCGCCGGCTTCCATTTCTGTTACTAACTTCAATCCTGCGATTAGTGTCTCATATTCTGCTTTATTGTTTGAGGCCTTGAACCCCAAATGAATAGACTGCCCTAACATTCGCCCATCTGGTGATGCCAACACCACTTGTGCTCCTGCTCCTTGACGGTTTGAACTCCCATCAACAAATAGGCGCAAGGAGTCATCAATGTAGATATCGCAGGGTTTTAGTTTTTCTTATTTCTTTTGCTCTACTGTGGGGTTTTTCATTCCCAGCTGGGTCTCCTCTTGTTCCCCTAGACACCCTAAGCCGCAGCTCACCGGAGCCCGACGTGGTATGGCACCAGGTGTGAACGCGGCTACAAAGTCGGCCAAAACTTGGCCTTTGATTGTCGTTCTGGATATAAACTCTAAATCATATTGGCCCAATACCACTGCCCATCTAGCTATCCTACCTGTCAGATCTCCTTGTTGCAGCAGGGACTTCAAGGGGTGCTCAATTAACACCACAATCTTGTAGACCTGGAAGTAATGATTTAGTTTTTTGGAAGCCATCACTAAGGCCAGTGTCAATTTCTCCAGGGGCAAGTACCTGGTCTCTACGCCTGCTGGGGTTTTACTCACATAGTATACGGCCCTTTGTTCTCCCTTCTCGTCTCTAATTATCACTGCACTCACTGCATGCTTCGAAAACCGCCAAGTATAAGAACAATTCCTCTCCAGGTACTGGATGTGGAGCTGTAGTCAAGTATTTTTTCAAGTTGGCCAAGGCAGCTTCGCACTCCTCTGTCCACAAAAAATCTGTGGCCATCTTTAATAAACTAAAAAATGGTTTACACTTATCTGAACTTCTGTTTATAAACCTATTCAGGGCTGCGACCCTTCCTGTCAGCATTTGTACTTGTTTTGCCGATGTCGGGCTCTTAAAGTCAAAGATGGCCTTGATTTGATCCGGGCTGCCTCAATGCCCCTTCTAGTAACCAAGTACCCCAGGAACTTATCAGTCCTAACTCCAAATGCGTATTTTGAAGCATTGAGTCGGAGCCGATATGTTCCAAGAATATCGAACACTACCTTCAAGTCGGCTAAGTGATTCTCAGGTTCTTTGGTCTTCAAGACCATCTCATCAGTGTATACTTCTACTGTTTTGCCGATCAGATGTCTGAACATCTTGGTCACCAACCTTTGGTAGGTTGCTCTTACATTTTTCAACCCGAAAGGCATCACTCTGTAGCAATATAGCCTTTTTAGAGTGATAAATGTAGTCTTCTCCTCGTCGGGGGATACATTGCTATCTGATAGTACCCCTTGTAAGCATCTAGGAAGCTTATCCTTCTATCTCCCGAAGTGGCATCCACTAATTGATCGATCTTGGGGAGTGGGAAACTGCCTTTGGGACAAGCCTTATTCAGGTTGGTGAAGTCCACGCAGACCCTTCGCTTTCTATTCTTTTTTTTTACAGCAACTGTATTAGATAACCATGTTGGGTAGTTTACCTCTCGAATGGTTCTGGCCTCCAACAATTTGTCCACTTCCTCCTCTATTGCATCCACATGAACCAACGTCGGTGTAGACACCCCATTTTTGACCATCCTCAAGACTTGGACGTCATCTTTTGAATACTTGATGATCATCTGTGCTTGTGTTCGTTTTGAGTTCCCGAAGGTCTCGGCTGCTTGCCTTGCCTTAGGATCTCTCAACTTGTCTTTTTTGTGCTTGGTTGAGGACCAAGGACTTGTGGTTTTGCTTTTAAGGGAAGAGGGTGGCTTGTTGGCTATCCCCTCAACCCATCGGCTAAGGCCTGATGCCATCGGCCTTGTTTTCTTGCCATCGGCCAAAAGTGGTGGCTGATCGGCACTCTTTTTGGTCGATCGACACTTTTTTTAGTCAATCGGCCATATTTTTGAGTCGAGACCTTTTCATCTGCTTTTTGCAGATATTTTGTGCCAGCTGTGACAGCTGGTGGGCACAATTCTTATCCTCCATACACGTGTATGGAGGGATTTGTTTCAAGACTCAAACTTGTTGAACAAGCTTGAGAATTGAAATTCTATAAGAAGGGAGGTCCTCCTTCCTTTCCAGAGGTTCATAAAATTGAGAGACAAAGTTCTATATCTCTCTCTCTATATTTTACCTCTCTCTCTTGTTTTACCTTTGTTTGTGCTCAAAAGTGTAGAATCTTTATACTATTGCACACAAAAATCTAGTAGAACACCATCCTTTGGTTACTGAGGTCCTTAGGAGTTGGTTTCAGAGTTCTTGGGTTGGTTTGAGCTTAGAAAAGTTGCTGGAGTAGTGTTCTTGAAGGTGTTTTTCAAGGGTGGGCAACTAACCTTTTAATCCCCCATTTTTGCTTAAGCTTTTAGACCTACTTGCATATTATTTTAAACTTAACTCTAAACTATAAAAAGTTCTAATTTTTCATGCTTGTGATGTTTGTTTAAGGTCACTTTTTGGTTGGGGGTAGTCTACCCGCTCTTAGGCCTTGTTTGGCCTTGTTTTGTGCCTTCCCTTTTGAGCTTTGGAACCATCTTGTTTTGACCTTCTCACCACTGAAATCCAGAGGATTTTTAGTGGTGGAGAAGTGGTTTTGGAGTCTTGAATAGGAGAGGGACACCCCCTCTTCTTGTGTCTCATTTGCTAGTATAAATGGCTCATATTGGTAGCATGTTTGCTTAGCACGTTTTGGCTTCATTTCAGCAAGTATTTGATGTTATTTTGCCATGCTATAACTCTGTTTTAAGTTGGTTTGATAGCCTCCTACATGCATCATGCACTTGTCTTGCAATCCTCTCTATTGCCTTAACATGCATCATGCATTTAGACCATCATTCTTGCATGTTTTGGCTCAACTCAAAGGAGCTTTTAGCCTTGTTTCACCATGCTCTAGCTCTGATTTGCATTGTCTTGGTCATGCATGCATTATTTTGTATAGCCATGGTTCAATCTAGCTTGTTAGCTTTGAGTGTCCAAATTGTTAGCATGCATTGCCTAGACTATTTTCATGATTTGACATCATTTCATATGATATTTCAGTCCATGTAGTGTGGTCATACACTTGCATCTTTCACTCTTTTGATGCTTTGAGGAGTTGGTGTTTTATGCCTCAAGAATGAGTCATTATGCATGCCTTATTGCTTCAGCTTTTGGGATGCCATTTCAGTAGATTTTTGGGCTTATTTTGACATGCCATAACTCTATTTTTCATTGGTTAAGTCATGCCATGCTTGGTCTTAATAGGTGTAGTGTAATACCCCTTATTGGCCTTGTATGTATCATGCCTAATGCCCTTCATGTTGGCTTGTTTTGGCTTTGCTCCATGCTTGTTTTAGACTCATTTTGGCATGATCTAGGACTGTTTTGGGTTGTACTTTCCATTTGCTTCATGTTTTGCATAGCCTTAGTGCACGTCCCTTTTGTTAGCTTCAAGTTTTGAGCCTCTTGCATGCCATACTTGTGTAGTTTGGATGGTTTGGCACCATTCCATGCATGATTTCAGAGCTTATGACGCTTGTCACATGTCCACACTTTTCACTCTTTAAGTGATCTTAAGAGTTTGTATCTTCATGCCTTGTTTGTGAACCGAAGTGTGTGCATGTTTGTATGTGCTTTTGTCTTCATTTTCATTGCATTTTGGCCATTGATTTGGGCATGGCTGAGGCCTACCCATTTTGGTTTAAGTCCATCTTTGCATGTTTTTGCATGCATGCTAGTTTGCATGTTGTTGCATGCTTGTCCATCTTTGCATGCCATGCATGTTTGTATGTTTAGGTTGCATTTTGCATGCTTGCTAGTTTGCATTTTGCCACATGCTTGTTTAGGTTACATTGCATTTGGCATGCTTGTTACCTTAGCCTTGTGTGCATGTTTGAGTCATATTGCATTTGGCATGCTTATGTTACATTGCATAGCTTTTCCATGTTGCATGCATTGCATTGTGTTTGGTTTGGGGTGTCAAACCAAACACGAGGATCGAGGGACGTTTTGTACTTGAAGTGACGAAATGTGCCTCAATCCTCGGTTGCCAACACTCTTGTCCAACATGATAGAGCGTGAGGCATTCATGTGTTTTGTGCACTCATTCCATATTGATTTGTGCAATTCGGCTTCTTTGGCCATCATGCATTGAAATACGTGATTGATGGCCCGAGAGTCGAACACTACGGTCCTTTGAGTTCCAAACATGATAAGGGGTGTAGTTGCACAACATTTTCTTGCAAATGTATTGCCATGTCCTTGTTTGTCCTCTGTTGCAGCAAAAGGGGCAGATTGCAGGAAGAGATGCCCGATCGGCTATCTGTAGTGCCGATCGGCTAACAATTTTTGGCCGATATCATAAAATTTGGCCGATGGCCATTGTTCTTTAGCCGATGGTCATATCTTTTGGCCGATGGCCTCCCAGAGTGTCCATGAAGTGGTTCGGAAGCATCACAGAGATTTTCACAGTTTTCAAAGGTGAATACGTGTGCAAACAGAGGCAACATGGGACATGGCAACGGATTTCTGAGCGAAGCCGATCGAGCATGCATTTGTCCCTGCTCTTGAGGCCACTTTAACTATTTTGTAACTTAATTAATTTGTTTAATTAGTTAAGAGTTTTGTAATAATTAATTAGCTAGGATAGTTAGTTAATTAGTTGATTTGTATTATTTATTCGGACCCTCCGTCGAGAGGGCGAATTTTGTAATAAGTGTGCGTGAGTGTGTGAATGCCTTCCAACCCCACATCTTTCTCCCTTTTACTTAACCGCTTACAATGGTTAGTTCTAGGTCATGTTTCAATTAGCATCCTTATGCTTCGCATGCGTGCGTCATTCATCTGTCTTGCATGCACCGGGCTCGACGCTGCATACTAACTGTATTGTATTTCAATTCCTACTTGAATACGTGTTCAACAACATGTTATCAAGTTGCATTTCATATGTCATCTTAGAATAGCTAAGCCTATTTTTAGTTGCATTTTGCATGTGTTGCATTAGCCATCTTAACATAAACTAGGATCATGCGTGATTTCTAACTAGTTGTTGTTTTGGCTCGGAGTACTAGGTAAGTGTTTATGCTTTAGCATCTTGCATGAGTGTGAGTGCTGCCGTGATAGCATCCTTGCCATGAGACTATTTGCTTAAATGATATAACTGCCTGAATGCCTGTGGATGAAGACTTCATTGTTTGAATTGGAACAATTCATCGAAATGCGAGTTTTCTAAGCCCACTTGAGAGTGGCAAAATCATGTTTTCTAAGCCCACTTTAGGGTGGCAAATCTACGACTTAGCCTACTTGCGAGTAGCAAACTTCAAACCATTTTCAAACAAACATGAGATGTTTTGTTCCAACTTAGGCGATCTAGTCTATACTTGTATGCTGTGCGCATCACGTAGCAAGCTAGCTAATAAACCGGAATAAGAACACATGTGTTTTCAAAAATAAGATATCATGTTAGTAAAGGCCAATCTTTGATCGGGCGAGCGGGGGTGCTCATTGCATGACCTTCCTCTCTCGTACCCAAGTTCCCGAGCCGAGACAACTTTGGTGATGATGGATACGTGGCCTTAGGCACGAGTCAGGGTTTCCTAAATTTTCCAAAATAAAAACATTTAGGTGGCGACTCTGTATCTGGCAAAGCAGTCCATGTTTGGCACTTCTTTATTAAAATCAGTTTTCCAAAATGATTTGCCGGATTTGTACTCTTTGGTGATTTATCAGTCTTGCATTGCACTTTGCGAGATTAGATTCAGAACCGTGACATTGAGTCTGAACTGTAGTATGCTAATGAACAAACCGGGATTCCATGCCATCTCGCGCGCGGAGCCTGGGACGTTCGAGTACATCTATAGTTGGCCTCCTTGCTCGCTGAATGACAGGTTTAGCCGACCTGTCTATCTTTGGTCTATGGCATGTGACCTCAGGGTCAATGCCAAGCATCTCGTAGGGCGTCTTGGCAAACATCTCTATGTTTGCTAGCAAGAATGCTTCTAACTCCCTTTCCTCCTTCTCGGCCAAGACTGAGCTGAGAAGGAAGAAGTATTCTTCATTCCCTTGCTGGACCAGAATTTTCTTCAAGGCTTCCTCACTTTTGTCGGCCGACTCTTTGCCAAGGTCCTCCAGGTCCTCGTCCTCATTCTCTACTGTTTCTACTTCTCGCACGTTGCAGGCGGATTTCATTGCTGCCATGGAGCAATCCCTTGCCCGCACTTGATGCCCTCTGACTTCCTCAATTCCATGCTCCGTTGGAAACTACAACAGCTGGTGTAGTGTTGAGGAAACAACCCTCATTGCATGCAACAATGGCCTTCCCAAGATAACGTTGCAAGGGAAGGGAGTGTCAATTACTGTGAACTCTGTGCTTACCTTCTTGGTGCCTTCTTGTACCTCCAAATTTATTGCTCCCAGGGGCCATGTCGGCGTTCCATTGAACCCGACCATTGGGCTGTTGGACTGCTTTAAATCATCTCGGTGAAGACCGAGCTCCTTGTAACATCTGACATACATGATTCACAAGAGATGCCTTGGTCAATTAGAATGCGCCTTACCTGGCATTCTTCAATCTTGAGAGATAATACAAGAGCATCATTATGTGGATGTTGTACCATGTCTAGGTGTAACGTCTCGTATTTTATTACTCGGATAACCTTACCAATATTCATTAATTAAGTCCATTTACAAATAACATTTCATCCTTGGATGAAAATGATGAATAATTAAATATACATATTCCCTCTCGTTATACAACAATGACATTTACGTACAAATAAAAGAAATGCCCTAAGGCTTACAATAAAAGAGAGGACACTACTCTTTACAAAAAAAAAAAAAAAAGAAAAAGAAAGCACTCAGCCAAACAACATTGTTTGATCTTCAAATCCGAAAAACATTCCTTGTAGACATGTACAGGCAGGGGGTGAGCAACTACTAGCTCACCAAGCAATCTCATATTAAAACATTAGAAGATATGCGGGTACAAAGATACTCATACATTTACGTAAAATCATATCATGTCAAAACCATATGATTCTATTGCATAAACTCTTAAATCCAATTTATTTAATTAACCACAACAAGTTTACTTAAATAAATAAATATGTTTCAATAGCAATAGGACATCCTTTTCAATTCATTCAATTATCCCATTATCAATTGAATCAAATAATTAAACAATTCATTAAATCAATTTTATACGGTCTT
The DNA here is from genome assembly GCF_004153795.1 of Camellia sinensis. Classification (NCBI taxonomy): domain Eukaryota; kingdom Viridiplantae; phylum Streptophyta; class Magnoliopsida; order Ericales; family Theaceae; genus Camellia; species Camellia sinensis. Next base: position 559,119 of record NW_021026109.1, read on the forward strand.
ATGAGATGAATGCATATGCCATGTCATGCTTAAACTATTTTTCTCATCTTTTGAAAATCTTACGCACAATGCCATTTTGAAAACACATTAATCCAACAATTTTAATAAAATTTCAATATGGTAAATACGACTCAGGTAATTTCTAGGCTGGTGTCTACAAGTAGACTATACAAGTACTACCAATTTGTCATTTTTACCAGTATTAACTAGAAGGCTTGACACCTGTAATTTATCATTTTACCAGTATTAACTAGAAGGCTCGACACCTATCATTTACACCACCTTTCAAGACTTACCACCGTATTTACCCCAAAATCATTTCACGAAAACTTATTTCCCAACATTCCTTTCTCAATGCAAAGTTTTCAAATCAAATTTCAAAGCTCATCATTATCAAATGAATTGATATGCCAATGCAACGATTAATAATACAAGGCAATATTTATAGCGATCCCGGTTTTCCGTTCCTTTGGTTATTGCATTCCGGACTTGGTTCCATGGCTATGTTGTTGTCTTATTCTCATTTCCATCCTTTACTCTTTGTATTTGAGTCTTGGGTTGTGTTGGGCAGGTTTGGAACAGGTTGGTTGTGTTAGAAATCAAAAGTTGAAGCCCAGATTTTGGCCTTGATGCTCGAGCGGGGCTTTTGACGCTCGAGCGGGACCTTTGTTGTTGCTTCTCCGCTCGAGCAGGGGTTTTGACACTCGAGCGTGAATATTCATCTCCCAGTATTTTGTCTCTGTAGGTCGTCGTATGCTTGAGCAGGAGTTTTGATGCTCGAGCGGGACCTTTCATTTTTGTTCTGGCGCTCGAGCGGGGACCATGGTCTGCAAAACTTCTGGAAGTGTGCATCCAGCGCTCGAGCGGCGCTTTTGACGCTCGAGTGTGAGTCTGTGTCTGATGCTCGAGCGAGGAGTTCCACGCTCAAGCGGAGCGACCCTTATTTCAATCCGAAAAGTGACATTTTGGATCACTTTTTGATTTTCTTTCTCTCTCCTACATTTTCAAAACCTCCATTGGAGAGCACCTCACTCTAAAATCCCAGCTTCTCTCTAGGGTTTGATCTAGTAGAAGTGCTCCTCTACCCTTGGGCCTTTGTAAAAAGTGTTGATCTCGTTGTAGGCTACATTTTGATCCAGAAATTTTGGGATTTGGAGCATCTCGAAATTCTTCATCTTCTCCCTTTGAGCTCCAAATTTGAGGTAGGGATAACTACTCATCCTTATGAGCTTTGACATAGATTTTGAGCATTTTGTATAAATGGTTCGATTTGGGTGTTAGGGTTTAAGATTTGGAATATTGAGAAAGAGGGGTTTTGTTATTTTAGCCGATAAATGTGTATTTTGGGTCTTAAATTGAGATTAATGATTATCATGGTTGATATTTAGACCAACGGGTCAATAATGGGAAAAGTGGGAGAAATGCCGTATTTGGATTTTATTGGATCATTACTGTAATTAATGACTTTCTTTGTGAGAGATGGAATTGGGATGGAATTAATGAAATTAGCATGATATGATATGGAATGGTGGAGTCGGATTTATTAATCGCTCACCATTGAAATTGTTGTTAAATTATCTGTTTAATGCATTTATTAGCTGCTAAGAAATAACTGCTTTGGGCTATCGGTGGAGGATAGTCTTAATTGTTGTAGACACTGCATGATGATTAGGTGAATTAAAACTAATCGGTTAGATATGTCATTGAATATGACGGTTGGAATAATACATTAATTTTATGTATTGATTGATTATGTATATGATACGTGTTTATATGCATCGTGTTGTGTGGGAGGAGATAGGGGATGTACTCCACGGTTTAGGGGAAGAAAGGGGATGGACTCCTAAACCGGATATTATTTGGGTGGAGATAGGGGATGGACTCCATTGATACAGCAAATATGTGTATCTATTGAAGTGTGGATACAGCGAATATGTGTATCTATTGTGAAGTATAGAAGTGTTTAAATGTGTTATTGATACAGCAAATATGTGTATCTATTGTGAATTATGGAAGTATTGTTGATGTGAGCTGTGGTCTCATGGGAATTGTTTGGCCAGGTTCTGAGCCATGTCTATGAATTGAAAATCGGTTATGTAAAGGAAAGAGAAATGAAACATGGACATATTTGTCATGTAATTGAAATGAATTATGAATTGAGTTGTGTGAGTTAAACATTTATCAAATGCTAATGTTTTAGTTATTGCTCATATTATGTTTAGCATATCTCTACTGGGCGTTGGCTCACCCTATATGGGACATCACTTTCAGGTTCAGGTATTATGCTGCCTCCGAGATCTTAGCTTGGATAGCTGTGGGAGTTAAAGACTATTTTGTTTATTTTTGTTGTATTACATGTATATCAAGCCAAGGGCTTATTTTGTGTAGAGTTAGTACTCTCCTTTTGTAACCAAGTGTTGACTTGGAAAGTTGTAAGCCTATAGGGCATTTACTTTTGTTGTCAACATGTAATACCTTTTGTAATGAATACTCTGATGAATGAAATTATGCTTTATTCTCTTATGTCTAAGCATGTCAAGATTGTATGGTTAATGGGTTTATTTTGAGGGCGTTACAACATGGTATCAGAGCGTACCGGGTTTGAATACTTTGGGTACGCGGGAAGTGATTAGTATCACAATGGATTCGTCTCGCTTGTTAGAGACGTATGTATGACATTATATGTTTATTTGACAACATATTTATGTGACTATTTAAGTATGTGATTTAGTTTCTAGGTTGTTGATTGGATCCTTGGGTTTCTGTGAGTCTTGTTAGAAAAGAACTTGATCAATGTTGTTTCTAACCGGAACTCTAGTAACGCCTCGGGACTATCATTATCCAGAAATGAAATTCGTAGGTGCTTATGTGATTATGTGCTTACATGGAATGAATTACAGTTGTCCAATGTTTTAGGATGCGAGTGTTATAGCTTCGGCACATTTGTGAATGTGCTAATGTTCTTCGTTACCTTTATTAGGATGCCAGGACGAGGACGTGGTGGTAGGCGAGGTAGGCTTAGGAGGCAGGAGATGCCTATACCGGATGAGATTCCGGCGCAACAGGAGGGTGTTGGTCAGGCCAATATGGCCGAGCCAGTGGGTCAGCAGGCCATGGATGCCTTAGCCCGCGAGATAGCAGGAGCTATGAGGGAATCTATAGGCATTCTCAGAGCTGAGAATCTAGTTCAGGCCTAGGTTGTTGATGCAGGGCCTTCCTTTCTGAAGAGAGAGTTTTTCCGATCTAATCCGGATGAGTTTGTTGGGGATCCTAAGGAGCCACTTAAGGCTGATGAGTGGCTGGAGCAGACGACGAAGACGTTTGAGATGATTGGCATCGAAGACGGGGCATTGAAAGTGACCTTGGCATCTTTCCAACTTAAAGGGGATGCGGGTCAGTGGTGGAAGTTCATGAGGGGTCGTATTGTTGGCACATGGGAGGCTTTTGTAGATGATTTCTAGGAGAAGTTCTTATCTCCAGCTGTCAAGAAGAAGCTGAAGGACCAGTTTTGTCAGCTCAAGCAGCTGAGTTTATCAGTGGTCGAGTTTGAGGCCGCATTTACTAGCTTATCCAGGTTCACACCTGAGCTTGTGGCGTCTGAGGAACGCCGTTGTATCGAGTTTGAGAGGAAGTTGAGGCATGGCCTCAAGATGAGAGTTGGGGGTTCTATGACCCGGGACTATGGGCGCCTTGTGGATGCTGCGGCCCATATGGGGATTATGATGCAGGAAGAGGAAGAGAGACAGCGGGGCTCCAAGAAGAGTCAGGATGGTCAAGGGGACGGTAGGAGGCAAAGGGGTCCTAACCCTCAGCAGTCATAGGGTGCTTTTGCTAGATCGACCTTTCCAATGCCGAGTGCAGGCTCTGGGAGAGGCAGTCAGAGAGACATCACCTGTTACAAATGTTGTTAGCTAGGCCACAAGTCTCCAGCTTGCCCGCAGAGGGGAGGAGGGCAGAGAGCGGCTTCATCTTCGGCTCGACCTCAGAGCCAGAGTCAGGGCAGAGGCCAACCGCTTTCTTGTTACCAGTGTGGTCAGGCGGGGCACTTGAAGAGGTTTTGCCCGCAGTTGAGTGGCACATCTGGTGCATCTGGGCCGAGGTAAAGTTTTCAACCAGCTCAGTCAGTTCAGGCCTCGAGGGCCAATCAGGGGGCTTCATCGTCCCAGCCTGTGCAGCTGTCTTTTGCTCTGAGAGGTGAGTAGGTAGATCAGGGGCCTACATGGCATGTGTATGCTGTTACCGCGCATGATCTACTACCGACTCCATCTGTTGTGAGAGGTACCTTTTTGTTTTACAGCTCGATTGCCAATGTGTTGATTGATACGGGTGCATCTCATTCCTTTATATCTGCTGCATTTGCATCTGTTTTGGGGCTGGAGTTGGCATAGTTAGCATCTCCTATTTGAGTAGTATCACCTGTTGGGGGTGAATTGATTTTGAAACAAGGGTGTAGAGGGTGCGATATAGAGGTTGCCGACCGCCGGCTTCCATTCTTTTTTGTAGTTATGGCTATGTCGGGTTTTGATGTTATTTTAGGTATGGACTGGCTATCGTCATACCGGGCTGTTATTGATTGTTACCGCCAATGGGTCATAGTATGTACCTTGAGCGGGGATTGTTTCCATTTCTTGGGAGATCGGGTTGGTAGTATGTTGCCACCGACGTATGATCCGTGAGGGCGGAGTGAGCTTAGTGGTCTTCTCGCTAGCTTTATGAGTGGTGAGTGTGATGAGACCCAGACTATATTGTCGAGAGTGGTTTGTGAGTACTCGAACGTTTTTCCTGAGGATCTTGTGAGTTTGCCACCATATCGAGAGATCGAGTTCTCTATTGACTTAGTGCCCGGCACGACGCCAATTTCTATGGCACCTTATCGTTTTGCCCCAGCTGAGTTGAGTGAGTTGAAGATTCAACTCCAGGAGTTGCTGGATAAGGGCGTCATTCTCCCTAGTATTTCGCCGTGGGGAGCACCGGCCCTCTTTGCTAAAAAGAAAGATGGTGCCTTGAGACTTTGTATCGATTATCAAAAATTGAATCGGGCTACAGTTAAGAATAAATACCCTAAGCCCCGTATAGATGATTTGTTTGACCAGTTGAAAGGGTTCCGTTGTTTCTCTAAGATAGATTTGAGATAGGGTTACCACCAGTTGAGGGTCAGGGAGGAGGATATTCCGAAGACGGCATTCCGTACGCAGTATGGCCACTATGAGTTTCTGGTGATGCCTTTTGGGCTCACCAATGTACCGGCAGTGTTTATGGATTTGATGAACCAGATATTCTAGGAATTCCTAGATCGGTTTGTAGTTGTTTTCGTAGACGACATTCTAATTTATTCACCGTCTGAGGAGGAGCACGAGGAACACTTGAGAGTGGTGCTTGAGTTGCTTAGAGCCCATAGGCTGTATGCCAAGTTTGGGGCCCATAGGCTGTATGCCAAGTTTGGGAAGTGTGAGTTCTGGCTAGGAGAGGTCAAGTTCTTAGGCCATGTGGTTTCCAGGGAAGGGGTGCCTATTGATACATCCAAGATTAAGGTAGTGCAAGATTAGGCACAGCCTAAGAGTGTTTTTGAGATCCACAGTTTTCTGGGATTGGCTGCGTATTACCGCCGGTTTGTGAAAGATTTCTCCAAACTAGCTTCGCCGTTGACTAGATTGACGCGGAAAGGGGTCAAATTTGTATTGAGTGAGACTTGTGAAAAGTCGTTCCAAGAGTTGAAAGTTAGATTGACCACCGCTCTGGTCTTGGTTATTCCGGAGAGAGGTTTGGGTTATGCAGTTTATTGTGATGCCTCACGAGAGGGTTTGGGTCATGTATTAATGCAAGAGGGGAAAGTGGTAGCCTATAGCTCACGTCCGTTAAAGATTCACAAGAGGAATTACCCTACTCACGACCTAGAACTAATAGCAGTAATTTTTGCCATGAAGATTTGGAGGCACTACCTTTATGGTGAGAGATTCGAGGTGTTCTCGGATCATAAGAGTTTGAAGTACCTATTTACACAGAGAGACTTGAATTTGAGGCAGATGAGGTGGATGGAGTTCATTGAGGACTACGACTTCGAGTTGCACTATCACCCGGGAAAGGCCAATGTTGTGGCCAATGCCCTTAGTAGGAAATCCATTAGTGATGTAGCTTGTGTAGTCATTCGGGAGTGGGAGATGTTGGGTGCACTTGGCGAGTTTGATTTGCTTCTGGGCGAATCCGTTGAGGCTGCGGCCTTGTTTTCTGTTATTGCACAGCCTACACTTGTGACTCGAGTGTTAGAGGCACAGGGAGGTGACCTTGAAGTAGAATCCCTCTGAGAGAAGACCTCCAGTGGGAAGGCTGAGAAGGGTTTGTCTGTGTATCCCGACCTGAGTGCGAGATACCGAGACCGTTTGTTTGTGTCGGAGTCTTGCCGAGAGGAGGTACTCCGAGAGTTTCACCATTCACGCCTTGCGATGCATCCGGGAGGCACCAAGATGTATCGTGATTTGAGTTGCCAGTTTTGGTGGCGGGGTATGAAGAAGGGTGTGGCAGTCTTCGTATCGAAGTGCCTTACTTGTCAACAAGTGAAAGCCGAGCATCAGAGGCCAGTGGGTTTGTTACAGCCCTTTCCTATTGTCGAGTGGAAGTGGGAGCATGTCACTATGGACTTCGTTGTGGGTCTTCCGAGGACTCAGCGGGGTAATGATGCTATTTGGGTGGTTGTAGATCAGTTGACGAAGTCGGCACACTTTATCCCTATGCGTGTGTAGACACCCCATTTTTGACCGTCCTCAAGACTTGGACGTCACTGATTGAACACACGGTGATCTTCCATGTTTGTGTTCGTTTGGAGTTCCCGGAGGCCTCGGCTCGCGCGCCTTGTCTCAGGATCTCCGAACTTGACCTTTTAGTGTCTGGTTTTGCACCAAACACTTGCATCCTGCCTTGGAAGGGCAGGGTGGGGCTTGTAGACCATCCCCACCCATCACCGGCAGTGGCTAGATGAAACAACGAGGAAGGAATTCTTCTAGTTTTGAAACATTTGATTGATCGAGAGGAGGAGAGGTTTGTAAAACCCCTTGTTGATGAAATCACTCCAATTAATGTGGGTACTGAAAAGGATCCGCGTCTGGTCCAGATCGGGTCCACGTTGTCTTCGGAGGAACGC
>NW_021026109.1:568320-591311 GCF_004153795.1 Camellia sinensis
TGAGCTGTGGGGATGGCCAACAAGCTATTTCCCACCCTTAGAAGCAAAAACACAAGTGTTTGGTGCAAAACCAAACACAAAGCAGTCGAGTCGAAAGATCCTAAGGCAAGGCGCGTAGCTGAGACCTTCGGGAACTCAAGACGAACACAAACATGGATAATCACCGAGTGTTCAAACGGTGACGTCCAAGTCTTGAGGACGGTCAAAAATGGGGTGTCTACATCTAGTAGTGTTTGTTTCTAGATTGGGGTGTACTGTGTGACATCCCTGTTCTGTATTGTGCTAATTGGACCTTAAGCTGTTTATGGTTATGTGTTTAGCATGGTTTTGTATGCCATTATGTGAAAATATGTGGTTTTGAATTTCTATCTGTTCACCGTAGGAATATCTGTTCGATTATCTACTTTGGAATTTAAATTGAAGGCCCTATCGGCCGCGGAACCCGAAATTGATTATACCATAGTGATTGGCATAATTTTTAGAGCCTACAGTGAAATTTAATTGAAAATTAATTCGGATTGGATTAATTAGATTAAATTAGTGGTGTAGTGCTCAAATTATTTAATATTAATAATTGTGATTAGTGGAACTTATGTAAAGAGGGGCACTATACACTCAATCCTTTTACTTGAGCTCAAAATCAGATTTTGGTGCCTTAGAAAGAGAGAGGGTCGACTAAAGAAGAGAGAGGGTGAAGGAAATGAAAGATTTGAGCTAGAAACTTGAGTAAATTGAAGACTAACTCAAGATTTGGCCATAAATTGGGAAGATTGGGCTTAGACCTTCCCTGATCGTACCCAAGCTCCTGAGTCGAATAAACACCGGTGATGACGGACATGTGGCCTTCGGCACCGAGTCAGGGTTTCCTAAATTTCCCCATTTTAAAATATTTAGGTGGCGACTCTGTATCTGGCAAAGCAGTCCATGTTTGGCACTACTTTTTCAAAAATCTGTTTCTCAAAACGATTTGCCAGATTTGGACTCTTTGGTTCAGACTTAGAACCGTGACACAAATCGAGTCCGAACTGTAGCATGAGGCCCACGGGCGCGTCTACAGCGTGTGAGAGATTCGGTAGATCATCTTGTTGACTTGTATATTCGGGACATAGTGAGGTTGCACGGAGTCCCAGTGTCGATCATCTCTGATAGAGATCCACGTTTTACTGCTAGGTTGTGGCAGAGTTTGCAGAGTGCCTTGGGCACTAGATTAACCTTTAGCACAGCTTATCATCCTCAGACTGACGGGCAATTCAAGCGTACTATTCAGATCCTTGAGGATATGCTTCGAGGTTGTGTTCTTGACTTTAATGGGTCATGGGAGAGGCACTTGCCCTTGGTGGAGTTTGCCTACAACAACAGTTTTCAGTCGAGTATCGATATGGCACCGTTTGAGGCCTTGTATGGCCGACCGTTTAGGTCTCCAGTTTGTTGGACCGAGGTGGGTGATGCACCTTTGTTGGGCCCGAAGTTGGTGAGGGAAACAACGGAGAAATTTGAGCTTATCCGTAGGAGGCTTGTTACAACCCAGAGTTGCCAAAAGAGTTATGCCGACTGTAGGATGAGGCCTTTGGCATTTGAGGCGGGTGATCATGTTTCTCTGAAAATATCACCTAGGCGGGGTTTGATGAGGTTTGGGAAGAGTGGGAAGTTGTCCCCTTGGCTTATAGGCCCTTTCGAGATCCTTGAGAGGATTGGTGAGGTTGCCTACCGTTTAGCTTTGCCGCCGCAGTTGTCTGGGGTGCATGATGTGTTCCATGTCAGTATGCTTCAGAAGTACGAGCCGGATCCATCGCATGTATTGGATTGGACCGACTTAGAGGTAGATGAGAATGCCTCGTATGAGGAGAGACCAGTTCTGGTCTTGGATAGATGGGATCAAGTCTTGCGAGGCAAGACCATTCCCTTGGTAAAGGTTTTATGGAAACATCACGAAGTAGAAGAAGTCACTTGGAAACGTGAGTTGGAGGTCCGTGAAAAATATCCAGATATGTTTGTTAATGTGTAATCTTGTATTGGGAATTTTGTAATATTGATGAACTTTAAGAGCATGGAATATGTCTTAAGTTGTAAAACATTATACATGTTTTGATTTATGGAAGTATTTTGGAACTTGCCTTGAAATGGAAGTTTATTTTAACATTGTACTTGTTAATGATGTTTTAGAAATGTAAATATAATATTGGCATTGATTATGTTTTGAGATGCATGTTGATAATGCATGTTGGAGACTATATGGAAGTTTGCCTCTTGAATAGAGATGGAATGACGGGTAATGGGTCAAGTTGTTGAATTTTGCATTGTAATAATGTTGGTAATTGAGAAATCATGTTTTTGAAAAACTTGTACTTAATTTCGGGGACGAAATTCCTTAAGGGGGGAGGTTATAGCGATCTTGGTTTTCCTTTCCTTTGGTTATTGCATTTCGGACTTGATTCTGTGGTTATGTTGTTGTCTTATTCTCATTTCCATCCTTTACTCTTTGTATTTGAGTCTTGGTGTTGTGTTGGGTAGGTTTGGAACAGGTTGGTTGTGTTAGAAATCAAAAGTTGATGCCCAGATTTTGGCCTTGACACTCGAGCGGGGCTTTTGACGCTCAAGTGGGACCTTTGTTGTTACTTCTCCGCTCGAGCGTGAATATTCATCTCCCAGTATTTTGTCTCTGCTGGTCGTCGTACGCTCGAGCGGGAGTTTTGATGCTCGAGCGGGACCTTTCGTTTTTGTTCTTTCGCTCAAGCGGGAAGTCTGGCGCTCGAGCGGGGCCCATGGTCTGCAAAACTTCTGGAAGTGTGCATCCGGTGCTCGAGCGGCGCTTTTGACGCTCGAACGTGAGTCTGTGTCTGACGCTCGAGCGAGGAGTTCCACGCTCTAGCAGGGCGACCCTTATTTCAATCCGAAAAGTGACATTTTGGATCATTTTTTGATTTTCTTTCTCTCTCCTACTTTTTCAAAACCTCCATTGGAGAGCACCTCACTCTAAAATCCCAACTTCTCTCTAGGGTTTAATCCAGTAGAAATGATCCTCTACCCTTGGGCCTTTGTAAAAAGTGTGGATCTCGTTGTAGGCTATATTTTGATCCGAAAATCTTGGGATTTGGAGCATCTCGAAATTCTTCATCTTCTCCCTTTGAGCTCCAAATTTGAGATAGGGATAACTACTCATCTTTATGAGCTTTGACATAGATTTTGAGCATTTTGTATAAATGGTTCGATTTGGGTGTTAGGGTTTAAGATTTGGAATATTGAGAAAGAGGGGTTTTGTTATTTTAGCCCATAAATGTGTATTTTGGGTCTTAAATTGAGATTAATGATTATCATGGTTGATATTTAGACCAACGGGTCAATAATGGGAAAAGTGGGAGAAATGCCATATTTGGATTTTATTGGGTCATTACTGTAATTAATGATTTTCTTTGTGAGAGATGAAATTGGGATGGAATTAATGAAATTAGCATGATATGAGATGGAATGGTGGAGTGGGATTTATTAATCTCACACCATTGAAATTGTTGTTAAATTATCTGTTTAATGCATTTATTATCTGTTTAGAAATAACTGCTTTGGGCTATCGGTGGAGGATAGTCTTGATTGTTGTAGACACTGCATGATGATTAGGTGAATTAAAACTAATCGGTTGGATATGTCATTGAATATGACGGTTGGAATAATACATTAATTTTATGTATTGATTGATTATGTATATGATACGTGTTTATATGCATCATGTTGTGTGGGAGGAGATAGGGGATGTACTCCATGGTTTAGGGGAAGAAAGGGGATGGACTCCTAAACCGGATATTATTTGGGAGGAGATAGGGGATGGACTCCATTGATACAGCAAATATGTGTATCTATTGATGTGTGGATACAGCGAATATGTGTATCTATTGTGAAGTATAGAAGTGTTTAAATGTGTTATTGATACAGCAAATATGTGTATCTATTGTGAATTATGGAAGTATTGTTGATGTGAGCTGTGGTCTCATGGGAATTGTTTGGCCAAGTTCTGAGCCATGTCTATGATTTGAAAATCGGTTAAGTAAAGGAAAGAGAAATGAAACATGGACATATTTGTCATGTAATTGAAATGAATTATGAATTGAGTTGTGTGAGTTAAACATTTATCAAATGCTAATGTTTTAGTTATTGCTCATATTATGTTTAGCATATCTCTACTGGGCGTTGGCCCACCCTATATGGGACATCACTTTCAGGTTTAGGTATTATGCCGCCTCCGAGATCTTAGCTTGTATAGCTGTGGGAGTTGAAGACTCTTCTGTTTATTTTTGTTCTATTACATGTATGTCAAGCCAAAGGCTTATTTTGTGTGGAATTAGTACTCTTCTTTTGTAACCAAGTATTGACTTGGAAAGTTGTAAGCCTATAGGGCATTTACTTTTGTTGTCAACATGTAATACCTTTTGTAATGAATACTCTGATGAATGAAATTATGCTTTATTCTCTTATGTCTAAGCATGTCAAGATTGTATGGTTAATGGGTTTATTTTGAGGGCGTTACAATATTTCTTTCATTTTCAATACTTCCACAAAATATTCTCATTGTAATCAAAATTCTCATTTCTCATTTCAGTATAATTTCTCAAGATGAATATAAATACTTTTATTCCAATTCATCCATGGGACAACATAATTCCTACACTTATAATAATCTCAACTATTTAGTCACTTCAAGACTATATCAACATTTTGAACAACAATTTTCAAAACTTCAACAATTCTCATATTCCATGAAAGCCATCATTTATATGTAAACAAATAAACAATTTTTCAAACATCATTTATTTTGGCACACAAAATAAATATAACATTTTCAAAGATTATCAACATCTTTCTTAAAAACTTCGAATTTCTAGGCTTTCTCACCAAAATCACTCACCTTCATTTATTGAAAAAAAGTCACCAAAAATATCTTTCTTCAATCCTCATAGATCAAAACTCTCAATTTCTATTTTAAAAGGAACAAGAAAGTAAACCTACTTTAAAAAAAAAATCTCTCATCTGCTTGAATCAACAATCAATTTTCAAAACAAATCAAATAATGATTTCGAAAATCATCTAGATCTTGCAAAAACATATATATAACTGAAAGGAAATCCCTACTTATTAAATATTACCATTTCCATCCTACTATGTCAAAAGTTATGGTATAATCTTAATAACACACTTTTAACCATAACGGATATAACCTTTTAACCAAAACTAATTTAATCCACTAAATTAGTAAATTTATTATATTCAAAAAAATTTAAATTAATAATACCAAACCTAACTTTACATGCATCATCCCTCAAACATAATTATATTTCAATATAACAATTTTTCATGCCAAGCTATTTACAGATGTAATATTTTTACTAAATTCTCTATCAATAACAATTTCACAACTTTTTTTAAAATTACTTTACCAACATGATATTTACATAAAAAATTATGAAATATGCCCAATAGCAACATTTTCAAGATTATGAGTTTGAAAGTCCACATTTCATATTTTTATTTTCATAAAAATGAACACAACTTAATCATCAACATATCATCTTTTTATAAAATATCATGAATATAACACTTTGAGTTTTTAATCCCAAAACAACTCTATAATACCAACTTAAGCATTTACTCAATATTCATCAACATAAATTTATTTTTTCTCAAAAATATATTCCAAATCAAAGATAAAAAAATATTTCAACTTAATATTTCTCAAAATAAATCATCTAATCAAAATATGATGTAAATACAATCCATACAACTATTAAAATTAAATTTTTAGATTTTTAGCAACAAAATTTTAGCACAAGGTGGTCTTCCCAAATCAACCTCAAAATACCACTTTTCTTAACATTTCAACATAATTATTCTTCCAAAAATTACCTAACAAAAATCTGAAAAAAAATATATGCAATACCTCTTATAATGATATATTTTCTCAAAATAACTCTAACATAGCTTTAATGTAAAAATATGAAGAAAGTCCCTACCTCAAATAATAAAGAAAAGCAGATCTCGAAGGCAAATCTTGCCTAATCATGAATCCGAGACTACTGTTGCGAAGATCACAATGAGCTCTCTGACTTTCATTGACAAAACTTTTACAAAATTTTACTTTAAAGACTCTCATTCTAAGCTCAAAGCTTGAATATCCATGGGAGGAAGAGAGATGAAGCGATGAGGCAAGCTCTCTGCTCACCAAAATGAGGGAAAAGCAAAAAAATGGAGAAGAAAGGGAGAAGTATGATGGAAAAAGGAAAAATGGAAGGGGAGTGGGGGACAACCCCACATGGGTTTGCTTCTCCATGGGTATAACATCACAAAACTTAATATAAAATATATTATAAAATATTTTAAACTTTGATAACATAAATTATAAAATGATATAATTTTTCTCATCACAAAAATATAACATTTTTGTACATCACAAAATAAAATATTTTGTTTACTACCAAAAATATACCCAATTTCATTCTTTATAAAATATATAATTTTTCACTATATGGTATACACCATAAAATCAACTATCAACTATTTATTATAATTCTATATAATAAATAATAACAACTTTTAAGGTGGTTACTACCAATCACCTAATTAAAAATGACTAAACAGTTAAACATGAGTCATTAAATAAACTCAAGTTAAATTAAATCTAAATCATGGCCTCACCCATAAGTCCCTCAAATTATATACCAAAATAGTCCCAACAAATTTATCTCAAATCTTGGTCCGAACACCTAAAATTCAATTTCAAATTCTGTTATAAAGTAAACTGAACACCAATCAGTCTGTGAATTTTCATAAAATAAACACTCATCATTTAATTCTGAAATTTTTATCCAACGTGATACACTCATATGGGAACAACATATAAAAATTTCATAATTTTTTGAGATCAGGAAATATTTAAAAAAAATACAAAACCAAACTGTTTTCTCACAGAATTTACATAACAATCAAATTCAAAAATTTACTCAATTAAATTATGCACTAGCTATTTAAAAAAAAAAAAATTCTGGGTCATTACACTAGGTCTGCTTCAGTAAAGGACACCATTGGTCCCTGACACTCGTTTGTCCTAGGCCTCTTTTGCTGGACCTTATACACATGCTACAAGTGCTTCACCCTCTGAGTCTTCCCACATACCTCGTTCTCATTAACCCTCGAATGAATCACATTGATCACTCGAGGTTCGTCTGTTTGCGATTGTGGTGCTGGTGGAGGTGGTGCTGTCGGTGCTTGGGGCAGCCTTGCTTGCTTTTCCCTCATTCTGGCCTCATCTACTAGGTCCCTTAAGTGACCTTGTCTAACCAGATCTTCCAAATACGTCTTCAGGGCTCTACACCCCTGAGTCAGGTGCCCATCTTCATTGTGGTAGGCACAGTGCTTCCCAAGGTTTCTTCCCATAAATTTGCCCAGAATCTTTTTTAGTGCTCTATAATACGGCTGGTTCCTGATCCTTTCCTGGACTTTATAAACTGTGATCCGGAACACAGTGGTAACTGCTTGTGCAGCCCTTAGTCCTGTTTCTTTGTCTATTAAAATTTGCATTACCTTGGCTTTGCTTCGGCGAGTCGTTCCTCTTCTCTTGTTTTGACGCCTTTGTTCCTAGCGTATCCTCTTCTGTTCTCGCATATTTCTCGATCCTGGCCATGAGCTCCTCCATACTCTTCGGCAGAGTCTTTGCTAGTGACTTTCAAAGAATGCAGTCATTCTTTAGGCCATTCTTAAAAGATACGACCACCAACTGCTGGTTGCATCCTGGTATTCGGTTGAATACCTCATAATACCTTTTGGCATAAACCCTGAGGTTTTCACCCTCGCCAATTTTCAGAGCCATTAGGGAGTCTACCCTCAACAACTGCAATTTGTTTGTAGCAAACCTGGCCACAAACATCTCGGCCAAGCCTTTCCAACTCTTCACAATTCCTTTCGGTAACTTGTGAAACCAATTTGATGCAATTTCCTCAAAGGATGAGGGGAACACCTTGCAAAGTAACGGTTCGTTCCCGGTATACAATGCCATTGAATTCAAATATAAGCCGATGTGAAAGTTCCGATCGAACTTATCGTAATATATTTGGAATCTTGACATGTGGAACCTTTTTGGGGCCTCAAATTTATCCAACTTCATTGAGAATGGTGTTCTCGGCTTGACCGGGGATGTGACGTTGTCATTCTGCCACTTCCTTTGGAGGTAGTCCCTCAAATCCTCCTTAGTTCGACCAGGAGCTCTGCTGTCAACGGATTTCATCTTTTTTGGTGCGCTGTTTCCAGCGTCGTTATGAGTCCTCTTGGACTTCTCTTTATTCATCGTATCAAAACAAAATTCCTTCCCTTGAACATGCTGATGTTCCTTGACATACGTTCCTTTGGTACGAGGCGTCCTCTAAGACTCTCCCCTAATTGACTCTGCTTGCCTGGCATCCCGTGAAGGCCAATGCGAGTGTTCCTTCACCTTGTCATGCTGAGGGACTGTTGGGACCGCTTTTTGCCCCCCTTTCTGAGCATTGTTCTTGGCTGCTGGAATCGACATGTCGCTCAATGGAAACAGTGGCTGCATGACGTTGTTCTACATCATGAAGTTGACAACCGATTGTAGGTCTGCCAACTTGTGTGCCATTCCCTTCATCTTGTCGTCCCTCCTCAGGTATCTATCTTTCCATATCTGGAGGTCGCTTTCGTTGTAATACCCGCCTTGACATGTTTTCTTCAATGCGTTTCCCTTTTGGCCGACGTCTTTTCCCCCGGGATTCTAATCTTGAGGTCCTTCATTATAGTTCTCCTCCTCCACATTAGGATCGGCGTGTTTGCCACTCCCGCTAAGGATGTTGTCCCCGACCTTTTCTTTCTGTCTGTCGTTGGCCATCTATTCTCTTTACTTTTCCACAGACAGTACCAAATTGTGGGTGTTGATTTTTACCCACATAACCAAACAGGAAAACTCAGTAGGAGAGCATCGGCAGAATAGATTAAGCCCGAACAACCTGTTATAGAAAGATAAGAATCCGGCGGTGGTTCGTCCACCCGGGGGAACTCCGACGATCAAGTCAGTAATTATCTCTCAAAGATAGCCAATGGTGATTAACTTACTAGACAGAGCCTAAAAAGCATACCTTAGACTCACGAGGGTGCCTTACTTTTATAGCTAGCATTAACCTAATCTCTGTAGAAGCCTAGCTTCAATGGACTTTGGCTCAATACTCATCCTGGACTCTTAGCTAGATGGAGATAAACTCCCTTAAGAGTTTTATCTTTATCCAATTGAGATCCTCTCCTATTCTAGGACTCTTGTCTCTTATCCGCTCATCTCAAATTTCGATATCTCCAAAGATAACCTCGGCCTAGCCAAGATCATCTCGCAAATGACCAAGCCACGTGGCACTCTGGCTGACACGTCGGTGTCACCCCAGCCACGTGCTGTCATTCACAAAATATGCCCCCACACTTCCCAAGGAAATAAAAAAAAAGTTCTTGTTTTCTTCAAAATTTCCGAACCATTCATTAAGGTCCATTGAGTGGATAATTCATGAAAAAAAAAAAATTAAGTTGATCAAACATTGTTAGCCACATGATTGGATTATATTTTTCTTTAAAAAAATTAACAGCAAGTTTGATTTATGGTGCAAATTGTCCATTATTTTTTAGACAAAATTGATTCGATCATATTATTACCGATATCCAATTAATTTGATTTTTCAAACTGTTTAAATGAAAGGGTTCAAATCATCATAATGAGATGAAGGTGGATCCCACTAATAAAGACAATAATTTGTGTTGTTTCATCGCACACAACAGACAACCCATACTCATTATATTGTATTCTAATATAATAATACGGTAAAAAATATTGCAATTCAAAATTATCATTTTACCACACAAATGATACAGAGAGTTTGATACAAATGACCATTTGAGGAAGTCCAGGGGAGAAGGATGTGAATATGATTCTTCTTTTCTCTTGCTGGGCTTATGTTTTTCCTTTCAATTGTCATTTGATTCCATCATGACCATTGACCATACCATGGCTATCATATATAACCCTTTGATGTCAGATATCCTATGATTATTATTAATTATGGTATGTCAAAATAATTTGGATATAATTTTCATGATGTTGTTGATTGTAAACAGAATCAGTCCATACCACACCACAACTAATCTGCAATTTCACTTTATTCTTTTCCGTCCACCGTCCACAGCACAGAAAGTGACGATCCTTTTTAAGAATCTTAATTTTTCAATTAGGAAAGAAAATTGTTTTGTTGGGAAAATGGGTCACACTCACCCCACAATTGAACGCCAATACGAGTTATGAAACATGACATAAAATATAAATGAATGCATTAGATCTTACGAAATTTATTAGTGGGACCAATTTTTGAAAATTTATTTATATTTTATGTTTAATTTTGTAATTAACTTGTGTTCTTAAACTTAATTTTTTTTTTATTAAGGACTGGATTCTCTCAAGTTGATCATCTAACTTGGGAAATTGTTTGGACACGGTAGGCTCATTTGAGGCTCATTTGAGGGTCACTTTAGTGATTTGAAACATTTATTTTTTAATACTTGTTGAATAGAATATTCATGTAAAAAATTAAGATAATTGAATATTGATAACTACGGACTTGTTTGGTTTGTCTCCTGAGGGACAATTTTTGAGAAAAAATTTCAAAAATTTGTTTGGTTGAAATTTACAAAAAAAAAAAAAAAACCAAAATCACTAAAAAAAAAAAATCCAAAATCACTTTTGTCTCTACTACACATCAACTAATTACTTTTTCTCTCTCATCTCTTCTTCTCTCATATTTCATACATCAATTAATTATTTTTTCTCTCACACCCCACTCCAAGAAATTAAGGTTTTAGTGATAAAAATTTAAGGACAAAATCACTTTTTAGGAACAAAATATTTTTGTTGCCAAAAGTGTTATTATTTTATTTTTAGTAACAAAATTAGACTAGTTAACCATTTATTACTAACCTTTTAGGATTAAAAGTTTTGTCTAAAAGAATAAATTTTTTTGGGGGACCTAGTTATTTTGTCTTTAAAATTACATTTATTAGCAACATTTTTAAAATTGTCTCTAAAAGCTCATTTTTTTTTTTTTTACTTTTGGGAATGATCTTTTAGCGATTGTCCTTGCTACAACTGAAATTAGTTTTCAAATTTTTTGTGCAACAAAATTTATACTTTACAGACGAAAAAAAAAACTTGGTTTTTAAAACTCTCATATCTTGTAGTGCCCATCTATTCAACTATAAGAATAAAAATAAAAATCCCAAACTCTAAAATTATTTTCAAAACATATAATCAAACAAAATTTTAAATTTTATAAACTCTTTCCAAAATTTTTTTTTTTCAAAATTATTTCACAAATACAAATCAAACTTGTCTATATTTTTCTTTTTATATATATATTTTTGTTAATTATTGCAGTACACATTCCCCAATCCACTAGTTAACCATTAGTTGACTGCGTCAATAATACTATTTTATAAAATGTCAATTTTATCTGTATTGGATTGTTTATTTTTGGGAAAATTTTAATTTATTGTATGCTTTTAAAAAAAATAGAAAAATGAAAAATTTCATGCACGTTAATAACTAAAATTATAATTTTTTTTCATGAATTTGTAATATTTTTTTTGATAATATGACTAATTGATAATTTTTTTTTTCTCTTCAAATGAAAATTGATCAGCTAGGAAAGAACTAACAAGCATTGAAAATATTTGAATTACATTTGTTTTAAAAAAATGAACAATAATTATAATTTCAAAAGTAGCTATCTATTTTTTATAATACAAATGTGATTTAAACATGTAACTTTCAATATTTAATCATCTTAATTTTTTTTGTCGAAAATAGAAAAAAAAAAAAAGAGAGTGAAAGATGAAAAAAATCTGCATAAATATATGTGCTAGTGAGAACCTTAGATTTTAAATTTGAGGAGGCATTTGTAGAGAAAAAAGAAAAAAGGAAAAAAAAAAAAGAATAGTTAAAGAAAAAGTGAATGAAATAAAAATAAAAGTTGCTATTTTTTTCTTTTTCTTTTCTTTTGTAAATCCTTACATAAATTTAAGAATTAAAAACAGAAGTAGGTATTTTAATAATGAAAAATTATTCACAAATTGAATTTGTATATAAAAAAATTCATATGATATAATGTATTTATAATATTTTTAAAATTATGAATGATAATAATGAATGTTTTGATATGAAATGAAAACATTACAAAAGATAAAAAAATAAAAAATAAAAAAAGGCATTCACATTAGGGAAAAGTGGTTACAAGTTAAATTTTTGAACAAAAATGTGTTAGTGATATTTTTAAAATTATGAGTGAAATATTTTAATTTTAAATTAAATCACAAAAGACATAATTTTGTATTGGAAGATGGCGTATATTTGATCTTTTTCGAAGAGATTGCGGGCTCAGGTCTTATGAAATTTGGTACTTTTTCATTATTTTTTTTTCGCATTCTGAGAGTGGTGTTGAGTAATTATGGGACTTAGTAGTTTTTGTTGTCATGATTGTCGGGTTGGGTCAGGTAATTTTTTTGTGATAATAGTAGGGATTATAAATATATATTGTTGTACTGTTCAACTATAAGTATCAAGTTTCATGTAATTATTTCTATATTTAAAATTAATTTTGAGTAAATTACAAATATACCTTTTGATATTTGTTTAAAATATAATTTGTTTCCAGTAGTTTGAAAAATTACATGATGCCTCTTGACATTTCTAATTTCATAACAAATGATTCTTTATTAATAAATTATCAAGTCTATTAACAGTTTTTAATGATATTAGAAATTTATTTAAATTAATAATTCAAGTAAACTTATCATTATATAGGAGAACAACTAGAAATTTCATATTTTTAGTTAATTTTGTGTTGATATTTTTTCATTTTCAAAGGTTAGAAATGTAATTTGAGCGTGTCAGTAAAAATCCATAAGTTCTTATAGAATTTAATAAATACTAACCAATTAGTCAGATGATTGCTACGAAAATTTTTTAGCAGCCTCAATGAAGAGAACTTTTACTGATGGCTTACTTTTTAGGAGAAAATTAAGATGACTTATAAAAATAGGGGGGGAAACAATAGTATCAGAAACCAATATTTTATTAAGTAAACAGAAACTTATAATGGTATCTTTACACTTTCATAGCTTCAAAGAGGATTACAGTGACAGACTAACTTAGAATTACTCCTGCGAATTTGAAATGCAGTATAGGAATGTAAAGCATGAAATTAAAAGGATTGGAAAATATAAGTAAATAAACTGGCTTTCTGGATCTGGTTCTGGGTCCTGCATTATTAGTACTCTCCTCTATTTATAGGCTCTGAAAATAACCGTCGAAGTGGCTGATAATTCGTCGAAGTAAGTGATAACTGTCGAAATGATCTCCATGATCACTGAGTGTGGCTTGCGATTTTGATCAGTTTGGTCACTACTATTCTTCCACTCTCCATGGTTTGGCCATGTCACCTTGGATATCTTGACTATTCCCATGTCTCGCAGATCCATTGCCATTATTTGGAGGTTGCCACGCGTCTCTTGATGGTTGGAGATCTTCACTGATTCCCCAATTTACCCCTTATAATCCATGTGTTAGGCTGTGATAAGACTATAAAAAATATATAGCAATATTACCCCCTACACTAATATAGTCAATACTTGGTAATATTAGTGGATCAGTGCACTTTGCCCACATCCTAGGACATGCATGGACTTTATTTATCTTGGAAGTCTAACCATCTTCAAGCAATGAAGCACTGAACTTCATTAAATTCTTTCTTATGCTCGAATATTACCTTCACTATCTGTGTAAACGAAGGGACTAATACATCTCCAATGGTTAATCAATCTCTCTTTTTCATTGATCAAGCAGACGAGGAGGTTTTGGACAATGATGACCGATTTTGAAAGAATTTTCATGCATTTATTAGCCATATTTATCTTCCTTCATTTATAAAAGTCATGGAGGCTTTCACAGAATATGAGCCTTTAGACCAAACACTTACCAAAATGGATCTTGAAAGTTTTTCATCTGTTTAAAAACCTTCTGCATGGGATGAGGTTGTCTCATTTTCTACTGAAAATACTGACTAGAATGCTTGGCCAACACCAACCCAACCACAAACAAGGGAGCGGATTCATCACAGATTTGTTGAATTTGATGATCCTACTGCAATTCCTCCCTCTTCATGCAACTCTATAGTTTATCTATACGTCCCTTTCGACCGTCTTCGCTACCTTGAAGACAACTTACTTTTGGCATGGTATACCTCTACCTTGTCGATCAAAATAGTGTGAAAGACCCCGCACCCCATTGAAGCTTTGGGAATCAGCCCCTCATTCTTAGTCAAGAAAGCAAAACTTTGCTTCTCTGAGTAGTTAGAGTGTGTGAATGAGCACCAGTTTCCATATTTTTCTGGAGGCTGCTGTCAAGTGGACTAGATGCTCTTTCATAAATTGAGATTTTACGACAATATCATCAATGTAGCACTCCAAGTACCCTTCAATGAGATCATGGAAAATGGTGTTCATTGCTCTGTGATATGTTGCTCTAGCATTCTTCAAGCCAAATGGTATTTTAACCCATTCGAAGGTCTTATTATTCCTAGGACACCTAAAGGTTGTCTTGTGAACATCTTCCTCTGTAATGCATATACCATCCATTATTGACAAAATCCTGTGTTCTACTAAACTATCTACCAGCAAATCCACTACAAGCATGGGGTACTCATCATTGGGAGTTGTCAGGTTTAGATTTCTAAAGTCAATACAGGCCCTCAATTTGCCATTCTTCTTAATCACAGGCACTATGTTGAACAACCATTCAACATACCTGGTTATTCTAATAAAGCCTGGCTTAAGGAGCCTAGTGATTTCGCCCTTCACATTTTGGATCAACTCAAGACTCATTCGTCTTGGCTTCTACTTGTATGGTTTAAAATTTGGCTTAACTGGAAGCCTATGTTCCACCAATAACCTATCCAATCTAGGCAGATCATTGTAAGACCAAGCAAAACAATCCTTGTATTCCTTCAGAAGGGCCAATAACTGGTTCCTGGCTATAGGATCCAACCAGGCACTTATGTAGGTAGGATGTTGCATTGATGCATCTCTTAGATTGATCTCTTCTAAAGGATCATGCATCTGAGTGCTTACCACTGTTTCTCCTTCAACTTCTGCTGGCTTCGAAACAACATTCTCACCTTGATCTGTCACAACCTTTTCTGGCTCAACCACTTGCTTTCTTCTTCGTAGACAAAGTCTGTCCATAGGGTCTCTTCCTCCTGTATCTCCTGGACTTAAGTTTCAATGTCTAATGCACAATATTTGTTTAGAACCAATGGTTTGGACTCCTGTTGCTCATGTTTGCAGCAACCATTCATTCCTTTCTTCCTTTCGAACCTTCTAGACTATTGCATTGATGTCCAATGTGAAGAACTTCACCAAAGCCAAAGGTCTAGCATCTTGATCCTCCTGTCTACAACCAAGCATTGTTGGTATCTTTGAGGGTGTACTCATCATTTGTACTCTCTTGCACCAAGTGTTTCAGGTGTGCCAACTCCTCATCAGCTGTCATTTTGGCTGTCCCATCAGGCTTCCTCAGTATGCTCAGTGGAACCACCCTCTCAGTATACAACTTTGCTTCTGCAAAGTCTGCACAAGCAATGAAGGGCTGCGGGTCTGCATCTATTTCCTCTGTCTCTCCATTGTTCAAGGCTATCATCACCTTTTGATGCAAAAATGAGGGCACACATTTGTTAGTGTGAATCTAATCTCTACCAAGTAAGGCATTATATTTGGCATTACTGTCTATGACAGAAAAGGCAGTCATGTAATCCCTTGTTCCCACACTCAGATTAATGGGTAATATGCCATGGGCCATCTGTTTGTCCACAACAAAACCAGCAATGGTCGTACTTGTTGGGATTAACCTGAGATTCCTTTTGTCCAATTTTTTCAAAGATAAACGAGGAAGTAGATTTACTCCTGTCCCATTATCCACTAGTACCCTATTCATTTTTACTCCATCGAAGTATGCCTTATTGTACAAGGGTTTCACATGCTAAGTCATTATTGATGTAAGAAATTCAAAGGGGTATGATAGGTTAACTATACTTATCTCTTCACTTTCTTCCTCAGTCCCCATAGACCCTGTTACTTCAGACTCACCCTGAACTATGCTGGCTTCTGAGTCTTCGCTAGAAACTTCTATGGGGTCATCCTCCTACCCTTCTTGATTTCCTTCTTTTGCTTGGAATTCCTGCGGCAATACATACACCATATTGATTGGTATTGGAGAGAATGAGCCAAATTGTACCACTGGCTGTATTTTCTCTCCTTCTACATTAACTAGACCAGATGGTTAGGGAGCATCTTCTATACTACATTCTGGAACCTTTGAACTAGAAAGCTCCTTAATAGGAGCCTGTTGTTGATCTGCCTTGAACACAGACACTGACTGTTTAGCCATGAAAGCTTCGAACATATCTTCCTCGGCCAATACTTGTTGTTGGCCTGGTTCACTTTTCTCATCTGTCTCACTGTCCTCATTACCCTCCATTAAAGCCTTTTTGAGGCCTGACACACTTGATTGTTCTTTCAATTTTAGCTCAGTATGAACTTTAGCCAAGTTCTCTCTGCTAGCACTTCTGTTGAGCTTGGGAACAGGCTTCAAACCTTCCCCCATTTGACCTCTTTGATTGCAACAAGGAAGTGCCATCAACAGCTTCCCTGAGATCCTTCTGGTACTGAGTGAACCTTCGTTGGATCTTTTTTCTCTGAGATTTAGAGATGACATGAATCATTTCTGGTTTCTTTGTTTTAGGATTTTTAAGTAAAACCTAATTGGTTTGGGCCACCAAAGGAGGCTTAATCATTCTTTCATTGCTTCTGAAGGCCTTGCCTTGGGTTGGTATCATCTTAGGCTTGTTCTGCATAACAAACTAATTTGGTACTCCTGGTACCTACAAACCCACTGTGTCGGCTGGGCCTACTACTCTTGTCCTTGAAGGACAATCATTAGCGGTTGTAGGGCCTGTTACTTTTGTCTTCAAAGGCCAATCATTGGTCTTGATTCCCTGTTTTAAACCTGTAATGCCTTGAAATAATTACTATAATTCGACCTAACACAATATACATAAGACAACGTAATCAAAATAATAAACTTCCATTAACCTGAATTGTTAAACAAAAGTGACACATGTGAGATACATTCATAAATTGTTCATCATGAATCTAAAGCATATGTTATAAATAGTAAAGAGGAATGAAAATTAAACAGATAATTATATGCCCTAAAGGCTTACATCTTTTCAAGTCATTGCTTGGTTACAACAAAAAAGAGTCTAACTCTATACAATTTAAGCCCTTGGCTATACAAATAAGTACAAAAGGTGAAGCTCATGCTCCAAACTCCTTTCGAGCTACTGCCTTGGCAGAGGCTTATCATCAACATCGGAAAATGATTTTTCCCAGATAGGGTGCGCCAAAGCATAGTAGGAACAACCTAACACAATAAATGAGTTTTAACGAAGTATAAGTAAAATGTGCATTTACAAGGTCAGTGATAAAACATTCATTTTCTATATAATCATAAAGTGCAAAAATTCACATCTCAATCCCTTTTTCCTTCTCGTCAATTCAAGTTAATTCATTTCATCTTAATTCATGAGCCAGTTTTATTATATTTCAGATGATCCATCTAAGACTACAACTCAGTGGTTCCCAAATGAACATAATTATTACACAAACACTTCAATTTGCCATTTCAAAAAAATTTCGTCAGTGAGATCGACACCCATGTATACATGTGGTTTCGGAACTTTCACTCAGGACACAAAGGCCAACTTAATTCAATGGAGTCCATCCCCTATCTCCTCCCAAACATGTAGTATATCCCCTTTCTCCTCCCAACCAATCATACATATACAATGTATTTAAAATATAGTCACATTCAATAACAACCCACAAGAGATTAGTTTTAATTCACCTAATTCTCATGCAATTTTACATCAATCATAACTATTCTCCACCGATAACCCAATATAGATATTTCTAAACAGATATTCAATCTCAAGACATATAATTTATTTAAATTTCCAAAAGTGTGAGGTAATGCATATCCAACTCCACCATTTACATCAACATTCATCCAATTTCATATTTATAATACCAATTTCATTAAGTTGTACAAAATAAATATTTGAACTATTTTAGGTTAACTTCCTTCTTTCCCAAATGTTAACCCAAATGCCAAAATCAATAATTGTGACACAATATAACCTCATTTTCAAATCCCATGACCATTTATATCACAGCCACTAGAAACCCCTCTTTTAATTTTATATCCTAAACCCTTGTCCAAAATACTCTCAAAACCCACCATTGTTACATAACAACCAATAACTAAGTTAAAAACCATAAGAAGGTGTAGAAAATCCCTGCCTCAAGGTTAGATGACCAAAGGGAGATATGGAGAAACTTCAAGGACGCCGAAACCAAGCTTTAATTGGATCAAAATGTAGCCCTTGAGATGCGCCAACTTTTTAACAAAGGCAAGTGGGTAGAGATATCACTAGAATTAGATGAAAATGTAGAGAGAGAGAGAGAGAGAGAGAGAGAGAGAGTTTTAGAGAGAGAGGGTTCTGATCTAGGGGTTTGGTGGAAAAAGATGTGAAAAAGTGATGTAAAAAGGACAAAGAGAGAGTGTGTGTTTTAGAGAGAGAGAGGGTTTCGATCTGGGGTTTTGTTGGAAAAAGATGTAAAAAGTGATGTAAAAAGGTGCTGCTGCGAACTAATATACACATAGTCTGCTCGAGCGCAGAAAGTGATGCACAAGCGTAAGACATAATAAGCTGTTCTGCTCAAGCGCAAGAAGTGCCCGCTTGAGCGCCAAGACACAATGAAAAAAGATGCTCACCGCTCGACCGCAAGAAGTGACACTCAAGCATAGAAAACATGCATCCAGTAGTTTTGCATGCAACAGACCAACCACTTGAGCGCAAGAAATGGTCGCTTGAGTGCAGAAAGACCTGCTCGAGCGTAGGATACACTCTTCTAGTAGTTTTGCAGACCTACAAAAGTACTGAGAGTTTGCAAAGCCAACTCGAGAGCAAAAAGTTTTGCTCGAGAGGAGGAGCAAAAATCTAGGCAATAAGAGTTTGGAAATCAAGCAATCAAACCTGTCCCAAACACAACCACAATAATCCAAAAGACAAACTTAAATGAAAATAAGGGAAAAATAGATGAACAACAACACTAAACCACGAAACCCGAGCCCGGAATACATTGAAGGTCGGGTCAAAATCGGAATCGCTATAATTTCTTTCCCTTAAGGAATATCGTCCCCGAAATTTCAAATCAAGTTAAAATCATTATTAAACTATTTACAATAGTGATAATCTATCAATTTCAATGCCATTACCTATTCTCCGGTTATCCATTTTCATCAACAAGATAAATTGATTCTCAGCATTGAATATACAATTCATATTTTCTCAAAACATATGTTGGGTTTGTAATAAACTCATGTTTCCAAAACGTAAACAACATATACAATGCTTCCACCTTTCCAAAACATATACAATGTTCTCATATTCTATTAATTATAATCACAGCACAATACATGTTCAAACATCAACGAATAAGTCTGGATACTTCTTGCAGACTTTCAACTCATGTTCCCAAGTTTCTTTATCAACCTCGTGATGTTTCCATAAAACCTTTACCAAGGGAATTGTTTTGCCTCACAAGACTTGGTCCCACGTATCTAAGACTCTCACCAATCTCTCCTCAAACGAGACATCCTTATCTATCTCTAAGTCGGTCCAATCCAACACGTGCGATAGATCCGGCTCGTACTTCCGAAGCATGGTAATATGAAATACATCATGAATCTTGGAAAGTTGTGGCGGTAACACTAAACGGTAAGCTACGTCCCGATCCGCTCAAGGATCTTAAAAGGCCCAATAAATCGAGGGGACAACTTCCCACTCTTCCCAAATCTCATCAAACCCCACCTAGATGATATCTTTAAAATGACATGGTCTCCCACCTCAAAAAACAAGGGTCTCCTCCTATGGTTGGCGTAACTTTTCTGGCAACTCTGAGCTATAAATAACCGCTTGGGGATAAATGCCACTTTCTACATCATTTCCTAAACCAACTCTGGCCCCAACAAAGGTGCATCGCCTATCTTAATCCATCACACTGGAGATCTACACGGTTGGCCATATAAGGCCTCAAATGGTGACATGCTAATACTCGATTGGAAACTATTATTATAGGCAAACTCCACTAAGGGAAAATGCCTCTCCCAAGACCCTTTGAAGTCAAGAACACAACCCCGAAGCATATCCTCAAGGATCTAAATAGTTCGCTCGGACTGCCTGTTAGTCTGAGGGTGATACACGGTGCTAAAAGTCAATTTAGTGCCCAAGGCACTCTGTAAGCTCTGCTACAACCGAGCTGTAAAATGTGGATCTCTATTCAAAACAATCATCACAGGGACCCTGTGCAACCTCACTATGTGCCTGATGTAAAGGTCGGAAAGATAATCTACCGAGTCACTCACACGCATAAATAAAAAGTGAGCCGACTTGGTCAACCAGTCAATTACCACACAAATGGCATCACTACCCCGTTGAGTCCTCAAGAGGCCCACAACAAAATCCATCATGACATGCTTCCACTTCCACTCGTCTATAGGCAAGGGTTGTAACAAACCCGCTGGCCTTTGATGCTCGGCCTTCACTTGCTGACAAGTAAGGCACCTCGATATAAACACGGCTACATCCTTCTTCATACCTCTCCACCAAAACTAGCGATTAAGGTCGTGATACATCTTTGTGCCTCTCGGATGCACCGCAAGGCGTGAATGGTGAAACTCTCGGAGTACTTCCTCTCGGCAGGACTCCGATACGAACAAACGGTCACGGTATCTCACACTCAGGTCGAGATAAACATTCAAGCCCTTCTTTACCTTTCCACTGGAGATCTTCTCTCGGAGGGATTCTATCTCAAGGTCACCCTTCTGTGCTTCTAATACTCAATTCACATGTGAGGTTTATGCAACTACCATAAACAACGCCGCAATCTTAACGGACTCGCCAAGATGCTAGTCAAATTCACCAAGGGAATCCAGTATCTCCCATTCTCATATGGCGATACAAGCTACATTGCTAATATATTTCCGATCAAGGCATCGGCCACAACATTAACCTTCCTTGGGTGATAATGCAACTCAAAATCATAGTTCTCTATGAACTCCATCCACCTCCTCTGCCTCAAGTTCAAGTGCTTCTAGGTAAATAGATACTTCAGACTCTTGTGATCCGAAAACACCTCAAATTTCTTTCCATATAGATATGGCCTCCAAATTTTCAAGGCAAAGATCATCGCCACTAACTCTAGGTCGTGAGTAGGGTAATTTCTCTCATGAGTTTTCAACTGTCGTGAGCCATAGGCTACTACCTTCCTCTCTTGCATCCATACATAACCCAAACATTCCTGTGAGGAATTACAATAAACTGAATAGCTTAAACCCCTCTCCGGAACAATCAACACTAGAGCATTGGTAAGTCTAATCTTAAGTTCTTGGAACGACTTCTCGCAAGTCTCATTCCAAACAAACTTAACTTCCTTCTGTAGACTACCCCGAACTCTCTCCGCGTGGCCCCCTCTTTCAAAGAGGGCGCGAATAGGGTTCTAGATACTACAGTTCGGATTCATGTCACGGTTCTGAATCTAATCTCTCAAAGTGCAATGTAAGATTGATAAATCACCAAAGAGTCCAAATCCGGCAAATCATTTTGGAAAATCGATTTTAATCGAAAAACGCCAAACATGGACTGCTTTGCCAGATTACAGAGTCGCCACATAAATATTTTATTTTGGTTAAATTTAGAAAACCCTAACTCGTGCCAAAGGCCACGTGTCTGTCATCACCAAAGTTGCCTCGGCTCGGGAACTTGGGTACGAGAGGGGAAGGTCCTGAAATGAGCACCCCACCTCGCTCGATCAAAGATCGGCCTTTACTAAACAAGATATGTTGTTTTATAAACCTCATGTGTTCTTGTCCGATTATTAATCTAATTTTACTATGTGATACGTGCAGCATACAAGTATAGACTCAATCACAAAAATTGGAACAAAACAACTCATGTTTGTTTTTTGAAAATGGTTTGAAAGTGCTACTCGCAAGTAGGCTAAAGCGCGGATTTGCCACCCTCAAGTGGGCTTAAAACATGATGATGATTTGCCACCCTCAAGTGGACTTAAAACTTACAATCCTCGAATTGTTTCAATTCAAGCAAAAAAGCCTTCATCCACAAGCATACATGCAATTAAGCACTTAAGCACATAGCCTCATGGAAAGCATGCTAAACATGGCAGTCACTTACACATATGCAAGGATGCTAAAGCATAAACACTTACAGTGTACTCTGAGCCAAAATAGAAAACTAGTTAGAAATCGATGCATGATCCTAACTATACACAATGCCTAATGCAAAACATGCAAAATGCAATTAACATAGGCTCGGCTACCTAAGATGGCATATGATTTGCTACAATTGATACACGTATTCAAATAGGTATTGAAATACGATGCAGTTTGAATGATGCGCCTAGCACAATGCATGCAAGACAAATGAATGATGCAAACATACCGTCAAGTAAGGTATGCTATTGCAATAGTGGCTTAAACTACATCAAAAGCGGTTAAAGTAAAAGGGAGAAGAAATGGGGTTTGAGACTGCACACAGATACAGCACCTTGTTAAAGAAATTTGACCTTCGACGAAGGGCTCCAGAATAATAAGTGTAAGCTGCTAGTATAGCTAAGCTTACTTATTATAATGGCAACTAATTAAGATATGCTAAGCTAATTGATTATTACAACTGAATTTGAAACTAGCTATACTATAAGCTAAGCTAATTAGAATATTT
>NW_021026109.1:598737-614642 GCF_004153795.1 Camellia sinensis
GTTGATAGCATTTATTTCTTACTTTCCATACTTGTGTTCACCTCTAAGCATCTCTGCAACCTCCCTAATTTCTTGGCCTTTTCTCTTTGTTTTGAGAGATGCTTCAAAAGGAGTATTGTTTAAGCTTGAAGGGTGATATTGTGCTTAACGATTTAATCCCTTTAGGGGTTCATTACCAACGACATGATCTCCCCCTCATGCCTAAAACAACACTTGGTTTGACACTTCTCTCTAATAGTGGACTTAAAGCTCGTTATTGGACTTAATTGACTAATGAATTGAAGGTAATTAAAATGAAGTAATAAAATTGGGGTTAAAATGAAACAAGGTTCAAAGAGTCAATGTCAACCCAATTGAATCTCGAGGCGTTTCATATTTGTCAGTGATGAAAACGATTCAAGAGTCAATGTCAACCCCTTCCATTGATCAATCCATAGGGAGGAGGTTTTGTTGGTCTTTCCTTACCAATTATTGAAATTGTATCTCTTGGTTCATAAGTCATCACATAATGAAATTGCGTCGATTGATGGCTTGCGAATCAAGCCTACCCCTTATTTGAGCTATTTGATGATAAACAGAGGCAAGGTGGACAAACATCCCCTGAGAATACTCTGTTTGTGCTCTGTTTATTTTCTATTGCAGAATAAGAAATCCAATATTAGTGGCCAGCAGGCCACCTTTACTAGGCGACAGGTCACTACTTCTGGCCTGCCGACCACTTTTTCCAACAAGGTAGTGTACTGTTTCCTGTAGAACATAATAGAAATTGAGGTGAAAAATCAATGCAATCTCTTGACTGTGCAACAGAAGCATTTTAGTAGCAAAACGGAGAGCATTTTCGGGTGGAAATCCACGTCCATGCATGAGCCATCCCTTGATTGTCAGGATCTGTTAAAATAATGTTGTAATAGTAGTATGTTGCACTTAAAGTAACGGACTTGTAACTAATTAGTTAGTTTAATTAGAATAGTTAGTTAGTTTTGTGTTGTACTTAATTAATTAGCTAAAGTAGTTAGTTAATTTATGGTGTTGTAATAATTAGCTAGCATAATTAATTTATTTCATTTGGGTTGTAATAGATTAGTTAAGTAGCTTAGCTAATTCATTCATTCGGACACTTCTACGCGAGGGCAAATATGTAATAATGCGTGTATGTCTTCCAACTCCATATCTTTCTTCCTTTTATTTACTTGCTTATAATGAGTAGTTTAGAATATCATATTTCATTTAGCATTTCCTGTGTTTGCATCCATTTGTCTTGCATGAATCAAGGCTCGATTCATCATTCTAACAAGCATTGTCGTTTATTACTTCGTTAAATACATGTTTAAAGCGCATGCTATCAAATTGATTCACATGGTGTATTAGTAGCCGAGCCTATTAATTGTATTTTGTATGTGTTGCATTAGTCATATTGCATTAATTAGGAACATGCATATTTATTTTGCTTGTTTTGGCTCGCCTCGGAGTATTAAGTGAGTATTTTATTGCTTTAGTATATTGCATGAGTGTGATTATTGTCATGTCTAGCATGCTTGCCATGAGGCTAATTACTCAAGTGTTATACTTATTTGAATGCCTGTGGATGAAGGCTAACTGCTTGGATTGGGATAATTTAAGTAATGTGCATATGAGATCACTTTTTCAAGCGGTACATATTCGAAACAATTTGCAAAAACATACATGAAATCAAAATGTTCTAATTTTTGCAAATTAGTCTATACTTGTATGCGCATAGTAAAGTTAGTCTAATAATTAGAACAAGAGCATATAATGTAAATAAGAATCATATCATGATTAGTAGAGGCCGATCTTTGATTGGGTGAGCGGGGGTGCTCAATTCATAACCTTCCTCTCTCGTACCTAAGTTCCCAAGCCGAGACAATCTTGGTGATGACGGACACGTGGCCTTTAGCACGAGTCTCGGGTTTCTTAAATTTTCCAAAAATATTTAGGTGGCGACTTTATATCTGGCAATGCAATCCATTTTTGGCATTTATGATTCAAAATCGATTTTTCAAAAGAATTGCTGGATTTGGACTCATTTGTGTTCATCTATTTCACATTGCACTTGTGAAATTAGATTCAGAACCACGGGAGTCCGAATTGTAGGGCTAGTCGTATCCGAAAGGAGCACGAAAAGTCAAGCTACACTTACGTTCTTTTAATCAAGTTGTCAATAATAAGGATATTTCCATGTTCTGCACACCAAACAAAGAAAGTTTCCCTAGGCAGAGCCTAAGTATCCCAAATTGCCCTCCGAGAAAAGGAAGACCATTTATGACCCAAATGAGCCTCATAGTAAGACTTCACTATAGTGTTTCTGGTTTAGACCCGACCTGTTGATGTTTTAAATTTGGGCTTCATTTGTCTTATCTCGATATTCATTCCACGTTTCTCCTTGTTTCTCATTGAGTTTGAGTATTGGAGTGTCTTGGTTGTATTTGGAATATGTTGGTTGCTAGTTGGTTCAAACTGTTATTGTCCAGAATTTGGCCTATTCGCTCGAGCGAAGCTTCTTGTGCTTGATCGAGCTTTGTGAGCTCCCAGTACTTTTGTAGGCCTACAGAGATGCTGGGGAGGTAGTGTTTTTCACTTGAGCGAGACTTCTTGTGCTCGAGCAACGGTCTTTTGTCTGTAAAACTTCTGGGAGTGTGTATTCTGCGCTTGAGCGGAACAACTTATTGTGTCTGGTCGCTCGACGAAAACTTTTGTGCTCGAGCGAGTTGTGCGTATATCAGTTCGTGAAAAGGCCATTTTACATCACTTTTTCATATATATATATATATATATATCTATCTAAAACTTTCTAAAAATCATAAGTTGAGGCCTTCTCTTTATAAAATTCACATTTTCTCCTCTAAAACACTTGGATCCATTGATTTCTTCATCCTACTCCATTTGGGAAAAAGTTAGAGCTCACTTAGAGCTTCCTTGAGGTTTCTCCATCCTCTCCTTGGTCTTCTAGCTTCGAAGTAGGGATTCGCTACACTCTTTTATGATTTTTAACTTAGCTATTTGTTTTTATAAAACAATCTTGTGATATTAGAGGATTTTGAACAAACCTAAGATTTTGATTTAAAATCAAAAGAGGGGTTTTCAAATGGTTGTGTGAAAATGGTTATGGGAGTGGAAATGAGCTTGAGTGGTGATAAAATTGTTGATTTTGATACTTGGATTGGATGTTGGATAAAAAAAAGGTTTTGACCTAAATGTTTCAAATATTTATTTCGTATAAAAAAATGTAATTAATGTTGGAAATGTGAAATTGGATAGATATTGATATAGATGGTGGAGTTTGATATGTATTATCACTCACCTTGAAATTTAGCAAGTTTATATGTATTGGAGATTTATATCTGTTTAGAAATATCTGTTTTGAGCTATTGGTGGAGGATATGTATGATTATTGTAGTAATGGCATGAGGATTAGGTGAATTGAAACTAATTTCTCATCTTTGCGCATTGAACATTGTTGCTCATTTAATACATTGCATATGTATATGAATTTGAGAAAAGGGGTAAATGTTGGAAAGATGTGTGTATCACCGAATTAAGTTAGCTTGTGTGCCTAAGGTGAAAGTCCCCAAAAACGTGCGTATACATGGGTGCCGATTCCGGCAGACGAAATATTCGTAAAATGGCAATAATTGTGCTTGTATAGACTACATTTACATGCTGTCGTTTGACAGTTTCCCGTGGATGAAATATCCATGAAAGGTTGTATCGGTTCAGATTTTCCCCTTGTTTTTTGTTGTAAGGGACATTATTTGAGAATTGTGATATAAACTGAGCATGGCATGGTTTTAAGAAAGAAATGTAAAATGTTTCGGTTGTAGGCATTGCACATGCATTTCACCCTTATATCTTTGTTAAGATTCATTTATTGTGTGAGATTATTTCTACTGGGCTTTGGTTCATCCTATTTGGGAAAAACCATTTTCAAGTGTTGGTGATATACCTCCACCAAGGATTTAGTTTGGGAGGACTGTAGAGATGAAAGCTCAGTTTTGTTATTTTGTATTTATTTTTGCATAAGCCTATGACTTTATTTGTATTGAGCTCAAGACTCACTTTTGATGTACCTAAGCCTTGACTTGGAAAGATGTAAGCCTTTAGGACACCCGATTATCTATTTAACTTTTATTTCTTCTTACCTGTTTCGTAACACATGCTGTAGATTCAAGGTGTACTATTTATGAATGTATATCACATGTGACATCTCTCTTGTACAGCTACATCTTATGTATGAAAGGATATTGTACTCTGATTTATGTTGTTATTTAATTACCGTTACGGTTGGTTTATTGTATTTATTTTGGGGCGTTACAACTTGGTATAAGAGCGTACCGGGTTTGAATACTTTGGGTGCATGGGAAGTGGTTATTACTAGAATGGGTTTGTCTCGCTTGATAGAGACATTAGTATGTATGGTATACTATGTGATAACATGCTTATGTGAATATATGGGTATGAGATTTAATTCCTAAGATATTGATTGGATCAACGGGTTTCTAGAAGTCCTGTTAGAAGAGCACTTAATCACTGTTGTTTCTAATCAGAACTCTAGCAACGCCGTGGGACGGTCATTATCTAGGAAGAAAATTCATATGTATTTGTGTAACTACATGCTTACATGGAGTGAATTACTGTTGTCCACCACATTAGGACGTGAGTGAGTTAGCTTCGACACTTTTGTAAATGTGCTAACCTCTTTTGTTACCTTTATTAGGATGTCAGGATGTCGACGTGGTGGTGGTAGGTGTGGTAGGCCTAGAAGGAATAAGGTGCCTTTACCGAATGATGTTCTAGCATAAGAGAAGGGAGTTAGTCAAGCCAATGTGGTTGAGCCAATTGGTTAGTAGGCCATGTGCACCTTAGCCTGCGAAATGGTCGGAGAATTGCGGGAATCCATGGACATTCTCAGGGTTGAGAATCAATTCTAGGCCCCAGTAGCTAATGCAGGGCCGTCATTCTTGAAACGAGAGTTTTTCTAAGTTTTTGGGTGATCCCAAGGAGCCACTAAGGGTGGATGAGTGGCTAGAGCAGATGATGAAGATGTTTGAGATGCTCAGCATCGAAGATCAAGGTTTGAGGGTGACCTTGGCATCCTTCCAGCTAAAGGGAGATGCAGGTCAATGGTAGAAGTATGCGCGTGGGTGCATTGGAGTGACTTGGGAGGTTTTCCTCAATGCCTTGCAGGACAAGTTTTTGCCTTTCATTGTTAAGGAGAAGTTAAGGGATCAGTTTTCTCAGCTTAAGCAGTTGGGCGCACGATGGTCGAGTTTGAGGCCACATTTACTAGTTTGTTAAGGTTTGCACTAGAACTCGTGGCGACTGAGGAGCACCGTTGTTTAGAGTTCGAGAAAAGGTTGAGGACTAGGCTTATGTTCAAAGTGGCCGGGTCAATAATTATAGATTATGGACTCCTTGTGGAGGCGGTGGCTCATCTTGAGACCGTGATGTAGATGGAGGAGGAGCGGATGAGGGGCTCCAAGAGGAGTCAAGATGTTCAGGGGGACAGTAAGAGGCATAGGGATTTTAACCCACAACAACCCTACGGAGCACAGTCGAGGTCCACTTTTCCAGCGCCGAGTTTAGGTTCTGGGAGAGGTGGTCAAAGAGATTTCACTTGCTTTAAGTGTGGTCAGTTTGACCACAAGTCTCCAACTTGCCCTCAGAGAGAAGGAAGGTAGCAGTCTGTATCGTCTTTGGCTCATTCTCAGAGCCAGAGCTAGGGGAGAGGGTAACCGCTCACTTTCGTATTATGCTAATTGGTCCTTATTATGAATATGATTATGTGTCTGATATGATTTCGTGTGCCATTTATATGAATATATGTGGTTTTGAATTTCTATCTGTTCACCGTAGGAATACCTGTTCAACTTACTGTTATAAACTGAAAATTAAAGGCCTTATCGACCATAGAAACCGAAATTGACTATGCCATTATGATTAGCGTAATTTTTAGAGCCCACGGTGAGATTTAATTGGAAATTGATTCGGATCAAATTAATTAGATTAAATTAATGGGTTAGTGCTCAATTATTTAATATTAGTGAAACGTGTTGAGAGAGGGCTTGTATAAGGGACTCTATCACACTTTTATTTTATTTGTTTGAGCTCAAAGCTGAAAATCACTCTAAAGAGAGAGAGGGTCGGCTAGAGAGAGAGAGCGGGAAACAATTGAAGTTTTGATCTTGAAGCTTGAATAATTTGAAGACCAACTCAAGAATTAAGCATAAGCTTGGAAGATTAAAGCTTTTAGGTGAGTAATTGGTTATGAATTTATGAGTTTAATATTGTAATTTTGTGAATTCAAAGTTGTATGGTGATCAAGAACAAGAATTGTGTTGTATTTGATGAGTTTGAAGTCATGGAATGCATGCATATGTATAATTGCCACGAATTTGTATAGTTGAGTATGAAAAGTATGATCCATGTAGAATTTTGGTTAGAGTTCATGCTTGTGATCACCATTTGCACCATTTAAGTTGAAAATGGAAGTTATATCTCACATGCATGTATAATTCATAAGAGTAAGAGTTTTGAATGCATGAAATTGTTATGTTGAAAATAAGTTTGGTGTGATTTGGGACATGCATGTGATTAATTCATGAAATTGAGCTTCATAATGTAATGTAAGTTTGAGTCATAATATGCAAGATATGTTGATTTGAATGTAAGTTTGAAGCTTAAGAACAATTCTGGATTTTCCAGAATTTGGCATGTCCGCTCGAGCAGGAAATACGAGCTCCCAGGACTTTTTGCAGACATGATGTCCGCTTGAGCGGGAAAGTTTACGCTCGAGCGGGGAGCCATGTAATGAGACTTTCCGATCGAGCATTCGAATTCATGCTCGAGCGTAGAAACGAGGCAGCCAGCACTTTTGTAGACCTAATGGATTTGCTCGAGCGGGCAAGTCCACGCTCGAGTGGGGATCCCTATTTCTGAAATTTTGTAAAGATGTTCTGTGTTTCGTTTTCTGTTCTCTTTCACTTCTAAGTACTCTTAGGCATGCATTAAGTGTTGTAAATGAGTTAAAAGGATAAGAATGAAGCCTAAAGAGGAATATGTGAATTAAGAATGGATTGAATTGTTTATGACCCATTGTGTTCATGGAATGTGTAGGGTCGAGCTCCCGGGAAAATCATCCAGCCGATCACTGTGAGTAATATCTTAATAAAGATACCTGAAGTATGTTGTTTGTCCAATTGCTTACTTCTATGTAAGTCTTATAAGTTCGTTAATTTGAATGGTGGACAAATGTTTGCTATGCCAAATGAATGGGCCAAAGGCCAGTCTGACATGAATGAAAGAATGGTTGAGCCAAAGGCCAGTCTGACATGAATGAAAGAATGGTTGGGCCAAGGCCAGTCTGACATGAATAAAAGAAGGGTTGGGCCAAAGGCCAGCCTGACATGAATGAAAGAATGAATGGGCCAGAGGCCAGTTTGACATGAATGATAGAATGAATGGGCCAAAGGCCAGTCCGACATGAATGAAAGAATGAATGGGCCAAAGGCTAGTCTAACATGAATGATAGAATGGATGGGCCAAAGGCCAGTCTGACATGAATGATAGAATGAATGGGCCAAAGGCCAGTCCGACATGAATGAAAAGATAAATGGGCCAAAGGCCATTTGACATGAATGGATTGGGCCCGAGGCCGTCTGATGTGTTTGGAACCGCAATTATTTGATATATATATATACTAGATAGAAAAGTGAATTGGGCCCAAGGCCGTTTGATGCATGTCGTTTTAAATACTATTCATGTATCTTTCTTATTTGATATTATTCACTGTTCTTTCACTCACGCACATTCATGTGTCTATAGGTGAGATAAGGGAGGTCCAAACCCAGCCTCAGTGAAGTTTGTGAGAAACAGTCAAGGTTTTGAAAAGTCAGCCCACACGTCTCACGCACAAGACTTGTTTTCGCCCTTTTGCTAGTTGTTACATGTTGTCATGTTGGCGAGAACTTTGGATTACAGTTGTAAATAAGCTTTGGTTAGGCTGACTAAGACTTGTATGATCCTGTTATGTAAAGTATATGTATATATTGACTTCCTTTCTGATGTGGGTTATTAATGAATATTTTTGTGAAATGATATGACGTACCATGTAAGCACAGCTCTATGGACAAAAGTTTGAAATTGCTTCCGTTTGGCCCCCTTAACTCTGTTAGCATATATTTGGTTTGGTTTGAGGCCGTAGGTAATCCCTTGATTACTGGCCGGTTTTGTCCTTAACACATGGGGGCGGGTTCGAGTCATGACGGAGTGGTATCAGAGCATGAGTTAATAACTCACACACTTGTCCAAATGAGCAATAAGCGTCTAGAAAAGATCTAGGATGCATTCATGTGATAAGTATGAATTTGAAAGCATCGAGAATGCACTTAAATGTTTTAAAGTGAACAACTATGTGTTATAAGTTGTGATATGCTTGCATTGTAAATTATTTGAATATGTGTGCTCCCTAGTATATGCATACTTGTGAATCTTTTGTATAAAGTATAATGCAAGTTTAATCAGATGGTGAGAACAAGAGGTGATGAGATAGAAGAGTCTTTTACTGCCAGAATGGATAGAATGGAAAGATTAATTTAGGAAATGGCAGAAACATTGAGGCAACAACAAGAGTGGCAACAACAGTGGTAGCAACCACATCTTCCACCTCCACCTCCGGCACCACCCATGCCAGATAATCAGAATGATGACCGAATAATAGCTCCCACCAAAGAGTTTAAGAAAATGAAACCCCCACAGTTCCATGGTGGATTAGATCCGTTGAAAGCCGAAGCATGGGTTCTCGGCATCGAAAACCTGTTTGAAGTGTTCCCGTGTTCGGAGACAAAGAAAGTACTTTTAGCCACCTTTATGCTAGAAGATGAAGCAAGAAGATGGTGTATGTTAATGCATGAGAATCATAAGGATGTTGACTGGACCAAATTTTTTGAAATTTTCTATGATAAGTACTTCTCGCAATGTGTCCGGGACAGGAAAGTATCAGAGTTCATGGAACTAAAGCAAGACAGTATGACGATGGCTGAGTATGAAGCCAAATTTATTGAATTAGCCAGGTTTGCACCACACGTGATTGATACTGATTATAAGAAAGCGAGGCATTTTGAAGGTGGGCTTCGAAGCGACATTTTAGAAAGGGTGAATGTCTTGAAGCTAGAAACCTATATTGGGGTGCTAGACCGGGCCATAATATCAGAAGCGAACATAGCTAGACAAGCTAAGTCAACAACTGACTGGAAAAGCAACAAAAGGCAAGGCTTCTTCTCAAAGAAGAAATTTTCAAAAAAGTAAAACACGGGCTTCTCAAGTACTTCGAATTCTTCCCGAGATACATCTCCTATGTGCAATATTTGTAGTAAAAGGCATCGTGGGGTTTGTTACCGTGTGTCAGGAGCTTGTTTTAAATGCGGTAAACAAGGGCATATGGCCAAAGATTGTAACCAGAACAGTGGGAAGCTAGCTGCTAGCTCAACCGCATCAATCCTGAAGCCGAGAAATGCTATGAGATCTACTACCATCGGAGATACCGTGAGACAATGGAGAGTTTTTGCGCTTGTTCCGGGCGATACACGGAATGCCAACGCAGTTGTCTCAGGTACTATTTCTATATGTAATCAGGATACTTTTGTGTTAATTGACTCCGGATCCTCACACTTCTTTCATAACATGTGCATTTGCATCTAGACTGAGTAGACCTCTAGAATTATTGCCATATATGCTATGTGTATCTGCTCCATCCGGAGAATTTGTATTGTGTGAATCTGTATATCGTTTTTGTGACATGCACGTTGGGAATGCCATTTTATATGCGGATTTGTTGCCCTTGAACTTTAGGCACTTTGATGTAATTTTGGGCATGGATTGGTTAACTAAATATTGTGCCACCATTGATTGTGTGACAAAATGGGTTGTGTTTAGACCACCAGAACATGACGAAATTGTGTTTGTGGGTAACGGGGTAGTACCTCCACCTTATTTAATATCTGCAATGAAGGCATGTAAACTGATCAGGAAAGGGTGCCAGGGTTATTTGTGTTATGTGTTGTCTGAACAATCTGTAAATGTTGAATTGAATAGTATCCCTATTGATAGAGAATTTCCAGATGTGTTTCCAAATGAACTACCAGGAGAATTGGTGG
This sequence comes from Camellia sinensis, assembly GCF_004153795.1. Taxonomy (NCBI): domain Eukaryota; kingdom Viridiplantae; phylum Streptophyta; class Magnoliopsida; order Ericales; family Theaceae; genus Camellia; species Camellia sinensis. Next base: position 608,907 of record NW_021026109.1, read on the forward strand.
ACAGGGAGATAGAGTTTACAATTGAGATTATGCCAGACAGCCAGCCTATTTCCAAAACTCCCTACAGAATGGCTACTACTGAAATGAAAGAACTAAAAGAATAGTTGCAAGACCTACTTGACAATGGGTTTATCCGACCTAGTAATTCACCATGGGGTGCACCGGTGTTATTTGTGAAAAAGAAATATGGAACCTTGCGCCTGTGTATTGACTATCGAGAACTGGACAAGGTGATAATAAAGAATAAATACCTTTTACCTCATATTGATGACTTGTTTGACCAATTGCAGGGATCACAGGTGTTTTGCAAAATTGATTTGAGATCTGGGTACCACCAGATGAAAGTAAAGGCAGAGGATATTGAGAAAACAGCGTTTAGAATGAGGTATGGTCATTTTGAATTTCTTGTTATGCCATTTGGGGTAACTAATGCTCTGGCAGCGTTTATGGACTTAATGAACCGAATTTTTAAAACCTACCTTGATGAATTTGTTGTGATTTTTATTGATGACATTTTGATATACTCCAAGAATAGACTTGAACATGAACATCATTTGAGAACTGTCCTGCAAATACTTAGGGAAAGAGTTATTTGCTAAACTAAAGAAGTGTGAGTTTTGGTTGGATGAAGTTGTTTTCTTAGGGCACGTTATCAACAAAGAGGGGGTTTCAGTGGACCCACAGAAAATAGAGGCAATTGTGAATTGGCCTACACCGACAAATGTAACAGAGGTCCGCAGCTTCATGGGCTTAGCCGGGCATTATAGGAGGTTTGTGAAAAACTTTTCAAGGATAGCTGTACCTTTTACCCAGTTGACACGCAAGGGGAAATCATTTGAATGGAATGATGAAAGAGAATCTGCCTTTCATGAACTGAAAATGAGACTGACCACTGAACCAGTATTGACATTGCCCACAAGTACGGAAAACTTTGTAATTTTCAGTGATGCATCTTATAAAGGCTTGGGTTCGGTATTAATGCAGAACATAAGGGTTATTGCTTACACCTCTCGACAATTGAGACCACACGAGAAGAACTACCCAACACATGATTTAGAATTGGCCGCAGTTGTTTTTGTTTTGAAAATTTGGCGGCGTTATTTGTATGGGGCAAAATGTGAAGTCTACACAGATCATAAGAGCCTTAAATACTTCTTTACACAGAAAGAGCTCAATATGGGACAGAGGAGATGGCTCGAACTAATAAAAGACTATGACCTTGAAATCCAGTACCACCCCAGGAAAGCCAATACAGTTGCTGATGGCTTGAGCAGAAAATCAACGGGGAGTATGTCTTGATTGCTTACTGAACAGAAAGAGATCTTGCAAGATTTCGAGAAGTCTGAAATTGAAGTGGTATTGTGTGAACAGGGCGGATTGATAGCGGCTATTTCAGTCGAATCGGCAATCATTGATGAAATTAAACAGAAACAGAAAGAGGATGCATTCCTCAAGAAAGTAATTGATGAATTTGAGACAAGTCCGAAAGCAGAGTTCAGCATCGAAGGCAAAGTGTTGAGATTTCGAAACCGAATATGTATTCCAGATATTCCGGAACTAAAGAAAAGGGTTTTAGATGAAGCCCACAAATCAGTGTTTGCTATGCATCCGGGTAACAATAAAATGTATCGGGATCTGAAACAAAGCTATTGGTGGCCTAAAATGAAGAAAGAAATTGCAGAATATGTGTCCAAGTGTCTTCAATGTCAGCAAGTCAAAGCTGAACATTAGAAACCGGGTGGTCTATTTCAACCTCTCCCTATTCCTAAATGGAAGTGGGAGCATGTGACTATGGATTTCGTTGTTGGTCTACCTCGGACTCCTCGAGGTATGGATTCTATTTGGGTTGTAGTTGATAAACTGACTAAGTCTGCACATTTTCTACCAGTTAGAACTACATTTAATGCTTATAGACTAGCTACAATATATGTTGATGAGATTGTCCGTTTACACGGAGTTCCGGTATCTATTGTGTCAGATAGAGATCCGAAATTTGTATCTAGATTGTGGAATAGTTTGCAGGAAGCTACGGGAACAGAACTTAGATTTAGTACTGTATTCCATCCGCAGACAGATGGGTAATTAGAACGGACCATACAGACGTTAGAAGATATGCTAAGGATGTATGCCCTTAGTTGGGTGGCATACCTAGTGCGTCTGGTTTGAGGCAGACACAGAGCTACCAGTCTACAAAGTCAGTGCATTAGGGAGCCTCTTTGGCTCAGTCAGTGCATCAGGCTTATGCTTCGAGGGGTGAGCAGGTTGTGTAAAGACCTATAAGGCGTGTGAATGCTGTTACCGCGCCAGACCTAGTACCAGCGCCTTTGGTAGTGAGAGTACTTTTTTGTTATGCAATTCTATTGCTAATATGTTGATTGATATGGGTGCATTCCATTCATTTATCTTGTCTACATTTGCATCGACTTTGGGGTTAGAATTGGCTCGGTTAGCATCTCCTTTCAGTTTAGAGTCACCTATTGGTGGTGAGATTGTTTTGGAACAGGGGTGCTGGGGTTATGACATAGAGGTTGCTGGTCACCGACTTCTTTTTGCATTTGTTTTGATTGACTTGTCGAGTTTTGATGCTATATTGGGTATTAACTGGTTGTCATCATATCGGGTGTAGACACCCCATTTTTGACCGCCCGCAAGACTTGGATACTTTGTCCTGTGCACTCGATGATGAAGTCGTGCTGAGTGTGATTCAAAGTCTCAACGAAGGAATGTAAGCTCGTGCTCCAAAACCAATCCCAAACGCTTCATATTCATACTGTCTTTGCCCCACAAATTCATTTTTGAACATCATGTCACCTTATATTGAGTTTAAACTAATGGAACAGGGGAAAACTTTGGACACTGGCCGGAACACATTGGGCGCCGGCCGTAGCCATCGGGAGCTGGCCGGCACTCGATAGCGAGAAGCACTGTTCTGGGCGGGAATGGGCCAGTTGTCCATTTTGAAGATATTTTTGACCTATTTTGCTCAAATTCTATAAAAACGAGGTGATACCTCTATTTTGAGGGCTGAAAAATTTCTAGAGAACCTATACAAACAAGAGAGAGCTCCTTCTTCCTATACAAGTCATCTTTGAGCCAAGCTATCTCTTTTGATCAATATCCATACACCATACATCACCTTAAGTCATAGCCTTAGAACCTTGGTTAAAGGTAAATCACAATTCAAGCTTAAGAGTGGGTTTGAACCAAGTTTGTGTTACAAACAAAAGCTTACTTCTTTGAGAGGTATAAGCTTGTCACCTTATCTTTTACTTCTTGTTCTATCTATTTCTATCTATTTCTTGTGTTTTTATATTGTCTTGGATCCATTTCAAGTGTCTAAGCTTGGGTTTGGATAGCTACCAAAGGGTAGAGAGAGTTAACACTCTTTTTTGCACCTTCACCTATAGCTCAAACCCTTGTTTTACACCCTTTTCTTTTCAAAACCCTTGTTTTACACCATTTTCTTTGCTTTCCAAATTGATTTTTAGAGTTTAAAAGAGGCTAAAAATCATGCTTTGAGGTTTCAAAGGTGGAGGGGTTAGCCACCTCTCCTTGTTTTTGCTTACTAGCCTTATTTTATTTGCTTGTTGTTTAGCCTTTTGGGTCTTTTCATGCACTTTGAGCCACTGTTTTTCACCCATTAGGGGCTATTTTAGGGCTGTCCTAGGTTATTTAATTGGTTCAAGCTTTAATTAGTTCATTTGTTGTATCATAAATTCTCATATATAGCTCATTGTGTGTTGTTCATAGCTTTTCTTTAATTGATTTTCATGTTAAGAGCCTCATTTTAATAAGCAACTTGTTATCCATTCCTTTCGTTTGAGAGTTGTTTCACCCGGTTGACGGATATTGTAGATGCCCCATTTTTGACCGACCTTAAGATTCAGACATCATCGATTGAGCGGTCAGTGATTGCGCATGTTGTGCTCGTTTGAGGTTTCAGAGTTTTCGGCTGAGTGCCTTGCCTCCGGGCTTCTGAACTCTTTGTGTTTCGGCTTAGTTTGCTAACCAAGCCTTGTTTTCCTTGCCTGAGGGAGGGAGAGGTCTTGTAGACCACTCTTTTGTTGTCGTAGACCACTTTTCCCGTTTGGAGACTAGTTTTTGGTTTTCGGAGCCTTCAGTCACGCGCCTTGTCTCGGGACCGCTTAACGTTCTCCGTTTGGCGTGGTTTTTGAATCACACCTTGTTACCTCTGCCTAGAGGGACACTGTGGTCCGGGAGACCACTTTTGTGATCGCAGACCACTTTTGGTGCTTGTCAGCTAGTTTTCGAGGCTCCTGGCTGCGCGGTTTGCCTGTAGAACTTTCGTCTTGCATCCGTTTTGGTTTGTTTTTGGTACAAACCTTGTTTTCCTTGTTTGGAAGATGGTACAAGGGTGGGAGACCAGTTTCACTCCCCGTAAACCACTTTCCTTCCTGCCAGCCAGTTTTCTAGTCTGACAACTGGTCTCCTTGGTCTTTGGGCCATCTTTTCTGGTCGGCCACCACACCACTGCATTGTTTTCATGCTTTAGACTCTCTCCCACCATGGCCGACCAGCTTTTGTCTTGGGAGACCACTTATGGTGGTCGGCCGACCACTTCAAGTAGCTGGCCGACCACTTCAAGTGTTCGGCTGCTTTTTATCACCTTTTTGGACATATTTTTAGGCCAGCTGTGCCAGCTGGAAGGCACAGAAGCCATCCTCTATACACATGTATGGAGGGATGGCCTTGGACCCTAAGCTTGTCCAACAAGCTTGAGCTTTGTTCTCTATAAAGGAGGACCTCCCCCCTCCTCCTCCAGGTTCAGTTCTTTATGCTTGGAAGATATAGATACACTTTTATCTCTATCTTGCTCTTGTTCTTCATTTTGTGCTTCAAAAGTGTAGTTTTATCACACTTTAACACACAAACACACACTCAAACACCATCCTTTTGGAGCTGAGGTCCCTAGGAGCTGGTTTTGGTGTTTTTGGTTTGGTTTGAACTCAAAAAACGCTGCTGGAGTTGCAGCCTTGAAGGTGTTCATCAAGGGTGAGTTTCTAGCCCTTTAACCCTTTGTTTTGCTTAAGCTTTTAGACCTATTTGGATGGTGTTTTAAGCTTAACTTTCTACTGTAAAAAGTTCTAATTTTCAGTCCTTAAAATGTTTGTTTAAGGTCACTTTTGTGTTGGGGGTAGTCTACCCCCTCTTAGGTCTTGTTAGGCCTTGTTTTGAGCCATCCCTTTTGGCTCTTGTTCTAGTCTTTGCATGACCTTTCTACCACTGAAATCCAGAGGATTTTCAGTGGTGGAAAGGTGGTTTTGGGTTCCTAAATAGGAGAGGGTCATCCCCTCTCCTTGTATTTTGTATGCTTGCTTTGAATTCTTCATGTTTGAGCATGTTTGTTAAGCTTATGTTGGCCATATCTTAGCATGTATTTGGGGTTATTTTGACATGGCATACCACTGTTTTGGTTTGGTTTTGTCACCTCATGCACGTATAATACACTTGTAGTGTAATCCTCATAAACTAGTCTTGTATGCTTCATGAAGTAGTATGTCTTTCTAGCTTGTGTCGAGTCCATTTCAGCATGTTCTTGGTGTTGTTTTGCCATGTTATACCTCTATTAAGGTTTGGTTTGATGGCCCCATGCATGCTCCTTGCACTTGTAGTGCAATTCCATGAACTAGCCTAAGGTGTCTCATGCTTTAATATGTCATTCTAGCATGCTTTTTGCTTAACTCTAAGAAGCTTTTGTCCATGTTTTAGCATGCT
>NW_021026109.1:615917-661732 GCF_004153795.1 Camellia sinensis
GTTCTAGGCATTTATGTGTTTATTTGTGCATTTATTTCATATTGAATTGTGCAACTTCCCCTCTCGGCCATCATGCATTGAAATGTGCGATTGGTGGCCCAAGGGTCGAGAACCACACCCCCTTGAGCTTATGAAATGATAGGGAGGGTGGTTGTGCACACATATGTTGCAAATACATTGCCATGCCCTTTCTTACTCTTTGTTGTAGAAAACTGGAGTTTGGCGGCAACAACTGGTCGGCCAGCCAGAAAAACTAGCTGGCCGACCACTTTTTCTGGTTCATAGCAAGGATAGGTGGTCGGCCATGGCTAGTGACACCCCTAGGTGGTCGGCCATCCTCTCACAGGTTCCCATGGTGGAGTTTAAGCTTTCTGGAGCTTGGTGCAAGGTTCTGAGAACAGTTGCAAACAGAGGCAAGTTGGGGCATTGCGTTGGATTTCTGAACGAGGCAACCGGACATGCATGCACTCTTCTCCCTCTAAAGCTCTTGTTTTACTGCTTTACTTAGCCAATTTACTTAGCTAGTTCATGTTTTGGTTTTGTAATTAAGTAGTTAATGCGTTTAGCTTCTTATTTGTTTTGTAATAGCTTAATTAGTTAGCTTGTTAGTTAATTAGTTTTGTTTGTAATAATTAGTTTAATTAGCTTAGATTAGCTAGTTAGCTTCTTATTCGGACCCTTCGTCGAGAGGGCCAATTGTTGTAATAAGCGTTCGTGTGTGTGATACATGTCTTCCAACCCCCATTTCTTTCTCCTTTTTACTTAACTGCTTACGATGGTTAGTTTTAGGGCATGTTTCATTTAGCATACCTTATGCTTGCATGCGTGCATCCATTCATCTGTATTGCATGCACCAGGCTCGGCGCATCATACTAATTGCATTGTATTTTCAATACATTTACTTCAATATGTGTTCAACAGCATGTTATCCAGTTGTATTTCACATGACATTATAGAATAGCCGAGCCTATTTTAGTTGCATTCTTGCATGTGTTGCATTAGCCATCTTGACATGAACTAGGATCATGCATGATTTCTAACTAGTTCTTTGTTTTGGCTTAGAGTACACTATGAGTGTTTACGCTTTAGCATACTGCATATGTGTTATTGACTGCCATGTTAAGCATGCTTGCCATGAGGCTAATTGCTTATTTGATTAACTGCCTGAATGCCTGTGGGTGAAGGTCGGATTACCTGAATTGGAACAATTCATCAAATCCTTGATTTAGCCTACTTACGAGTAGCAAACTTCAAATCATTTTCACAAACGAATGTGCAATGTTTTGTTCCAAATTAGGCGATCTAGTCTATACTTGTATGATGTGCGCATCACGTAGTAAGATTAGCTAATTAACCGGAATAAGAACACATGTGTTTTCAAAAATGAAATATCATGCCTAGTCCAGGCCGATCTTTGATCGGGCGAGCGGGGGTGCTCATTGCATGACCTTCCCCTCTCGTACCCAAGTTCTCGAGCCGAGGCAACTTTGGTGATGACGGACACGTGACCTTAGGCACGAGTCAGGGTTTCTTAAATTCTCCCAAAATAAAACATTTAGGTGGCGACTCTGTATCTGGCAAAACAGTCCATGTTTGGCACTTCGTTATAAAAATCAGTTTTCCAAAACGATTTGCCGAATTTGAACTCTTTGGTGATTTGTCAGTTTTACATCGCACATTGTAAGATTAGATTCAGAACCATGACATGAGTCCGAACTTGTAGTAGCTCAGAACAAAACGAGATCTGCGCCTCGCAGCGCAGATATCGAAGAGTTCCCGGGGCACGTCTACAGTTTCTAGCTACTCTGCTGGGGAGTTAGAGAACTTGACTCGAACTCATGATATCTTGGTTTGACTACACTTATGTGTCTCTTTGCATTACATTTGCATTGGTGCATCTAAGACACCATGTTTGCCGTCTGCTATTTCTGAATGGTTTGCCTAAGGCTGCATGCCATAAGGTTTACCGGTTACGGGCTTTGCTACAATAGGAACACAAACCTCGGTTTTCACCGGGGCACCCTTTTTGACCATTCGACCTAGTGCATATTGGAATCCATAGTGACCATTCCAAACTAGGACAGGTTGCTTACCCAATTGTAGCTTGTTTGAAACCGCTGTGTGCGTAGTGAAACCCTCCTGACAAAATAGGACAGGGAAACCCTACCCCAACATAGGGTGTTTTAGCTCTCGTTTGCTTGCTACGTGCTTTTAGAGTGTGCCTCTATAAGGAATGCATATATCAGTTTGCAAGTCGGGGTATCAGGCTTGAGGGCATCAGTGTTTGAGAATTAGTTTTACCTGAGGGTATCAGTTTACAGGTAAAATTCAGTAGAAAGCACAGTTATTCAACTATGCTCATATCTGTTTTGATGAAATTGGGTTGAGATGCTGTCTGTTTTCTCTTTTGCAAGGTAGTCGTGGAACTATAGCTTCAGAAGGCTCCAATATCTCCCGGGTACATTGGACTTGTGCTGATAGACTTTGTCAGGGCAGAGATTCAGTTCAGAGCAGCCAGTGTTTTCCTTCGCTGAGGCAAGGTAGAGAAAGGCCAGTCAAGGCTCACCGGTTCATCTGATCCGTTAGTCACCAGTTATATCACCTCTGTTCAGTTCAGCAGACTCATGATGACGCAGAATTCAAAAGAAATTGGGGTCATGACTAGCGGCATTAAACCAGGGAATCACCATGCAAGGTGAGACCGATGCTAAAATGCAACGCCCATCTGGAGCACCTACCACACGACCAGTCTTGGAACCCCAATCATCTCAAGCCCGTGAGCCCACTACTTTTGGGCTGATGGGAATGATCGGCGATTTTCAGAGAACTGTGGTTGACCTAGCCTTTGGATTGTCGGCTCCACCATCGACCGCATCATATGCCAGAAATTTCATGCCAGAAGACCCCCCACTCTTGGGGCGAATTGTAATTGAACTCAGCCAACTTGAAGCCACCCCGAATTTGGACAATGACGTGTCGGCAACAACCGGGCTTCGCACTGACGTAGCAACCCAAAGACCAAGATGAGGAAAGTGGAAAGAACAAGGTAGGGGCGGACATTGATCCCTATGAACACCTTCTGTGGGTTGTTGAGGCTTTGAAAGCCAAAGGACTAAACAAACAGCAAGTGCTCGCAGTTGTTGCAAAAACTGTGGAGGACACTTTCGTCACTCAGAATGAGAGCAGTTCAAATCAAGGGAAAAATCGGGAGAAGGGCCGTCGTACCAGAAATGATCCTTTGAGCTCTAAGCCTACACTTGGGAAAGATCAGCAGACCAAGCCAGTACCTGCCGACCCTTTTTCTAGTGCACCCAGCAAAAATCCACAAACCTCGAAGTATCTACCCTGAGGTCGCAGGGTCTTCCATGCCCTCTACATGCCTTTGTCTAAGGCGCTTCAAATCCTTGTTGAAAAAGCCATCTCAAACCTCTTGAGCCTCGACCTCTCTCTAGTCGTCTTCCACCTGGTCATGATGCCACCCAGTACTGTGCCTACCATCAACAAACCGGTCATAGCACCGACAATTGCTTCCGTCTTCGCCAAGAAGTACAAGATTTGTTTGACAACGGGGTCATCATCCCACCAAGCTCAGCAAAGTCTATCGTTACTAGATCAGTGAACTTGGGGACTAATACGAGTATGTGATCGGGAGATAAACCACCTGCGAGCGGCGCTCAGTTTACTCTAGATGTGGCGTATGGCATGCACTGTTTTGAGCATTTGCGAATGCTAGTTTTTGTACGTTCTAGCTTGGGTATTGAGTTAGTTCTATTGCGTTGTTTAGAGTCTGTCTCGTTATTTTGAGTCAGTCTTTTCTTACTAAGTCGGTTGGGTCTGTTTTGTTATATCAAGTCAGTCCTGTTGTATAGGAGTCGAGTGATTCCAGGGTGTGTTACCTCGGATATCACTGTTTTGTTTTGTGTTTGCCTTCTCGTTTTCTTTTGAGTCTGTTTCTGCCGTGGAGCCAGTTACACCAGAAGATTTGAATGAAACAACAACGATTTTCACGCTTTTGTGTTTGTTTCTGCCTTGAGCCAGCTGTGCCAGAAAATTTGAATGAAACGATAGTGCTTTTCACTTGTTATTCTGTGCCTTTTAAATCATTGTATTGACCTCAGTTTTTCAAAACTTGTTGAACACTGTGATGAAAACAAAGAGGAAGGAATTCCTCGGGTTTTGTAAAATTTAATCAGCTGAGAGAAAGAGAGGTGTGCTAAGCCCTTAATGAATAAGATCATGCTTGTTGATGTGAGTACTGAGAAGGACCCTTGCTTGATCTAGATTGGTTCTACATTGTCTTCAACGCGAGCGATTTGTCGCTTTCTTAAAAGATTTCAAAAAAATGTTTTGCGTGGTCCTGTGAAGACCTGTGTGGAATCACTCTTGAGATTGTGTAGCCTAGGATCGCTCTCAGCCTCGAGACTTAACCCCTTTACTTTCAAACCTTGAACTTGGATTCAGAATGTTCAATGGTCAATCATGATGAGAGGCCTGTGTGGCCAGATTTGAAGCAACCCACGAACTAGGGGCAAGGAAGTCAGGTCAAATAGATTAGATGTTATCAAAGGAAGCTTGCGAAGCTAGATCAGAAGCCCTCCCTCGAACTAGGGGAAAAAATGTCCGATGTGCTCGAAGAGTAAAAAATTGGGACATTTCTCAAGCTAACGAAGATCGGCAAGAATGCCGAATCCCAGAAGGAAGGAAAGAAGAAAGTATTGCTGAAGGACAACCGAGTTCCTATCCACAACACTAAGGGCAAATTCAGCCCCCATTGGATGGACTTCTGCATCATTAGCGAACAGCAGCCATTCTCCTGGATTCAGATGACTTCAAGATCCTAAAACCATTTGACATGGACAAAGCTACACTTTCACCCTTGAGAGGCTCGCTGGGCCGAAAACCCGGAAGGGCGACCCAGGCAAAAGTTAGAGCAAGAAAAAAGAAAAAAAAGATTTGAAAAAAAAAAAAGACAAATGCAAAAAAAGAATGCAAAAAAAAAAAAAGATGAAAAGAAATGAAAAAAAAATGAAAAGAAAGGGAAAACATAGCTCGCAAGGTTGAAAATCCGGAAGCGCGGCCTTGGCAAAAGTTATAGTGTAAAAGGAGAGGTTAATACACGAGTGAACCTGCCTCCGAACTACGTAAGGCTTGATTCCCATGTTTGGGATACGTAGGCAACTTCATTTTGAAGTTTAGCCGTAAACACTTCAAATTCAACTGTCCTGTCCATGAGATTGAACGGGTCATCTTTGTCATCTCTGTATCCAAGAGTTCGGTTATGACCTTCATTATGAGGACTAGTTACAGTGTCCTGCGGTGCCATTCAAACAAGGGGCAACTTTCCGTTGCCGTACAGTGTGCTGCGGTGCCATTCAAACAAGGGGCAACTTTCCGTTGCCGTACAGTGTGCTGTGGTGCTATTCACCAAGGGGCAACTTTTCGTTGCCATGCAGGTCTCTTCAAGCAAGGGGCAATTTTTCATTGTTTTGGATCTGGGGTTGTGCATCTCAAGAGTAAATTTTGCGTTGGTCGAGCAATGGCCGTTTGCAAAAATAGTTTTTGAGAATTTTTAATGAAGTTGACTAATTTTCTCAAAAATTTGCTCCATTTTTTTTTAAAAAACTTGACCATATCTTGGACCCAAAAAAGGAAAATTTTTAGTGCTCATAACCTAACTTGCATGATTTTGAATCAAAAAATCGAACAAGTATGCAAATCTAACTCTCATTTTGGTCAAAATTGTTCTAGTAGAAAAAAAAAAAAAAAAAAAAAGAGGTCAAAATGATGAACTAGGGGCACAGTTGAGTCAGGTGTTTTTTTCTTTTCTCCATTGTCAACATACTTGCCAGAAAGGGCCCTTTATTCGCTAGAAAAGGCATAGCAGAAGCTAACAAACAAAGGGCTAAAAGCTCTCTCATCCTCCGAACAATGAAGTATCAAGTCAGGTGCGAAGCACAAATTGGAATGGATCAAGATATTCCACTCCCTTATTTGGACAAGTTTGATCACATCCAAAATAGCTGTGAGTAGAAGAAAGAGAATCTAGCAGAATACTAGGGGCAAGAGCCCGCAACTTCTTGTTTATCCATCAACCACCCAGGGGAGGGATGAAAAAAAGAGAGATTGAAGAATAGAGAGCTATGAGCTGAGAGAAAAAGTGAGAAAAGGGCTTTTTCAGAAAAATAGAGATTGAGTGCCAGACTAATGTGAGAATCACAAATGAGAAAGGGTGAGAAACAATACCCAGAGAAACAGGCTCCCTCTGCACATCTGAGTGTTGTGTGCGTGTTTTGTTTGTCTCGATTCTTGTTTTGAGTCATTTTGAGTGTTTCTCGATGTGTTTAGGTTGTTTTACCTTTTATTTTTTTCATTTGTTGAGCCATGGTACGCCGTGTTCAGTCATGGGCTCAATACCCCATCGAGAATTCATTTCTCAATTTCAAAATAAAATCGTTTTGTGCTCAGAGTGTTGTGCCATTCTCCACATTTGTGCAAAACAGGATTTGTCTTTTCGTAAAACTGCAGGGTTCAACTCGGGTCATGTGAGAACAATAAAACCAAGACCTATCTGAAGCTATTTGGGTTCCAGGCTGCAAAACAAAAGAAAAGAGGGAAAATTTCAAGCATCTCAGTTTGTTTCAACTTCTGCAAGTCCCGTCATTGCATCCCATATGTTCAAAATGAGCTGTGTGTTCAGAGTGAGTTGTGTGCTGTATGAGCTGTGTGTTCAGAGTAAGCTGTGCACTGTATGAGCTGTGTGTGCCAAGTAAACGAAATACTGTGTTATGAGCTGTGTGTTCAGAACGAGCAGTGTGCTGTACGAGCTGTGTGTTAAAAGTAAACAGAATACTGTGTTGACTGTCTCAAGCCAGAATAGTGATCAGAAGTGCTCTCCCTAAGCACCATTTCCCTGTCAGGGGCATCTTGGCTGTGTTTGCGATGAGTTCCTAGGAGGCCAACTGCGATGGTGGAAACTAGAGTTCGAATGGCTGTTGCCTAGAACACAAAGGTTTGGAATTTTTGAGACTAAAGTTTGGTTAAAATACCCAGGGGTGTATCCTCGGCTTGAAATCTGTATGGAAGCCCCATAGGTTGAGGTAGCGGGTATGCGCCTCGATTCTGGAAACTGAACCAACCTAGTCTGTCACCCCGTTGGAATATAGGAAAAGTAGAGAATATGATCAAGAAGAAAAGCAATATCCGTGGTTTCCCCAGCAGATGTTGCTCCTTGTCAGTATTTCTGGCCTTTTGTACTGTGAGTTGAAGGTAAGTGTTCGAAGAACACAAAGGGAGATCCCCGTTAGAGTAGAGCGGTTCATCGTTCACCGCCACTCACCCCTTGAGGTGCTTTTTAAAGCACCGCTTTGTTTGTTTATTGCATTTCCTCAACATCATGCTCTATATTGCTTGTAACATGTATCGTTTCATCGCACTTATTGCATTTATTTGCATCTTGTGTTATCCTGTGTGATTTATCCTTTCACGCTGTGCGGCGTTTAGGATCGTTGTTGTGATACCCCTGTTCCGTGGTATGCTAATTGGTCCTTAATTTGAGTATGATTATGTGTTTAGCATGATTTTATGTGTCATTTTGTGAATATATGTGATTTTGAAGTCTTATCTGTTCACCGTGGGAATATCTGTTTGAATAATCTGCTTTGGAAATTAAATTGAAGGCCTTATCGGCCACAGAAACCGAAATTAATTACGCCATTGTGATTAGCGTAATTTTTAGAGCCTACAGTGAAATTTAATTGAAAAATTGATTCGAGTCAGATTAAGTCGATTTAATTGATAAATTAGAGCCCAATTACTTTATTAATATTATTTGGCCTTAGTGGGTTTTGTTGAAAGTCTCTATACTCCCTACTCTCTCTTATTCACCTCATTTGACTGAACGTGGGACTCAAAAACATAGAGAGAGCCGGCTGTAGAAACGGGGGAGGAGAGAATTGTGTAATTGTTGGCCCAATCTTTGGAATTTGAAGATTTAGCTCAAGAATTGACTAGAGCTTAGAAGATCAAAGCTTTTAGGTGAGTAATTCTTGGATTATAGTTTGTAATTTCGTGTACTCAAGCTAATTTGGTGATCAAGAGTGAGATTGAAATGCAATTGTGTTGGATTTGTTGAATTGAAGCTTAATATGTGCATGCATGTAAAGACTTACTTTGAAATTGCATGTTTGAACACAAATGTGTATAATCCATGTGAAATGTTAAAGGAAACTCATGTTTTGATCACCATTTGTGCTATCTAAGTTGAGAATGTGGCTAATTCATCACATGCATGTACAATATGAGAAGATATGAGCTTGAATGCATGAGTTTGCTATGTTGGTGTTGGGTTTGACATATTTTGGGACATGCATGTAGATAAATCAAGAGATTGAGCTTCATAATGTTATAATCTTGCATTGGTGCCGTGTTAGTATGATTATATTTGGGATTTGAGCCATTGCATGCAAGTAATGTAGCTGGAAAATTGATTTGGAGCTTAAGAACACAACCTGGAATTTCTAGAATTTTGACTTCTGCTCGAGCGGGGGAAGGGCCGCTCGAGCGGATAAATTGTGCTCCCAGCACTTTTTGCAGAGTTGGATGTCCGCTCGAGCGGGATATCTCACGCTCGAGCGGGGAGTTTTGTAGACAGGCCTTCCGCTCGAGTGCCCTAACTCACGCTCGAGCTTAATTTTGAAGTAACCAGTACTTTTGCAGGCCTCTTGGGTTCGCTCGAGCGGGGAAGTCTACGCTCGAGCGGGGACTCTGTTTTCTGAAATTTTGTTCATGCGTTCTATGTTTCGTTTTTCGTTCTCTTTCACTTGTAATCGCTCTTAGGCATGTGTTAAACGTTGTAAACGAGTTAATGAGATAAGAATAAAGCCTAAAGAGGAATCTGTGAATTAAGAAACGGATTTAACTGTTAGTGACCCTTTTGTGTTCATGAAATGTGTAGGGTCAAGCTCCAGGGCAAATCCGCAAGCCGATCACTGTGAGTAATATCGATATTTGAAAACTTGTCAATATCCAATTGTTATTTCCCTTACAAGCTTTATGAGTTGCTAATTGGGATTGTGGACAAAAGTTTGACATGATAGAAATGAATGGACCAAAGGTCGTTTTGATAGAAATGTATGGACCAAAGGTCGTTTTGATAGAAATGAATTGACCGAAGGTCGTTTTGATGGAAATGAATGGACCGAAGGTCGTTTTGATAGAACTGAATGGACCGAAGGTCGTTTTGACATGAATGAGTGGGCCGAAGGCTATTTTGACATAAATGAATGGACCTAAGGTCGTTTGAACACGAATGTATGGGCCGAAGGCCGTTTGACTTAAATAAATGGGCAGAAGACCGTTTTGACGAAAATGAATGGGCTGAAGACCATTCTGACATAAACGAATGGGCCGAAGGCCGTTTTGACATGAATGGAAACCTGATTGGGCCAAAGGCCAGTATGTTTGGAACTACAGTCATTTGATCTGAATTTTGTATAAGTGTATATATATATATTAAACAGAAAAATGTATTGGGCCCAAGGTCGTTCGGAGCATGTTGTTCATCATGTTGCTTATGTAACCTATGTATTCGATATTATTCACTGGGCTATCGCTCACGTTCATTCATGTGTTTGTAGGTGAGCCGAGAGAAGTCCAAACCCAGCCCCGGTGAAGTCTGCCAGGAACAATATGAGTTTTGGAGAGTCAGCCTTGTGTCTCACGTACGAGACCCATCCTTGCCATTTTGTTATGTATTTTTAGTTCGTCTTGTTGGCAAGGACCTTGTGTACATTTGTATATATTCTGTTATGGGTTGACTCAGTTTGAGTGATCCTGTCTGTAAAGAATTTTATGGTATTGTACTTTTGATGTGGGTTATTAACGTATATGTAAGTGGTTTGTTTGATGTGCATATAAGCACGACTCTGTTGACAAAGTTTTAAATTTTTGCTTCCATTTGGCCCTTTTACTCTGATGAGTTATGTCTGTTAAGGTTTGAGGCCATAGGTAATCTCAGGATTATTGGCCGGTTATGTCCTTAACCCATAGGGGCGGGTTCGGGCCATGACAGTTGTCTTCTGGGGCTTTCTCAGGTTGCGTCTTGCACGCACCTGGGTGTTTGTTTTTGGACCTCTTCTCACGATTTCAGCATGATTTGAGTGTCCCTTTCTCACACGATTTCAGCGTGTTTGGAATTTATCTTAGGTTGCGTCGTGCACGCACCTGGGCTTTTGTTTATGGACTTCCTCTCACGATTTCAACGTGGTTTAAGTGTCCCTTTCCTTACACGATTTCAGCGTGTTTGGAATTTATCTCAGGTTGCGTCGTCCACGCACCTGGGCGGTTGTTTTTGGACCTCCTCTCACGATTTCAGCGTGGTTTGAGTGTCCATTTCCTCACACGATTTCAGCATGTTTGGAATTTATCTCAGGTTGCGTCGTGCACGCACCTGGACGGTTGTTTTTGGACCTCTTCTCACGATTTCAGCGTGGTTTGAGTGTCCTTTTCCTCACAAGATTTCAGCGCGTTTGGAATTTATCTCAGGTTGCGTCGTGCATGCACCTGGGCGTTTGTTTTTCCCCCTCTCATGATTCCAACATGGTTGGAATATGTCACCCTTTTGCATCTATTGTACTATCTGTTGCATCACATCTGTTATGTCCATTGCATTTTAGCTATTACGTTGCATTGTCCATCTATTGCATGCATTCACTGCATATCCATTGTATCGCCTGCAGCTGTTCCATGTTAAGCTTAGTTTGGCATGTGCCCATACTTTTCGCGTTAAAGCATGGTTATGTGATTATGTGTACGCGCCTATTCCACTAAGGGAATTATGGTTTGAGGGTGACGGCACCATTTCTGTGTTAGACGTGGTTTGTTTTGTGTCTATGCCTTTTCTAGGCAAAATGTGGATTGGCCATGTGCCTTATTCACTCCATATAGAGTATATTGCATTGTAGTTTGTTGCATTCACTGCATATCCATTGTATCGCCTGCATTCTTTCTATGTTAAGCTTAGTCTGGCATGTGCCCATACCTTTCGCATTAAAGCATGGTTATGTGATTATGTGTACGCGCCTATTCCACTAAGGGAATTGTGGTTTGAGGGTGACGACACCATTTCTGTGTTAGACGTGGTTTGTTTTGTGTCTATGCCTTTTCTAGGAAAAATGTGGTTCGGCTGCGCGCCTTTTTTCACTTCATCCATTGCATCCATTGCATCATATTTTAGTTTGTTGCATTCAGCATGTAGGATCACGATCTTTCCTCAGCAGATCATTCCTCACTTGTATCATACCACCCAATTGCTTGTACTTTGTGGTCTCTCTGCGAAACACATAGTTTTGCATGTGCTCGCATCCCTTTCACGTTGAAACATGATTCTGTTATGTGTAACCATCCATGCTGGGTTGAGGCCAGTACTGAGGATGTAGGCACTTAGCCTGTGTTAGGCGTCGTTTGGCTCGTGCCCACTGCCTTTTCTATGTTAAAAGTAGTCTGATGTTGCATCTCCATCCCTTTATGATATTTGTGTGGTTTTGTACTGCTTATGGTTTGATAATCTCAAATACATTGCATATCATTTGCATTGCTTCGTTACATTGTATATCATTTACACTGTTTTGTTATATTGTGCATGTATTTTATCGCGCTATTTTGCGTATCGCACTGTTTTGTGTAGTTTACATTCGCGCTATCTTGCGCACCTCACCTGCACTTGTTAGTGCATTGCATTGTTCGCGTTTTCTTGCGCACCTTATCTGTACTTATTAGTGCATCGCATTGTTATGCACACACTTAGGTTGCATTGTCATGCACCCCTTTCTGCATTATTATGCGTCACACTTAGGTTGCATTGTCATGCACCCTATTCCGCATTGTTATGCGTCACACTTAGGTTGCATTGTCATGCATCCCTCACCGTATTGTTATGCGTCGCACTTAGGTTGCATTGTCATGCACCCCTCACCGCATTGTTATGCGTCACACTTAGGTTGCATTGTCATGCATCCCTTCCGCATTCTTATGCGTCACACTTAGGTTGCATTGTCATGCACCCCTTCCACCCGCATTGTCATGCACTCTTCACGCACGTTGTCACGCACGTTTCTCCTGTATTGTTATGCACACTACTTACATTGTTATGCATGTTTCACTAGCATTTCATGCACCCACACTTTTCTTGCGTTGTTACGCACTTTTCACTTGCATTGATATGCACTTTTCCATCGGCATCATATGTGTCCGCGTTTGATATAGCGTTGAACATGTGTTGCTAACTATATTGTACCTGTTAAGTTTCTTTCTTTTACAGGCCCGATATTGTATGTACAATGCATTTGAGGCTGGTACGACCAGACGATATTATATGTATGGTTCATTTGAGACTGGTGTGACCAGACGGTTTTGTATGTTCTCCACGTTAAACGTAGCGAGAATTGTATAATTCTCTTACATCCTTTCTGCATGTAATGTAGTTTGATTTGTATTCGCTTACTTAAACTGTTGCATTTATTGTGTATATTTGCTTCATTACAGCTTTCTTTGCATGATCATAAGTTATGTTCGGCTTTGTGCATGTCATTTGCATCTTGCCCTTACCTGCGGGCACATCTCTTTGTTATCTTGCCTGTTTGTCTAAGTCTTCGGCCTTGTCAAAAATGGGTTGTCTCTGGGCTTTGACATTCACTTTCGTCACTTATGACTTCCGAGTTCTTTCAAGAGGGACAACTGTAGACAACCCATGTTGTGCTCGTTTTGAGATTTCAGAGTTTTCGGCTGAGTGCTTTGCCTTCGAGCCTCTGAACTCTTTGTGTTTCGGCTCGGTTTGCGGACCAAGCCTTGTTTTCCTTGCCTGAGGGAGGGAGAGGTCTTGTAGACCACTCTTTTGTGGTCGTAGACCACTTTTCCCGTTTGGAGACTAGTTTCCGATTTTCGGAGCCTTTGGCCACGCGCCTTGTCTCGGGACCGCTTAACGTTTTCCATTTGGCGTGGTTTTTGAACCACACCTTGTTGCCTCTGCCTAAAGGGACACTGTGGTCCGGGAGACCACTTTTGGTGCTTGTCAGCTAGTTTTCGAGGCTCCTGGCTGCGCGGTTTGCCTGCAGAACTTTCATCTTGCATCCGTTTTGGTTTGTTTTGGGTACAAACCTTGTTTTCCTTGTTTGGAAGATGGTATAAGGGTGGGAGACCAGTTTCACTCCCCGTAAACCACTTTCCTTCCTGCCAACCAGTTTTCTGGTCTGACAACTGGTCTCCTTGGTCTTTGGGCCATCTTTTCTGGTCGGCCACCACACCACTGCATTGTTTTCATGCTCTAGACTCTCTCCCACCATGGCTGACCAGCTTTTGTCTTGGGAGACCACTTATGGTGGTCGGCCGACCACTATAAGTAGCTGGCCGACCACTTCAAGTGCCCGGCTACTTCTTGGAGATATTTTCTTCCAGCTGGCACATCTGGAAGTCACTAAAACCATCCTTCATACACACGTGTATGAAGGGATGGCCTTGGACCCTTAGCTTCCTCAAGAAGCTTACACTTTTGTTCTCTATATAAGAGAATCTCCCCCTCCCCCCTCTAGGTTCAAAATTTTGAGGCTTGAGTGATAGATATACACTTGTATCTATATTTCCTTGTTTGTTTTTGTTTTGTGCCTTAAAGTGTCATTTTGTCTCACTTTTTTACACAAACACACACTCAAACACCATCCTTTGGTTGCTGGGGCTTCTTGAGGTTTGTTTTGGAGTTCTTGGACTGGTTTGAGCTCAAAGAAGTTGCTGGTGTTACAGCTTTAAAGGTGGTCTTCAAGGGTGAGCTTTTAACCTTTTAAACCCCCATTTTTGCTTAAGCTTTTAGTCCTACTTCCTTGCTGTTTTAGTCTTGACTTTAAACTACAAAAAGTTTTGTTTTTCAGTCCTTGTGAAGTTTGTTTAAGGTCACTTTTGTATTTGGGGTTGTTTACCCCCTTTTAGGCCTTGTTTGGCCTTGCTTTTGTGTCTTTTTTGTGAGCTTTTGGGACCACCTTGTTTTGGCCTTCTCACCACTGAAATTTAACCTTTTAAACCCCCATTTTTGCTTAAGCTTTTAGCCCTATTTCCTTGCTGTTTTAGGCTTGACTTTAAACTACAAAAAGTTTTGTTTTTCAGTCCTTGTGAAGTTTGTTTAAGGTCACTTTTGTATTTGGGGTTGTTTACCCCCTTTTAGGCCTTGTTTGGCATTGCTTTTGTGTCTTTTTTGTGAGCTTTTAGGACCACCTTGTTTTGGCCTTCTCACCACTGAAATTCAGAGGAATTTCAGTGGTGGGGATGGTGTTTTGAGGTCCCAAAAAGGAGAGGGTCATCCCCTCTCCTTGTGTCTTCAATACTTGTCTTGAATGCCTCACATGTGAGCATGTTTGTTAAGTGTATGTTGGCCATATCTTAGCTTGTATTTGGGTTTATTTTGCTGTTGCATACCACTGTTTTTACTTAGTTTTGTCACTCCATGCATGCTTTATACACTTGTAGTGTAAATCTTACAAACTAGCTTTGTGTGCCTTATGTTTGAGCATGTCTTTCTAGCTTGTTTTGGGGCCATCTCAGCATGTATTTGGGGTTATTTCAGCATGCCTTAGATCTATTTTGGGTTGGTTTAGTTGTCTCTTGCACGCCTTATACACTTGTAGTGTAAATTTCATAAACTAGCTTTGTATGTTTCATGAAGTAACATGTCTTTCTAGCTTATGTTGAGTCCATTTCAACATGTTTTTAGTGATGTTCTACCATGTCATACCTCTGTTAAGGTTTGGTTTGGTTGGCACTTGCATGCTCTATGCACTTGTAGTGCAATTCCATGATTTAGCCTAACATGCATCATGCTTTAACATGTCATTTTAGCATGCTTTTGGCTTAACTCTAAGAAGCTTTTGTCCATGTTTTACCATGCTCTAGCTCTGATTTGTGTGGTCTTGGTCATGCATGCCACACTTTGTATAGCTATTGTGCATTTTAGCTTGTTAGGTTTGTGTATCAAGTCCACTAGCGTGCATGACTTGACCTATTTGAATGATTTGGCATCATTTGTTATGTGATTTCAGTCCATGTTTCATGGTCATACACTCATGTCTTTCACTTATTCAATGCGTTGGAGGGTTTGCCCCTTTATGCCTTAACATAAATCATTGCGTATGCCTTCATGCCTTAGCTTGCGAGTCATTACTTCAATGTGTTTTTGGGGTTATCTTACCATGATATAACTCTGATTTTTGTTGGTTAAGTCATCCCATGCTTGGTCTTAATAGGTGTAGTGTAATCCACCTTATTTGCCTTGTATGCATCATACCTTATGCCCTTCATGCTAGCTTGTTTTGGCTTCCTTCCATGCATGTTTTAGTATCATTTTGACATGTTTTAGGACTATTTTGGGTTGCCTTTTCCATATGCTTCATGCTTTGTATAGCTGTAGTGCAATTGGTCTTGCTAGCTTTGTGTTTTGATGACTCATGCATGCTATCTTTGAGTTATTTAGATGATTTGGCATCATTCAATACTTCATTTCAAAGCATGTAGCATGACTATGTTCCCACTTCTTTCATGATTTAAATGCTTAAAAGGGTTGTGCATTATTGCTTAGCTTGTGGCCTAGCTTGTATGCTTGCATGCCTCGACCTTTGAGCCCCTAACTTAGCATGTTTTGGTCATTGTCTTGACATATTTCAGCTCTGTCCATGTTTTGTTCATGCATTTTTGCCATGTATTGCATGCCTCCTTTGTAGTCCTCTTTATTAGCCTTCACGCTTTAGGACCTTTGCATGCTATACTTGTGTTTGTTTGAATGATTTGGTATCATTTCTTGCTTAATTTCAGTGCATTTAGTGTTGTTACATTTCCGCATTTATCACTCCTTGAGCCTTCTTGAGGGTTGTGCTCTTAGGCCTACTTGGTTGGCCAATGCATTATGCATGCATGCTTTGTATTTTGTGCCTTTATTTTGGTGTTATGGCTACTAATTTGGGCATGGCTGAGGTCTACCCACATTCGGTTTAAGTCCATTGAGCATTGTGTATGCTATGTTACATTGCATCGTGCATGTTATGTTATTGTTTGCATTGCGTATGCCATGATCATATCGCATTGAGTAAGCTAGTTGACATTCACATTGTGTATGCTAGTTGCATTGTATCATATTGTTGCATGCTTATGTTGTCTTGCATTGAGTATGCATGCATTAGCATTGTGCATGTCATTAGCCTTGTTAGGTTGTTCATGTTGCATTGAATGTTTGCATGCTTAAGTCATATTGCATATTTGCATGCTTGTGTTGCATTGCATTTTAGCATATTCTATGTTACATAGCATTGTGCATGCCATGTTATGTGTTGCATTGTGTTTGGAATAGGTGTTAGTCCAAACACGAGAAACGGGGGGCGTTTCATACTTAAAGTGATGAAACGTGCCTCAATTCTCGGTCACCGACGCTCTTGATCATACAAGATAGAGCTCTAGGCATTTATGTGTTTACTTGTGCGCATTCATTTCATATTGCATTGTGCAACTTCGTATCTCGGCCATCATGCATTGAATTGGTGGCCCAAGGGTCGAGAACCACACCCCCTTGAGCTTATGAAATGATAGGGAGGGTGGTTGTGCACACATATGTTGCAAATACATTGTCATGCCCTTTCTTACTCTCTGTTGCAGAAAACTGGAGTTTGGCAGCAACAATTGGTCGGCCAGCCAGAAAAACTAGCTGGCCGACCGCTTTTTCTGGTTCATAACAAGGATAGGTGGTCGGCCATGGCTGGTGACACCCCTAGGTGGTCGGCCATCCTCCCACAGGTTCCCATGGTGGAGTTTAAGCTTTCTGGAGCTTGGTGCAAGGTTCTGAGAATAGTTGCAAACAGAGGCAAGTTGGGGCATCGCGTTGGATTTTCGAACGAGGCAACCGGACATGCATGCACTCTTCTCCCTCTGAAGCTCCTGTTTTACTGCTTTACTTAGCCAATTTACTTAGCTAGTTCATGCTTTGGTTTTGTAATTAAGTAGTTAATGCGTTTAGCTTCTTATTTGTTTTGTAATAGCTTAATTAGTTAGCTTGTTAGTTAATTAGTTTTGTTTGTAATAATTAGTTTAATTAGCTTAGATTAGCTAGTTAGCTTCTTATTCGGACCCTCTGTCGAGTGGGCCAATTGTTGTAATAAGTGTGCGTGTGTGTGATGCGTGTCTTCCAACCCCCATTTCTTTCTCCGTTTTACTTAACCGCTTACGATGGTTAGTT
This sequence comes from Camellia sinensis, assembly GCF_004153795.1. Lineage (NCBI taxonomy): Eukaryota > Viridiplantae > Streptophyta > Magnoliopsida > Ericales > Theaceae > Camellia > Camellia sinensis. The sequence goes on from NW_021026109.1 coordinate 633,175, forward strand.
TTAGGGCATGTTTCATTTAGCATACCTTATGCTTGCATGCATGCATCCATTCATCTGTATTGCATGCACCGGGCTCGGCGCATCATACTAACTGCATTGTATTTTCAATACCTTTACTTCAATACGTGTTCAACAACATTTTATCAAGTTGCATTTCATATGACATTATAGAATAGCCGAGCCTATTTTAGTTGCATTCTTGCATGTGTTGCATTAGCCGTCTTAACATGAACTAGGATCATGCATGATTTCTAACTAGTTCTTTGTTTTGACTCAGAGTACACCATGAGTGTTTACGCTTTAACATACTGCATGTGTGTTATTGACTACCATGTTAAGCATGCTTGCCATGAGGCTAATTGCTTATTTGATTAACTACCTGAATGCCTGTGGGTGAAGGTTGGATTACCTGAATTGGAACAATTCATCAAATCCTTGATTTAGCTAATGTTTTGTTCCAAATTAGGCGATCTAGTCTATACTTGTATGCTGTGCGCATCACGTAGTAGGATTAGCTAATTAACCGGAATAAGAACACATGTGTTTTCAAAAACGAAATATCATGCTTAGTACAGGCCGATCTTTGATCGGGCGAGCGGGGGTGTTCATTGCATGACCTTCCCCTCTCGTACCCAAGTTCTCGAGCCGAGGCAAATTTGGTGATGACGGACACGTGGCCTTAGGCACGAGTCAGGGTTTCCTAAATTCTCCCAAAATAAAATATTTAGGTGGCGACTCTATATCTGGCAAAACAGTCCATGTTTGACACTTCTTTATAAAAATCAGTTTTACAAAACGATTTGACAGATTTGGACTCTTTGGTGATTTATCGGTCTTACATTGCACATTGTAAGATTAGATTCAGAACCGTGACATGAGTTCAAACTTGTAGTAGCTCAGAACAAAACAAAATCTGCGCCTCGCAGCGCGGATATCGGAGAGTTCCCGGGGCGCGTCTACAGTTATTCAAAACATGAGTTAGAAATCTATGCTTAATGGCTTAATCTCTACAGAAATTCATTGTCAATGGTATGGTCTCTCTTTCATGTTGAGGATCACTTCTCGTTTGACATGCTTCTCATTTAGTGGACGTAATCACCACCTTGGACAAATGGATTAAAGAATGGCAAAGACTAATGAATTTGGCTTAAAACGAACCAACCAACATAAAGAATATGAGTTATATTGCTTAGGTTCGACTGGATGTTATGCCGAGTCTATTGTGTCAAGGGTCGTCATACGTTAAACAATGATGTTTTGATGAACCTTGAAGCATCTTTACCTCCCTCTTTGAGCTCATTTCATGATAAGAGAGAAGGGGGGGTCATTGTTCATTACATTCATTAATTTTTTGTCCAAATGCATGTCCGAAATCATCAAGCAATCAACTTGCTCATTGATGGTCTTGGTAATGACTTCGTTCTTCTCTTGAGGATTTCCATAACACAGAAGATTAGAGAGGACAAACAGGGCCTAGAAAGGCTCTGTTTGCACTGTTCTCACCTTAGAGCACAAAATATTTTTCGGCATAAAATTTGGTGCCGACCGGCACTCTTTGGGTCCGACTGGAGCTCATTTGGAGCCGGTCGGCTCCCAATACTTGGTAAACAGAGTGTTTTGCAGAAAACAGAGGGTGGTGGCTAAAGGTGAGACAGAGTAATCTGGGCAAATAGAGCAGCTTCTGGGCATTGTGCATGCAATTATTGTATATCATGGTTGTTTAGATTAATTTTTTTATTTATTATTAGCCTTGTTGTAATTATTATTGTTGTAATTAATTATTAGTTTTTTCGTAATTAATTATTGTCGTAGCTATTTTTATTGTTTATTTGTTCTTTCATAGCTAGTTAACTTAGATTGCTAGTTTATTGCTCATTATCATAATGCCTTTGTTGTATTAAATTAGATAGTTTAGCTATTCATTTATTATTTGTTCTAACCTTGTAATAGGTAGGTGGTTTAGCTCAATTCATTCATTCAAATTTGTAATAATTAGTTTAAATTCGGACATTTGGACATTTATTTGCACCCTCCTGTGTGAGGGTAAGTATGTGATAAGCGTGTATGTCTTCTAATCCCCATTTCTTTCTCCCTTTTATTTACCCACATATGATGGTAGTATAGAGCATCATGTTTATTTAGCACTCCCATGTTTGCATACACTCGTTTCATGTACATTTGGGTTCGGCTCATCATACTAACCAATGTTAATTTCAAATTCATTGCTTGAAGATGTGATTTATCCCATGTCTTGAATTGGATCATATACCATGCTCATAGCTGAGCTTATCAAAAAAATTGCATAAATGTGTGTGTTGCATTAGTCACATTGTATCGTTTAGGAACATGTATATTTTCTAATTATTTTGCTTTGTTTGGCTTGCCTTGGAGTACTAGGTGAGCGTTTATTGCCTTAGCATCTTGCATTGCGTGTGATTGTTGCCATGTCATGCAGGAGAAGAAATACACATGTCCTAAAGCAATTGTTGCAACCAAGTGAGTTCAATAGTAGCATGAGCAAGAGCTCTGTGCTTAGCCTTGGGAGAAGATCGAGAAACAGTGTCTTGCTTCTTAGCAAACCAAGATATTAATTAGGACCAAGATAGATATAATAAAGGCTGAGTAATAGTGAGGTATTGTAAACCACCAACTATACTGAGATATAAAGAATGATTGGAAAATGGAAGGGAATCAATAGAGGAAGAGACCTATTCAAGAGCCAATGAAATGGAATGAGGCTTACAATCTACCAAGCCAGCCTTTTGTAACAAATCATTGGCATACTTGGTTTGGGAAAGAAAATAAGAATGGTCATGAGGTTGGACTGATATGCCCCAAAAATATGAAACATTACCCAATTCCTTCATAGAAAAAGACTATATGCATCTCAGCAAGCAAATGAGAAATTATGGATGGAGCACTGCCTGTAACCAAAATATCATCAACATACACAACAAGAAGAATGATACCAGTAGAGGTGTGCTGAACGAAAAGAGAAATATCTAATTGACTGCTGGTAAAGCTTTATAAGAGAAGGAAAGAGGCAAATGTGGAATGCCATGCCCGAGGGGTTTGTTTGAGCCGATACAAGGCCTTATTCAATTTACACACTTGAGCAGGAGATTGAATAAAACCAGGTGGCGGTAACATATAAACTTCCTCCTCTAATTTCCCATGAAGAAATGCATTGGAGGTGTCTAATTGTTTGATGGGCCATTCATAATGAAGGGCCAGACATAATATAATTCGTATGGTAGGAAGTTTAGCCACTGGACTAAAGGTTTTGTGGAAATCAATACCCTCCTGTTGGAGGTAACCCTTGGCCACCAAGCAAGCCTTGTATTGAGCCACAGACCCATCTGAGTTCTATTTAATCTGAAAAACCCATTTGCAACCAATGGCCGCCTTGGTAGGAGAGAGAGAGAAACAAGATCCGAAGTGTCTTGGTGTTGAAGAGCCTGATACTCTTTTTGCATAGCAATGACCTAAATAGAGGACTGAAGAGCATCCTTAAATGTTATAGGTTCAGTGTCAAGAAAAGAAGAAGAAGCAGCAGTAACAGCAGTAAAAATAGTAGTTTTGGCCTTGGATCTAGTAGTTATATGATGAATATTAGAAGAGAAAGGAACAATAGAAGAGGAAGGAAGAGGGGCATAGAGATCAACAGAAATGGAATTAATAGGAATAGCATCAGGAGTTAGGGAGGAACAAAGAGGAGTAGCAATAGAAGATGAGCTAGGAGATGTGGTAGAAGAGAAAGAACTAGGAGAAACAGATGAAGTGAAAGGCATAGGATGAGGAGAAGAAATAGAAGAGGAAGCATGCCAAAAAAAAGGAATGAAGATGAGACAAAGAAGGTAAAGAGGAAGAAGAAATAAGAGAAGAAGAAGTAGCAAAAGGAAAACAAGTCTCAGTGAGCAAGACATGCCTAGAGATATAGATTCGACCACTAAGAGGATCTAGACACCTATAACCTTTAATAGTAGGATGATAGTCGAGAAAAACACAAGACAGAGACCTGGGTTGAAGTTTATGAGATGTGTAAGGCTTAAGCTAAGGAAAACATTAACACCCAAAGACTTTGAGAAGGGAAAAATCTGGATGAGAGTGAAACATGACTTCAAATGGAGACTTATGAGAAAGAACACTACTAGGCATTCGATTGATAAGATAAACAACAGTAGCAACAACATCAAACCAATATTGTAAGGGAATAGAGGATTGATGAAGAAGAGCAATGGCTGTTTCAATAACATGTCTATGCTTCCTCTCAGATATACCATTTTGAGCTTGAGTATAAGGACAACTAGTTTGATGAATAGTGCCATTAGCAGTTAAAAAGGAAGCAATTTTCTAATTGACAAATTCAGTGCCTCTATCAGTTCGAAGGATTTAAAGATGTGTGTGAAATTGAGTTTCAGCATATGATTTGAATTCAAGTAATTTGTCATAAACTTCACTTTTGTAGTGTAAACGATATATCCAAGTAAAACGACTAGAATCATCAACAAACAATACAAAAAATTAAAAGGAGCATTGGCAACAGAAAAAGGTTCCTATACATCAGCATGCACAAGTGAAAAAGGACACTCAACAGAAGTACTAGATAGTTTGAAAGGAAGTCTATGACTTTTAGAAACATTACAATCAATACAGGACCAATGTTTATTTATGCTACGTAGATTAGGAAATTGAGCAGTCAAATGTTGAAGTTTGAGAGAGGATGTATGGCCTAGCCTTTGATGCCAGAGAACATCAGAAGCTGGTATGGTTGTAGTGGACTGAAGAGCTTGAGAAGAAAATGAAGAAGATGATGGTGTGAACTGGTAAAGACCATGAACATTAGATCCCCTACGCAGGACCCTGCTCGTGAGTTTGTCCTTAATGACAAATGAGTTAGCATCAAATATTACAAGACAATTATGATCTTTGGTTAAGTGATGAATAGATAAAAGATTGGAAGAAATAGAAGGAACATGCCAGAGATTATGAAGATGAAAAGAGAAACCAAGAGTAGGTAACAGACCTTTACCTATGTGATGAATTGGGAAAGCAGAGTAATTTCCTACCTGAACCTGCTCTGGGCCTTGATAAGGCTGATATTGATGAAGATTGGACAGATCATTGGTTAAGTGATTGGTAGCTACTGAGTCTATGTACCAAGGAGGTACAGAAGAGTTTGAAAATTGAGGCATAATGGCATCATAAGCTCTAGAAGAGAACTGAGAAGATTGCGGATGAGATGGATAGAAAGAAGATTGAAAAGTAGTATCCAATCTATACCAACAATCCAAAGCACTGTGGCTTGATTTGCCACAAATCTGACAAATAGGGCCATAACTAGAATAGTCTTCTCTGCCTCGATGACTGTGATACCTATTAGTGTATCTACCACGAAAGCTATTGAATCTTCCACCTCGAGATCCTTTGTACTGGTTTCTGCCTCTAGAATTGTTGAAACCTCTATTTGAACCAAAATTAGAAGAGTGTTGAGATTCAAAACCAGCATTAGAGGAAGAATTGAAACTTTTGTTGTTGAATAAGCGATGTTAAGATCAGGACCAGTGGAGTGCTTCAATTTGTTCTTGATATGAATCTCCTCTAAGCACAGTAAAGAACATAAGTCTTCTATGGAAACTGCTCCAGATCTAGTTCGAATGGAAGTCTTGAATGAATCGTACTCATCAGGCAACTTTTTCAAGGTAAGAAAAACTAAGTCCTAATCATCAATTGGTGCACAAGCTAAAGCCAACTAATCTGAGTTTTCCTTGATCTGTGAGAGATAAGCTTCCGTTAAAGATGATTTCTTGTGAATTTTTTGAAGTTGATTCTTTAATTGATGAATATGAGACCTTGAAACTGATTGGAATCATTTTTCAAGAATTTGCCAAACTTGATTACTGGTTTGTAGATGAAGAACATAAGAATATAATAATGAAGATGATAATGTTGTTGTCAAACAGCTGAGAAAATGAGCATCAATCATTTGCCATTTTGTGTATTCTGAATTTGGAGATGATTTACCAGAGAAATCGATGATCTCCATTACAGGACATGGAATGGATCTAGTGACATAGCCAAGAAATCCAGTTGCTCGTAACATGTTGTGCATTTGATTTCTCCATATGAGAAAATTGCTTGAATCAAGATTGACTGTGACTAGAGAACTGAAATTAGACAATAGTAAACTCAAATTTGAAGAAGACGAAGACGAAGATTGATTTGCCATTGAAGGACCTTGGATCGTGCTTGTAGGAGCTAACTGCTCTGATACCATGTAGAAATCTATAGATCCATATCTTCCATTAAATAACAACATAATGATTACAGATATTTATATGAAGAAATGATTCAAAACTAATTCTCTAACTAACTAACAAACCCTCATACTAACAACCACAACTCAAACGGTTATAACAAACTGGTTTTCTAATTATACATGCTTGTGATGCATATGGAGTCAGTCAAATACTGAGCCTTTACTTGTGAATTGAACTGTTGTGCCTTGTGCTGTTGAGACTTACACTACAGCTCAGGCTACGGCTCAGACTGTGGCTTGTCTGTTTGAACAAGTAGCTTATCAAGTATAATTCCCATGAAGACAACCTACTTCAGCAACACTGGATCTCCTACACATTAAAACGGAAAAATTAGATGCACTTTTCACACCAAATTCAAGAAATGCAATAGAATTCATTAGTGTCCAAGTTTGTTTCTTTTTATGCAGACATGAACATTGAATATCTCAATTTCATGATCAAAATCCCCTTCCATTTGGAACACAATAGAAATAAATCAGTGCACTGGAAAAAATTGCTTCTGAATCTTGTTGCATTGCTAGGCACAAGTTTACGCTAAATAACAAGATGGGGAATTAGTTTTCGGTTTTAGATTTTGTACAGAAAAATTAGTGGAAGAATAGTACATATACCACATACATAAACTGATCTCAATACACAAACTGTGTATTGTAAATCTCACACATTGAAATGGAGAACTTGATGCACACTTCAAGACATGAGTTTCAAAATACGTTTCAAATAATTATCAATGAAAAAGCTTATCATACAAATTAGCTAATCAATCTTGTTTGTTTTCCTTTGCAAACACATTTAAGGCAAATCCTTCAAGGTGCAAAAAGTCATTAGGTCCCAGTGGGTTCTCGTCTTAGTCCTTCCTTGGTGTACACCATTTTATCGCGAAACCGTCTTAGATTCTATACTTGAAGCTTCCTTTTGTGAACATCCAGCAACCTGTTGTCTTCCACTTGGTGGCAACATCCTTTTGTGAAAATTCAATTTGGTGTTTTCTAAAAGGTAAATTAATTTAAAATATTTCTTGAAAACATTTTTTAGAAATAATTAATTTACCAAAACAAGGTTTTTTTTTTCCTTCAAAAATTTAAAACCAAAAATGTACCAAAGAGGCCAACTTTTCTCCTAAAGCATAAGTAAAAGTAAATTTACATTTACCCTCTGTTAATATTTCTATCACTATGATTAGCTACGGATTGTGTCATATAATTGTGGTAGAACAGATTACTCTTATGTAATGGTCTTAGGATTAGCATGAATGTGTAGTGTAATGTGAGGAGTGAGGTGTAAAGAGAGTCTCTCACCTAAAGGAAAGTGGGGATGTGATTGGTACAAGACAAGGACATATACCTACATCTTTTGGCCTTGTCAAGGAGCTTTGCTAAATGTTATAAAAATAAATAAATAAGAAAATCTACCTTCAATAGCCTATCTTTCAAGTATTGTTTGAGTCGCTGAAATAATTTTAAATAGAAATAAAATAATTAATTCTTTAACTTCCTAATGTAATAACTATTTCCTTAAATTAGTTAATGATAGTTTTCTTTGGAATGGACATTTCTTTTCTTTTTATAAGTTTGGCAATAGAATATTTTAGTTAAAAAGTCAATACTAAAAAGTTAACTATTGTCTTTCTACTTTCATGCACGTTAAAAGCTAAAAAACTAACTAAAATAACTAGTTTTCAAAACAACACACAAAACTACATATTCTAACAAAATGAATAATTTATTCTAACTTCTATTCTAATGAACTAAACAATATATGAATCTTAGTCATGCAACGCATATTCAATACAATCCCATAACAGACCCAAATCATGTAAAGAGAGATAGAAACTAGGAATTTGTTTTCGTCTGAAATCTCTTTAGCAGTAAAAGCATATTACTGAACTAAGAAAGTAAAACCATGATGCATTATATGGACACAAGAATTTATTAGAAGCATTGTTGTCTAATTGTAACTTTGATTATTAGTGTTCGGGAAAAAAAAGGGATTCTCCTTGTTTTTTTGATATTAATTGATTTCAAAAAAGTGGAATATAACACTCAATGCTTAATGATCTTTCTTTTCTATTAAATTTTAATATCCTCCAATCTCTCAAAAAATAAAAAAAAATAAAAAAATAAATATACAAAACTAAAGATAAAATACAGATTTGTTGTTTAAATATCATGAATTACTCTAAATTACTTAGTAAATGAATAACTGAAAACTGAAAGATTAATTGCGCCTTTTTTAAGCAGTGAAATCATGTAAAAATCTTGAGTTTTCGGTTAAATAAACACCATGTATGAGATTCACAATATATGCATTCCAAAATGAGAGAATGAACAGAGCATGCATGACTTTTTTTTTTTTTAAACCTTTTTCTTTCCTAATGATATGGACCCAATAATTTTAGTTTTGTATTTCAAAATTTGTGTTTTTCATTGAAAGTTACAAAAGCTCTCTATTTCTGAGAGGCCTATTCATCGAGCAATGGGTAATTACAACAGAAGAGTAAATTTTTTTGACATGATACAAATTGGATTCAAAGTTAGCAAGTAATGGTTATTACCTCTCAACATCAAGTAAAAAATCACATGACACCGATAATAAACAGATCAAGTTAGTGTCATAATTGTATAACTTAAGTAATACATTAATTAGTTTCAAAATTTAATTATATTGTAACTTAATGAAAATATATGTAAAACAAAATTTTAAGGTCAATTTTATATTTTTTTGGGTTACTTATTGAAGATAATCCGATCCTTTCGTTATTATTTTTCATAAGTCACTAATAAAATAATAAATAAAAATGGGTTTAATTTTTTGAAATTAAAAAATGATTTGATTTAAAATTAAACTTTCATCCTATAGAAATTAGTTTCATTAAAAATTTGTGAAAAAAAAATAATTGGTTCTGGGTTTAAAAAACCAAATTTCAGAAAATTTTACTTTTTTTATTTTCGTATTTTAATGTTTTCAATGATTTTTTTTAATATTTTAAGCAATTTGTTTTAATTTTTAGACACACCTAACATAAATATATTTAAAAAGTATAATATTTGTGAAAAAAATCTTTCAAAATACATTAAATACCAAAAAATATAAAAAAATATAAAAATTCAGTACATTTTTCATATTTTTGTATTTATTAAGTTTTTAAAATATTTTTCACAAATATGTTACTATTTAGATATATCTAAGTAAGGTGCATTTAAAAATAAAAAAATTGCTTAAAATTTAAAAAATATTCACTAAAAAAAAACACGAAAAACAAAAACTCAATTTTCAAAAAACTAAATTTAGAAAACTGAAACTAAACACATTGAATATTTCTACGCATTTAGTATTTTTTAACTAAATGTGAAGATTTTTGATAATATGAACCTGAAATGAATTCAAAATCACACAACACAACATTACAAAAAAAAGTAAATAAATAAATGGATCCGAATAACTCAATCCGTCAGTCCGACCTTTACAGGCATACTTTATTCAAGAGTTTTATCATATCTACAATAATTAAAAAATTTTGAGGCTAAATATTTTCAAAAGTAAAATTTTGTTACAAAAAATATTTGGGAACAATTATTGTTGTCGGGCAAATAGTAGTTAAAATGTCACCCAAAAAGTAAAAAAAGATTTTTTGTGATAAAATTTTAAAATTGTCGCTAATAAATAAATGCATAGGGATAAAATAATTTTTATCCTAAAAATGCTTATTTTTTGAGCTAAAAATTTTGGTATCAAAAGGAAAGTAATTCATCAAGAAATGTTTAATTCCGTTGCTAAAAATAAAATAATGATATTTTTTACAATAAAAATACTTTGTTTTTAAATAGTGATTTTGTCCTTAAATTTTTAAGAAGGGAATTGTAGCAGCAACTGTTGTCAGGCTCTTGTGAACTTATTTTGAGCCTATTGCGATAATTTGAACCAAGCGAACCATTTATATTGTCAGGTACGTTGAGTAGATAATTCATGAAATAAATCAAATTAATTAGATATTTATAACCTTATAATAAGACAAGATTTTTTTTGTACAAAAATTAACGGCTATCATAATTTTGATAATATTTTTTAAAACAATGAGAACCCCCAATTATAGAGTTACGGATATTTGATGAACCTAATATGTTCAATAAATTTTACATTATGAACAATTTAGATCATCAAAATAAGTTCGAAACAAAACCCCTATAGACCTCACAGCAGTAGCCTTGGTTCCGAATTTTCTCTAATATCTTAATTTATTTTAGTGATTGTATCATTTGTCACCAATACACCACTATCAATGTTCCAAAAATAACTAAAAAGCTTTAAATTGGTCACACACTATGATGTGCTTATCCTCAAAGTTGCAAAATTTATTGGCAATCCCAATAAAAAAAGTGAGTTGAATTATGCTTGGCTCGGGTCCAATGACGTGAATTCGAGTCACACGGAAACAACATTTTTATACAAAGATGGCCATAATGCTGTGGGAGCCCAAAAAATATGAGTTTGTTCAGGGTAATCTAAGCAAGTATTGACAATGGGCCTAGCCCAAATAAAGTAGTCTATGAGACAAATATCACACACTCCATCCATAAAAGGAGGGTATCTCACGGAATAGGAATATGTCTCATCTCTCTGCAACAAAACACACAAACATTATTTAGTTCATCATCTTTTCTCTTTGATTCAAGAGTTAACCTTATTATCGGAGTGTCTTCGGCCGGCAACCTCGGTTGGGTAGCACTGGCTATGTTTATTTTCGCAGATTTATGAGACAAAACTCATCTCTTCGTTGAATCTTTTCAACAATTCATGTGAATTTTTTTTCTAAATCTCACATGCAGAATACATCTTGTTCTCACTAAAATTTATATTAATAAGAGTCTCATCTATTGAGTTATCATTTTTCATTAGATAATTATTTAATCAATTTATGCATGGTTAGTATATGCCTTGACAGTGTTGCTTAGTGCAATTTTTATTTATTTATTTATGGAAATTGCTTGTTTTTTATTCTTCTAGGTAAGTCTGCACAGATTTACTTAGGTTTTAATTTTACTTAGGTCAACTCCCCTAGCAGATCAAATTAGAAAATTGATACAAAAAAATTATAATTGTGCGATTATTGGTGAATTCGAAGTCTAAGCCCTTAGGATCAATATGCTTAAAGAAATAATTGATCACTCAAACGAAATAAAGAAAAATCGATTTTGAATCTTTGGATATGGTAAGATTATATAATATGAGAAAAATTAAGTAGTTAAAAGATAAATTGGGTGACAATAATAGAAAAAAAGGTGTTAGGGCATTAAAGATCCTCCACCAATATTTTCTTTAAAGTATTTCGGATTTAATTTGTATAACTCAATTGAGACTTACACAAAGAGTATTTTCAATCGGAAAATAAAAATGATTATTTTATGTAAAAATTAATTTTAAAAGATTGATTATTTTGATTGATTGATTCATAGGGAATATTAAATTTCTATCTCGTCCCGAATCTATGATAGAATAAACAAAAACTTTTCTCAAATAAATAAACAAATCAATCAAAATAATCTATTATTAAAAACCATGATTGAATTATAAAATATTTATAAAGAAATTATTGGGGTTCACCCCCTACCCTTAGTGTCACGATCCGAACCCAAACCCGAACCTGCCCCTATGGGTTAAGGTCATAACCGGCCAGTAATCACGAGATTACCTACGGCCTCAAACCAAATAAGACAAAACTCATCAGAGTAAACTGGCCAAACGGAAGCAAATTTAAAACTTTGTCCATAGAGCCGTGCTTATATGCATATCATAACATTCGACATTCACATATGTTAATAACTTACGACAGAAAGTATAGTAGCATAAGGTTCTGTACAGACAGGATCATTCAAATCTAAGTTAGCCAAACAAAACTATACACAGACGTATACCGAAGTCCTCGCCAACATGACAAAATAAATAGAAAGGCAAAAGGGCGAAGACGTGTCTCGTGCATGAGACGCAAGGGCTAACTCTTCAAAACTTTTGTTGTTCCATACAGACTTCACTGAGGCTGGGTCTGGACCTCTCTTGGCTCACCTACAAAAACATGAATGAGCGTGAGCGAAAGCTCAGTGAATAATATCAAATAAAGAATATACATTGGAACAATATACATCAAACGGCCTTGGGCCAAATTTATATTTCTAACTAATACATACATACATAGACATATGTAACTTTCAAGATAGAGAGATTCTTCACCTAAATAATAATCAATGTAAAATCGTTTTCCTTTCAAGATAGAGAGATTCTTCACCTAAATAATAATCAATGTAAAATCGTTTTCCTTTCAAGATAGAGAGATTCTTCACCTAAATAATAATCAATGTAAAATCGTTTTCCTTTCAAGATAGAGAGATTCTTCACCTAAATAATAATCAATGTAAAATCGTTTTCCTTTCAAGATAGAGAGATTCTTCACCTAAATAATAATCAATGTAAAATCGTTTTCCTTTCAAGATAGAGAGATTCTTCACCTAAATAATAATCAATGTAAAATCGTTTTCCTTTCAAGATAGAGAGATTCTTCACCTAAATAATAATCAATGTAAAATCGTTTTCCTTTCAAGATAGAGAGATTCTTCACCTAAATAATAATCAATGTAAAATCGTTTTCCTTTCAAGATAGAGAGATTCTTCACCTAAATAATAATCAATGTAAAATCGTTTTCCTTTCAAGATAGAGAGATTCTTCACCTAAATAATAATCAAAGTAAAATCTCAGCAAATGGAGATATAATTATATTACTATAATCCAAACAAATCAAAAACATAACACAAAAAACAATTTTTTCCTCACCACTCTTAATTTATGCAAAAAGAAAAAATAAATAAATTTATTGCCATGAGAAATAACATAAAACAAGAATAGAATTATCATTTTGTAATCATATTTGAATTTGATATAATTTTTATAATGTAACTCCCAAGCTTCAATTTTAATAGAATTAGTAATTCATCATAAAATATATTCTTATAAATAATTTCATATTCAGATAAATCTATATCAAAATACTTTACAAATTATCTATAATTAGACAAAACAAAAGGAAAGAATTGGAAATTTTCTTTTTGACATTCACTAATAAAAATATCTATTATTAAAAAAAAAATGAGAGAGAGTATGAAATGCTACTTAAAGAAAAAAAATGAGAAAGGGTTACACTCACCTGATTTTGAGAAAGAAGACAATAATTGATATTGTGTATATAATTAATGAAAGTGGAATACAACACTCAATGCTTAATGATCTTTCTTTTCTATTAAATTTTAATATCCTCCAATCTCTCAAAAAAAAATAATAATAATAATAAAAAATACAAAACTAAAGATAAAATACAGATTTGTTGTTTAAATATCATGAATTACTCTAAATTACTTAGTAAATGAATAACTGAAAACTGAGAGATTAATTGCGCCTTTTTTAAGCAGTGAAATCATGTAAAAATCTTGAGTTTTCGGTTAAATAAACACCATGTATGAGATTCACAATATATGCATTCCAAAATGAGAGAATGAACAGAGCATGCATGACTTTTTTTTTTCAACCTTTTTCTTTCCTAATGATATGGACCCAATAATTTTAGTTTTGTATTTCAAAATTTGTGTTTTTCATTGAAAGTTACAAAAGCTCTCTATTTCTGAGAGGCCTATTCATCGAGCAATGGGTAATTACAACAGAAGAGTAAAATTTTTTGACATGATACAAATTGGATTCAAAGTTAGCAAGTAATGGTTATTACCTCTCAACATCAAGTAAAAAATCACATGACACCGATAATAAACAGATCAAGTTAGTGTCATAATTGTATAACTTAAGTAATACATTAATTAGTTACAAAATTTAATTATATTGTAACTTAATGAAAATATATGTAAAACAAAATTTTAAGGTCAATTTTATATTTTTTTGGGTTACTTATTGAAGATAATCCGATCCTTTCGTTATTATTTTTCATAAGTCACTAATAAAATAAATAAATAAATAATGGGTTTAATTTTTTGAAATTAAAAAAATGATTTGATTTAAAATTAAACTTTCATCCTATAGAAATTAGTTTCATTAAAAATTTGTGAAAAAAAAAAATTGGTTCTGGGTTTAAAAAAACAGTTTTCAGAAAATTTTACTTTTTTTATTTTCGTATTTTAATGTTTTCAATGATTTTTTTAATATTTTAAGCAATTTGTTTTAATTTTTAGACACACCTAACATAAATATATTTAAAAAGTATAATATTTGTGAAAAAAATCTTTAAAAATACATTAAATACCAAAAAATACAAAAAAATATAAAAATTCAGTACATTTTTCATATTTTTGTATTTATTAAGTTTTTAAAATATTTTTCACAAATATGTTACTATTTAGATATATCTAAGTAAGGTGCATCTAAAAATTAAAAAATTGCTTAAAATTTTAAAAATATTCACTAAAAAAAAACACGAAAAATAAAAACTCAATTTTAAAAAAACTAAATTTAGAAAACTGAAACTAAACACACTGAATGTTTTTACACATTTAGTATTTTTTAACTAAATGTGAAGATTTTTGATAATATGAACCTGAAATGAATTCAAAATCACACAACACAACATTACAAAAAAAAGTAAATAAATAAATGGATCCGAATAACTCAATCCGTCAGTCCGACTTTTACAGGCATACTTTATTCAAGAGTTTTATCATATCTACAATAATTAAAAAATTTTGAGGCTAAATATTTTCAAAAGTAAAATTTTGTTGCAAAAAAATATTTGGGGAACAATTATTGTTGTCGGGCAAATAGTAGTTAAAATGTCATCCAAAAAGTAAAAAAAGATTTTTGGTGATAAAATTTTAAAATTGTCGCTAATAAATAAATGCATAGGGACAAAATAATTTTTATCCTAAAAATGCTTATTTTTTGAGCTAAAAATTTTGGTATCAAAAGGAAAGTAATTCATCAGGAAATGTTTAATTTCGTTGCTAAAAATAAAATAATGATAATTTTACAATAAAAATACTTTGTTTTTAAACAGTGATTTTGTCCTTAAATTTTTAAGAAGGGAATTGTAGCAGCAACTGTTGTGAGGCTCTTGTGAACTTGTTTTGAGCCTATTTCGATAATTCGAACCAATCAAACCATTTTTATTGTCAGGTTCGTTGAGTAGATCATTCATGAAATAAATCAAATTAATTAGATATTTATAACCTTATAATAAGACAAGATTTTTTTTGTACAAAAATTAACAGCTATAATAATTTTGATAATATTTTTTAAAACAATTAGAACCCCCAATTATAGAGTTACGGATATTTGATTAACCTAATATGTTCAATAAATTCTACATTATGAACAATTTAGCTCATCAAAATAAGTTCGAAACAAAACCCCTATAGACCTCACAGCAGTAGCCTTGGCTCCGAATTTTCTCTAATATATTAATTTATTTTAGTGATTGTATCATTTGACACCAATACACTACTATCAATGTTCCAAAAATAACTAAAAAGCTTTAAATTGGTCACACACTAAGATGTGCTTATCCTCAAAGTTGCAGAATTTATTTGCAATCCCAATAAAAAAAGTGAGTTGAATTATGCTTGGCTCGGGTCCAATGACGTGAATTCGAGTCACACGGAAACAAGATTTTTGTACAAAGATGGCCATAATGCTGTGGGAGCCCAAAAAATATGAGTTTATTCAGGGTAATCTAAACAAGTATTGACAAGGGGCCTAACCCAAATAAAGTGGTCTATGAGACAAATATCACACCCTCCATCCATAAAAGGAGGGTATCTCAAGGAATAAAGATATGTCTCATCTCTTTGCAACAAAACACACAAACATTCTTTAGTTTTTCATCTTTTCTCTTTGATTCAAGAGTTCAACCTTATCATCAGAGTGTCTCCGGCTGACAATCTCGGTTAGGTAGCACTGGCCATGTTTATTTTCGTAGATTTACGGGACAAAACTCATCTCTTCGTTGAATCTTTTCAACAATTCATGTGAAATTTTTTTCTAGATCTCATATGCAGAATACATCTTGTTCTCACTAAAATTTATATTAATAAGAGTCTCATCTATAGAGTTATCATTTTTCATTAGATAATTATTTAATCAATTGATGCATGGTTAGTATATGCCTTGACAGTGCTTAGTGCAATTTTTATTTATTTATTTATGGAAATTGCTTGTTTTTGATTCTTGTAGGTAAGTCTGCACAGATTTACTTAGGTTTTAATTTTACTTAGGTCAACACCCCTAGCAGATCAAACTAGAAAATTGATACAAAAAAATTATAATTGTGCGATTATTGGTGAATTCGAAGTCTAAGCCCTTAGGATCAATATGCTTAAAGAAATAATTGATCACTCAAATGAAATAAAGAAAAATCGATTTTGAATCTTTGGAAATGGTAAGATTATATAATATGAGAAAAATTAAGTAGTTAAAAGATAAATTGGGTGACAATAATAGAAAAAAGGGTGTTAGGGCATTAAAGATCCTCCACCAATATTTTCTTTAAAGTATTTCAGAGTTAATTTGTATAACTCAATTGAGACTTACACAGAGTATTTTCAACTGGAAAATAACAATGATTATTTTATGTAAAAATTAATTTTAAAAGATTGATTATTTTGATTGATTGATTCATAGGGAATATTAAATTTCTATCTCGTCCCGAATCTATGATAGAATAAACAAAAACTTTTCTCAAATAAATAAACAAATCAATCAAAATAATCTATTATTAAAAACCATGATTGAATTATAAAATATTTATAAAGAAATTATTGGGGTTCACCCCCTACCCTAAGTGTCACGACCCGAACCCGAATCCGAACCCGAACCCGAACCTGCCCCTATGGGTTAAGGTTATAACCGGCCAGTAATCACGAGATTACCTACGGCCTCAAACCAAATAAGACAAAACTCATCAGAGTAAAGGGGCCAAACAGAAGCAAATTTAAAACTTTGTCTATAGAGCCGTACTTTTATGCACATCATAACATTCCACATTCACATATGTTAATAACTCACGACAGAAAGTATAGTAGCATAAGGTTCTGTACATACAGGGTCATTTAAATCTAAGTCAGCCAAACAAAACTATACACAGACGTATACCGAAGTCCTCACCAACATGACAAAATACACAGAAAGGCAAAATGGCGAAGACGTGTCTCGTGCGTGAGACGCAAGGGCTGACTCTTCAAAACTTTGGTTGTTCCATACAGACTTCACTGAGGCTGGGTCTGGACCTCTCTTGGCTCACCTACAAATACATGAATGAGCGTGAGCGAAAACTCAGTGAATAATATCAAATAAAGTATATACATTGGAACAATATACATCAAACGGCCTTGGGCCAAATTTATATTTCTAACTAATACATACATACATAGACATATGTAAGTTAAGTAACCGCGGTTCCAAACACATCATACGGCCTCGGGCCCAATTTATTAGTATCATTCAGGTCAAACTGGCCTTTGGCCCATTCGTACTTTCGTTCACGTCGAACTGGCTTTGGCACATTCATTCATGTCGAACTGGCCTTTGGCCCATTCAAATGACAAACTGTTATTCGTGTCAACCTATCGTTCGTGTCAAACTGTTATTCGTGTCAAACTGTTATTCGTGTCAAGCTGTTGCTCGTGTCAAACTGGCCTTTGGTCCATTCATTTATATATGTTGAAACGGCCTCTGGCCCATTCATTTATTCATGTCGAAACGGCCTTTGGCCAATTCATTCATGTCAAAACGGCCTCTGGCCCATTCATTTATTCATGTCGAAACGGCCTCTGGCCCATTCATTCATGTCAAAACGGCCACTGGCCCATTCATTTGGTATAGCAAACATTGTCCACCAATCGAATCAACGAATCTTATAAAAATTACATGGACGTAAGCAATTGGACAATAACATATTTCAGATATCTTTGTGAGACATTACTCACAGTGATCGGTTGGTTGGTTTGCCTTGGAGCTCGACCCTACACATTCCATGAACACAAAAGGGTCATAAACAATTCGATCCGTTTTAAATTCACATTTTCCTCTGTAGGCTTCATTCTTATCTCTTTAACTCAACTACAATGCTCAATGCATGCTTAAGAGTACTTAAAAGTGAAAGAGAACAAAAAATGAAACACATAATGTCTTTTCAAAATTTCAGAAAACAGGGTCCCTGCTTGAGTGGACCCTTGAGGCCTGCAAAAGTACTGGATATGTCGAATTTACGTTCGATTGTGGACTTTGGCACTCGAGCGGAAGGCCTCTCTACATGGCTTCCCGCTCGAGCGTGAACTTCTCCGCTCGAGCGAACATCCACGTCTGCAAAAATACTGGGAGCACGAATTCCCCACTGGAGCGGACATAAAAATTTTTGGGTTTTCCAGAACACATTCTTGGGCTTCAACTAGGTATTCAAAGGTTCTAAATGCATGCTTTTGGCTCAATCTTCACATAAACATGTACTAATATCAAATTCAACACATTATGAAGCTCAATTTCATAAACCATCTACATGCATGTTCCAATTTACCCCAAACTTGCTACCATGACAACAATTCCATATATTTCAAACTCATTCCTCATAAATTGTACATGCATGTGGGATATCACTCCCATTTCAACTTACATGGTGCAATTGGTGATTACAAACATGAGCTTCAACCAAAATTCTTCATGGATCATGTATTTTAACCTTAAACATGCAAATTCAAGTAATTACATACATGCATGCATGTATTGGCTTTCAATACAAGAAAATCAACTCAGTTTCCTCATAATCAAACCAATCCATGTCCTTGACCATTATTCAAACTTGAATTCACAAGATGATAACTTAAAATTCATGAATTACTCACCTAGAGGCTTAATTCTTCCAATCTATAGCAAATTCTTGAGTTTAATCCTCCAATTCTTCACAAACTTGAGCCAAACCTTCAATTTCCTACACTATCTCCCTCTATCTCCCTCTAATTCGGCTCTCTCACACTCAAGAGCCCAAAATCAGCCAAAATGAATCCAAAAGGAGAGAGATTGAGGGCATATAGCCCTTTATATAGCCCCACTAAGTCAATTATTTTAATATTTGGTGGTTGGGCACTTAATTGATCGTTCTGAATCTAATTATTTTGATCCGAATCAATTTTCAATTAAATTTCACCGTAGGCTCTAAAAATTATGCCAACCACGATGGCGCAATCAATTTCAGGTTCTGTGGCCGATAAGGCCTTCAATTTAATTCTCAAAGCAGATAATCAAATAGATATTCCTACGATGAACAGATAGAAATTCAAAACCACATATTTTCTCATAATAGCACACAAAATCATATTAAACACATAATCATACTCATATTAAGGACCAATTAACATATTACAGAACAGGGATATCACACTTAGCAAAGAAAATTATAACACCATAAAACAAAAGAAAATAATATCTATTGAAGTAAAAAGTTTTCTAAATGATCCTCTCCTCAATAAATTTACATGTATTTATAGTGAATACCACTGTGACGGTAATTCTTTTTGCAGGTTTATGTGATTCATGCATCATCCATCCCATTAGGGATGGCAACTAGACGGAACATGGTGAGTTTTACACTCGCCATACCCAATCCCTAATTTTTATTTTTTCTCCAACCCAATCCCCAATAATCTCAATGGAGATCATTTTTATACCACCATCCTAGCTCCTAAAACTGTGTTTGGTTGAGGATTTATGAAGGGATTTGAAAAGAGAAAGAGAAAAAACAAATAAAATATGAATAAAATATATTTATATTTTACTTAGTTCCACACACCTTTTCCTTTTTATTTTCTAAATTTTTTCTTAAATCTCCAAACCAAACACAACGTAATAGGTTCAATTTTGCCCACCCCGCAAATCCCCGACCCATTCTTCGGTTCATATCCCCTAACAAACAAAAAGAGAAAAATAAAATAAAATGAAGAAGAGTAGAAAGTGAATAAAAGGGACTTCGCCAAAGATTAAAAAATTGCAGTTATATATATATATATATATTTATCTTTAGTAATTTTTTTATCTTTTAATTTTTCAATTTTCTTTTACTTTTTAGATTCTTTTACACTAAATGAATTGGAAAAGTAATTTTTTCTTATATAAATTTTAAAAAAAAAAATTTGTTTAGACAATTTTTTTTTTTTTTAAAAAAAGAAGACCTTTGTAATTAGTTTTACACAAAAAATTTAAGAACAAGGGCCATTTTTTGATAAATGCTCTTTCTAAGTGTTTTATTCTAAGTCATAATCTTTTTGAGTATTCCATTATGTCATGTTTAATGTAATATGACCAAATTCATCATTTCTAATTTTTTGTACATGTTTCTATTTTGAAAATAATACATAACAATAGTCTCTTATTTTATGGAGAAAATCTCTTCCTCATTCTAAAAGGAAACTATTTCTCTTATTTC
Organism: Camellia sinensis; assembly: GCF_004153795.1. NCBI lineage: Eukaryota > Viridiplantae > Streptophyta > Magnoliopsida > Ericales > Theaceae > Camellia > Camellia sinensis. Next base: position 653,951 of record NW_021026109.1, read on the forward strand.
ATAGAAAAAAATCTCTCCCATATCAATAAAAAAACCCTAGAAAAAAGAGTACAAATTTTAAGTGGGTAATCCTTTTTCAATTAAAAATAAATGAGTTTTTTTATTAATAAATCCTATTAGAGCTGTTTTAACTCAATAAGTCAATAAAGGAAAATTATAACCTAATTAGTCTCATATATTTATATTTTTATTCGATGAGATCCTAAGAAATGAAATCAAAATTAAATAAACTTGAGTAAAGGCGAATTGAATGGTGTTTCAATAATGAGAAATATTAGATTTTGAATTCAATACTAGTCATTCAATGAGGATTTGTTGTATCAATTTTTGAATTTGATCTGCTACTAGAGTTGAGTTAAATGTTGGGATTTATTTCGTGTCTTCAAATGCGGACGAAAGCACACTCACGAACACATCAAAGAGAAACAAATAATCACATATAAATTTACGTGGTTCAGTCAAATTGCATACATCCACGGAAGAGAGAGTTTCCATTATGAATAAAATAGAGAATCCATATGAGATGGCCAAAATACTCAAAACCCACACCACTACCCGAATTCCATACTCAAGGGTAGTTGAGCCTTTACTCACTCAGTGTCCATGATATTTCTTCTCTCAGCCTTCACATCCCTATTTTTTCCCTCATCTCAATCTCTCTTAGAAAAACCTTATAGTTCACATAACTATTTATAATAGTCTACCCATAAGAATCTTAATCTCATACAATTAGATAACAAAATCCTACACATATTAGGTTTCTGAGTAGATTCCAGACTCTACTATTCGAACCCAAATATATATATAAACCAACCTAATAACTGTATGGGACCACCTTTATCACATAGGTGAGCTAATCCTAACAATCATCTCCTCTACCCATGTGGGGTAAATGTTATATGCATCCTGCAACCTGGATGTCCTAGTTTGCGCAATAAGATCCACCTTCACCTAGAAGATATTGCACCCCTTGAACCGAGTGTCCACGTTATTTGCACCTCACGCAATAGTGCTCAAACGTGTCCTTCGTGGCTTCCTTTATCCTCACACTTAAGCCCTTGAAAACCATTGCTCTTCCTTGAGATGTTTTCACTACCACAAACCAAACCTTCATAGAACAGAGACTTGTGTCCTTCCTCAGTGTACAGCATCTTATCGCGAAACCGTCTTAGATTCTATACTCGAACCTTCCTTTGTGAACATCTAGCAACCTGTTGTCTTCCAATTGGTGACAACATCCTTGCAACTGTTGCTCACCAATGTCCACCCATGACTCATACTACTCGTCTGATGCTTGATAGCAGCTCCTCTCTTGTCAAAACATACTCTACGAGTCTACAAGTTGCCAATCATGATGCTCAATTAGAAAACACCATTTGATTGTCCCCGTAATGATTAGTCTTCCTAGTTGATTGAATCATATTGCTCCTAGATCACCCTTGATCACTCGCGGTCAAACCCGATCATCTAGATCATCGTCAAATCTGTCCAATCCCTTTAAACCTATTCAGAATTTGAAAATTTTGACTGTACCGATGAATCTGCAACCCCTGAAAACCTTGAGATTTATTTCCTCGTGAATTTTTCTGCCATGTTTCTTCTTGCAAAAGCCTTCACCAATTTTGAACATTTTTTTCCCTATACCACCGGGATTTCTTTCTCTTTTATGCGAGTCATGCAGTAACCACACCCTCTACCAACTGCATCTAGAATCAGTAACTTTTAGCTTTGATATCACTTGTTGGGATTTATTCCATATCCTCTAATGCGAATGGAAGCACACCCACATACACCCCAAAGAAAAAAAATAATCACACACAGATTTATGTGGTTCGGCCCATATTGCCTAGATCCATGGGAGAGAGAGTTTCTACTAAGAATAAAATAGAGAATACATGTTAGATGGTCAAAATACACAAAACCCACATCACTACCCAAACTCTATACTCAAGGGCAGTTGAGCCCTTACTTACTCAGTACCTACGATATTTTTTCTGTTAGCCTTCACATCTTTATTTTTTCCCTCATCTCAATCTCTTTTAGAGAAACCTTGTAATTCACATAACTATTTATAATAGTCTACCCATAAGAATCTTAATCCCATACAATTAGATAACAAAATCCTAGACATATTAGGTTTCTGAGCAGATTCCAGACTCTACTATTCGAACCCAAATACGTATATAAACCAACCTAATAACTGTATGGGACCACCTTTATCACTAGGTGGGCTAATCCTAACAATCGCCTTCTCTACCCATGTGGGGTAATTGTTATATGCATCCTCTAACCTAGATGTCCTAGTTTGCGCGATACGATCCACCTTCACCTAGAAGATATTGCACCCCTTGAACCTAGTGTCCACGTTATTTGCAACTCACGTAATAATGCTCAAACGTGTCCTTCGTGGCTTCCTTTATCCTCACACTTAAGCCCTTGAAAACCATTGCTCTTCCTTGAGATGTCTTCTCTACCACGAACCAAACCTTCATAGAATAGAGACTCGTGTCCTTCCTTGGTGTACACCATTTTATCGCGAAACCGTCTTAGATTCTATACTTGAAGCTTCCTTTTGTGAACATCCAGCAACCTGTTGTCTTCCACTTGGTGGCAACATCCTTTTGTGAAAATTCAATTTGGTGTTTTCTAAAAGGTAAATTAATTTAAAAATATTTTTTGAAAACATTTTTTAGAAATAATTAATTTACCAAAACAAGGTTTTGTTTTTTTCCTTCAAAAATTTAAAACCAAAAATGTACCAAAGAGGCCAACTTTTCTCCTAAAGCATAAGTAAAAGTAAATTTACATTTACCCTTTGTTAATATTTCTATCACTATGATTAGCTACGGATTGTGTCATATAATTGTGGTAGAATAGATTATTCTTATGTAATGGTTTAAGGATTAGCATAAATGTGTAGTGTAATGTGAGGAGTGAGGTGTAAAGGGAGTCTCTCACCTAAAGGAAAGTGGGGATGTGATTGGTACAAGACATGGACATATACCTACATCTTTTGGCCTTGTCAAGGAGCTTTGCTAAATGTTATAAAAATAAATAAATAAGAAAATCTACCTTCAATAGCCTATCTTTCAAGTATTGTTTGATTCGCTGAAATAATTTTAAATAGAAATAAAATAATTATTCTTTAACTTCCTAATGTAATAACTATTTCCTTAAATTAGTTAATGATAGTTTTCTTTGGAATGGACATTTCTTTTCTTTTTATAAGTTTGGCAATAGAATATTTTAGTTAAAAAGTCAATACTAAAAAGTTAACTATTGTCTTTCTACTTTCATGCACGTTAAAAGCTAAAAAACTAACTAAAATAACTAGTTTTCAAAACAACACACAAAACTACATATTCTAACAAAATGAATAATTTATTCTAACTTCTATTCTAATGAACTAAACAATATATGAATCTTAGTCATGCAACGCATGTTCAATACAATCCCACAACGGACCCAAATCATGTAAAGAGAGAAAGAAACAAGGAATTTGTTTTCGTCTGAAATCTATTTAGCAGTAAAAGCATATTACTGAACTAAGAAAGTAAAACCATGATGCATTATATGGACACAAGAATTTATTAGAAGCATTGTTGTCTAATTGTAACTTTGATTATTAGTGTTCGGGAAAAAAAAGGGATTCTCCTTGTTTTTTTGATATTAATTGATTTCAAAAAAGTGGAATATAACACTCAATGCTTAATGATCTTTCTTTTCTATTAAATTTTAATATCCTCCAATCTCTCAAAAAATAAAAAAAAATAAAAAAATAAATATACAAAACTAAAGATAAAATACAGATTTGTTGTTTAAATATCATGAATGACTCTAAATTACTTAGTAAATGAATAACTGAAAACTGAGAGATTAATTGAGCCTTTTTTAAGCTGTGAAATCATGTAAAAATCTTGAGTTTTCGGTTAAATAAACACCATGTATGAGATTCACAATATATGCATTCCAAAATGAGAGAATGAACAGAGCATGCATGACCTTTTTTTTTTTTTAACCTTTTTCTTTCCTAATGATATGGACCCAATAATTTTAGTTTTGTATTTCAAAATTTGTGTTTTTCATTGAAAGTTACAAAAGCTCTCTATTTCTGAGAGGCCTATTCATCGAGCAATGGGTAATTACAACAGAAGAGTAAAATTTTTTGACATGATACAAATTGGATTCAAAGTTAGCAAGTAATGGTTATTACCTCTCAACATCAAGTAAAAAATCACATGACACCGATAATAAACAGATCAAGTTAGTGTCATAATTGTATAACTTAAGTAATACATTAATTAGTTTCAAAATTTAATTATATTATAACTTAATGAAAATATATGTAAAATAAAATTTTAAGGTCAATTTTATATTTTTTTGGGTTACTTATTGAAGATAATCCGATCCTTTCGTTATTATTTTTCATAAGTCACTAATAAAATAATAAATAAATAATGGGTTTAATTTTTTGAAATAAAAAAAATCATTTGATTTAAAATTAAACTTTCATCCTATAGAAATTAGTTTCATTAAAAATTTGTGAAAAAAAAATAATTGGTTCTGGGTTTAAAAAAACAGTTTTCAGAAAATTTTACTTTTTTTATTTTCGTATTTTAATGTTTTCAATGATTTTTTTAATATTTTAAGCAATTTGTTTTAATTTTTAGACACACCTAACATAAATATATTTAAAAAGTATAATATTTGTGAAAAAAATCTTTAAAAATACATTAAATACCAAAAAATACAAAAAAATATAAAAATTCAGTACATTTTTCATATTTTTGTATTTATTAAGTTTTTAAAATATTTTTCACAAATATGTTACTATTTAGATATATCTAAGTAAGGTGCATCTAAAAATTAAAAAATTGCTTAAAATTTAAAAAATATTCACTAAAAAAAACACGAAAAACAAAAACTCAATTTTCAAAATACTGAATTTAGAAAATTGAAACTAAACACACTGAATGTTTCTACACATTTAGTATTTTTTAACTAAATGTGAAGATTTTTGATAATATGAACCTGAAATGAATTCAAAATCACACAGCACAACATTACAAAAAAAAGTAAATAAATAAATGGATCCGAATAACTCAATCCGTCAGTCCGACTTTTACAGGCATACTTTATTCAAGAGTTTTATCATATCTACAATAATTAAAAAATTTTGAGGCTAAATATTTTCAAAAGTAAAATTTTGTTGCAAAAAAATATTTGGGGAACAATTATTGTTGTCGGGCAAATAGTAGTTAAAATGTCATCCAAAAAGTAAAAAAAGATTTTTGGTGATAAAATTTTAAAATTGTCGCTAATAAATAAATGCATAGGGACAAAATAAATTTTATCCTAAAAATGCTTATTTTTTGAGCTAAAAATTTTGGTATCAAAAGGAAAGTAATTCATCCAGAAATGTTTAATTTCGTTGCTAAAAATAAAATAATGATATTTTTTACAATAAAAATATATTTTTTTTATATTGTGATTTTGTCCTTAAAAGTTTTGAGAAGGGAGTTGTAGCAGCAACTGTTGTGAGGCTCGTGTGGACTTGTTTCAAGCCTATCTGGATGATTCGAACCAATCGAACCAATCAAACCATTTATATTGTTAGGTTCATTGAGTAGATAATTTATGAAATAAATCAAATTAATTAAATATTTGTAACCTTATAATAAAATAAGTTTTTTTTTTTTTTTGGTACAAAAATTAAAAGCTACCATAATTTTGATAATATTTTTTTAAAACAATTAGAACCCCCAATTATAGAGTTACGGATATTTGATTAACCTAATATGTTTAATAAATTCTACATTATGAACAATTTAGATCATCAAAATAAGTTCGAAACAAAACCCCTATAGACCTCACAGCAGTAGCCTTGGTTCCGAATTTTCTCTAATATCTTAATTTATTTTAGTGATTGTATCATTTGTCACCAATACACCACTATCAATGTTCCAAAAATAACTAAAAAGCTTTAAATTGGTCACACACTATGATGTGCTTATCCTCAAAGTTGCAAAATTTATTGGCAATCCCAATAAAAAAAGTGAGTTGAATTATGCTTGGCTCGGGTCCAATGACGTGAATTCGAGTCACACGGAAACAACATTTTTATACAAAGATGGCCATAACGCTGTGGGAGCCCAAAAAATATGAGTTTATTCCGGGTAATCTAAACAAGCATTGACAATGGGCCTTGCCCAAATAAGGAAGTCTTTGAGACAAATAGCATACCTTCTATTTATAAAAGGAGGTATCTCAAGGAATAGAGGTATGTCTCATCTCTCTATAACAAAACACACAACACTCTTCATCTTCTCTTTTATTCAAGAGTCTAATTTTATCATCGGAGTGTCCCCAGTTGGCAACCTCGGTTAGGTAGCACTAGCCATGTTTATTTTCCCAGATTTATGGGACAAAACTCATATTTTCATTGAATCTTTTTAACAATTTATGTGAAAAAAATTTCTAGGTCTCACATGTAGCATACATCTTGTTCTCACTAAATTTTATATTAATAAAAGTCTCATTTATTGAGTTATCATTTTTCATTAGATAATTATTTAATCAATTGATGCATGGTTAGTATATGCCTTGACAGTGTTGCTTAGTGCAATTTTTATTTATTTATTTATGGAAATTGCTTGTTTTTTATTCTTCTAGGTAAGTCTGCACAGATTTACTTAGGTTTTAATTTTACTTAGGTCAACTCCCCTAGCAGATCAAATTAGAAAATTGATACAAAAAAATTATAATTGTGCGATTATTGGTGAATTCGAAGTCTAAGCCCTTAGGATCAATATGCTTAAAGAAATAATTGATCACTCAAATGAAATAAAGAAAAATCGATTTTGAATCTTTGGAAATGGTAAGATTATATAATATGAGAAAAATTAAGTAGTTAAAAGATAAATTGGGTGACAATAATAGAAAAAAAGGTGTTAGGGCATTAAAGATCCTCCACCAATATTTTTTTTAAAGTATTTCGGATTTAATTTGTATAACTCAATTGAGACTTACACAAAGAGTATTTTCAACCGGAAAATAAAAATGATTATTTTATGTAAAAATTAATTTTAAAAGATTAATTATTTTGATTGATTGATTCGCAAGAAATATTAGTTTCTATCGTGTCCAAAATCTATGATAGAATAAACAAAAACTTTTCTCAAATAAATAAACAAATCAATCAAAATAATCTATTATTAAAAACCATGATTGAATTATAAAATATTTATAAAGAAATTATTGGGGTTCACCCCCTACCCTTAGTGTCACGATCCGAACCCAAACCCGAACCTGCCCCTATGGGTTAAGGTCATAACCGGCCAGTAATCACGAGATTACCTACGGCCTCAAACCAAATAAGACAAAACTCATCAGAGTAAACTGGCCAAACGGAAGCAAATTTAAAACTTTGTCCATAGAGCCGTGCTTATATGCATATCATAACATTCGACATTCACATATGTTAATAACTTACGACAGAAAGTATAGTAGCATAAGGTTCTGTACAGACAGGATCATTCAAATCTAAGTTAGCCAAACAAAACTATACACAGACGTATACCGAAGTCCTCGCCAACATGACAAAATACACAGAAAGGCAAAAGGGCGAAGACGTGTCTCGTGCGTGAGACGCAAGGGCTGACTCTTCAAAACTTTGGTTGGTCCATACAGACTTCACTGGGGCTGGGTTTGGACTTCCCTTGGCTCACCTACAAATACATGAATGAGCGTGAGCGATAGCCCAGTGAATAATATCAAACACAG
>NW_021026109.1:696783-707261 GCF_004153795.1 Camellia sinensis
AAGTTGAATAAAAATAGAAATGGAAACTGCATAAAATTAAAAGTGGATGTTCAATCAAGAAACCACAATACCATAACGATCTATTTGGAAATTGAATAAAAAAACGAAGTTTAATAGAAAAGTAAATTGATTAAAAATGAAAGTTGAATAAAAATAAAAATGGATGTTGCATAAAATTAAAAATGAAAGTTGAATAAAAATAAAAATGGATGTTGCATAAAATTAAAAATTGAAGTTCATTCAATAAAACACTATATCTTAACGATCTGTTTGGAAATTAAATAGAAAAAGAAATTGAATAAAAATTGAAGTTGAATAAGAATAAAAAATAAAGTTGCAAAAAATTAAAAATAGAAGATCATTCAAGAATCTATTATACATTAACGATCTATTTGGAAATTAAATAAAAAAAGAAAATAGAATAGAAAAGGAAATTGAATAACAATGGAAGTTGAATAAAAATAAAAATGGAAGTTGAATAAAATTAAAAATGAAAGTTCATTCAAGAAAACCACTATACCTTAACGATCTGTTGGGAAATTAAACAAAAAAAGGAAATTGAATAAAAATGGAAGTTGAATAAAAATAAAAATGGAAGTTGCATAAAATTAAAAATGGAAGTTCATTCAAGAAACCACTATATCTTAACGATCTATTTGGAAATTAAATAAAATACGAAATTGAATGGAAAAGGAAATTGAATAAAAAGGCAAGTTGAATAAAAATAAAAATGGAAATTGCATAAAATTAAAAATGAAAGTTCATTCAAAAAACCACTATACCTTAACGATTCATTTGGAAATTAAATAAAAAAGGAAATTGAATAGAGATGGAAATTGAATAAAAATGGAAGTTGAATAAAAATAAAAATGGAAGTTGCATAAAATTAAAAATGGAAGTTCATTCAAGAAACCACTATACATTAACAATCTTGTCACGACCCCAAACCGCCCCTAGTAGTTTGGTGTCGTGATGGCCAGTAATCCGTAATTACCGAAGGCCAACTTTCAAAGGTTCAAGACAATCAGAGTATGGATATAGGGGGCTCACAAATGCGGAAGCAATAAATCAAATACAAGTGGTTCATAAGAGCAGTGCATAAGTCTAATGAAGTGGCATACATTTTTACAACTTTACAAATCGGATACAACAAAGTAAAATACGTATTACATCTTGATCAAAAGGCTTCTTGAGCCAACATATACAGAATGACAGTGAATACAAGCCAAGAAGCATGATTTTCAAGATTCGCCGACATAAACAAAATGACATCGCCGACGTGAATTCAAAACAAAGCTGACAAAAATCAAGGATCCAAAACAAGCTTTCAAAAACACAGTCTAGGCGTCGCCGACGTCCTGCTCATCACCTACATATATATAGAGAGGGTGAGCTTGGATACTCAGTGAATGGTACTAGTAATAAAGGTTTTGCATGAATAACACAGTCAACATTCTCAATCACAACAACACATGCTCTATAAATGGATGCAACAATCATAGATCTCCCAGATGGAGTAGACACAGATAACACATAATCAAAGGGCTCTAGTTCTCTATCAATTTTCTCGGCAAACTTAGCAGATACAAACGAATGCGTAGAACCCGAATCAATCAACACATAGGCATCTTGGGAGCAAATTAGGAGTATACCTGACACCACTGTTTCAGCATTCTGAGTGTCCCCTGGTACTAGCGCAAATACTCTACCCTGTCGCATCTGTCCTTTTCCAACATTACCCTTCTGGACGGAACCCGAGGTATTCTCACATTTCTTGTTGTTATCAGCCTTTGTCTTAGGGCAATCTTTCACATAATGGCCCATCTCACCACATTCATAACAAGCTCCAGACGTCCGGCGACAAACTCTGAAATGTTGCCTCCCACAATCCGAACACGTCGGTTTAGCATTACCTTCCTGTCTTAGGTTACCAGCACTGCCCATGTTCGTCTTTTTCTTGATGCCCAGCTATGCTCGGCGATTGTCATAGTTCTGTCTCTTTCGCTGGTTCTCCCCCGAGCTCTGGTATCGATTCAGGTTAGCTTCGGCCTGAATGGCTTTGTCCAACACTTCGGCGTAAGTCGGCATATTATGCAAGTTAACTCGGTCTTGAATCAGTCCGCGAAGCCCACTCTCGAACTTCCTGGCCTTCATGTATTTGTCGTTGGCCATGTGAGGTACAAACCTCGCCAATTCAGTAAAAGCGCGGTCGTATTCCGCCACTGTTCGGTTGCCTTGTGTCAAAGTATGAAATTCCGTAGCCTTGCGGTTTCGAACACTTAGGGGAAAATGTTTGTTGTAGAACAATTCTAAGAATCGGGTCCAGGTCAGATCTGGATTGTTTTCTCGAACCATCATCCACCACCTGCGAGCGTCATCATCTAACGTGAATGCTGCCAACGTCACCTTCTAAGCGTCGGTGCTAGGAAAGATCTCGAACAACTTTTCCATTTCCAAAACCCACGCCTCAGCCTTCATTGGCTCTATACCCCCAGAGAATCTTGGTGGTTTCATTTTCTTGAACTCCCTGATCAAAGCTATCGTGCCATCCCCATATAAGGCTGGCTGCGGAGGTACTTGCGGCACTGGAGGAGGTGGAGGCGGAACTACATTTCGGCCGTTGGTCTACTCGGCCTGAGTCGACGTAGCACTAGCGTACTGCTGTCTAGTTTGCCTCAACTCGCGGGCCAAACCTTCAACTAATCTTTCCAGTCTGTCCAATCTGTCTTCGGACTGATCCCGGCCAATTGGAGGTCTACCTCTCCTCATGATGCTATGAGCATGCAAGGTGTGACTTTAAAACAAATAAGCAAATAACCACGTAGGTAAGTAACAAATAGGTATATCAAGACAATACACACTTCGTTCAAATAGCAAGCACCGTGATGCAATCCTAACATCTTTCTATGGGAAATCCTATGCTCTTTAGGACTCAAAGTGTGTGAATAACGTATACTGAGGAACTTGTGCTCTGATACCATTCTGTCACGACCCCAAACCGCCCCTAGTAGTTTGGTGCCGTGATGGCCAGTAATCCGTAATTACCGAAGGCCAACTTTCAAAGGTTCAACACAATCAGAGTATGGATATAGGGGGCTCACAAATGCGGAAGCAATAAATCAAATACAAGTGGTCCATAAGAGCAGTGCATAAGTCTAATGAAGTGGCATACATTTTTACAACTTTACAAATTGGATACAACAGAGTAAAATACGTATTACATCTTGATCAAAAGGCTTCTTGAGCCGACATATACAGAATGACAGTGAATACAAGCCAAGAAGCATGATTTTCAAGATTCGCCGACATAAACAAAATGACATCGCCGATGTGAATACAAAACAAAGTCGATAAAAATCAGGGATCCAAAACAAGCTTTCAAAAACACAGTCTAGGCGTTGCCGACGTCCTGCTCATAAACAAAATTACAACTTCCATTTGTATTTTTATTTCACTTCTATTTTTATTCAATTTCCATCTCCATTCAATTTCCATTTTTATTTAATTTCCAAATAGATCGTTAAAGTGTAGTGGTTTCTTGAATGAACTTCCACTTTTAATTTTATGCGACTTCCATTTTAATTTTTATTCAACTTCCGTTTTTAATCAATTTCATTTTCTATTCAATTTCCCTTTTTTATTTAATTTCCAAATATATCGTTAATGTATAGTCGTTTTTTGAATGAACTTTTATTTTTAATTTTATGCAACATTCATTTTTATTTTTACTCAACTTCCATTTTTATTCAATTTCCTTTTCTATTGAATTTCCTTTTTTATTTAATTTCCAAATAGATCGTAAAGGTGTAGTGGTTTCTTGAATGAACTTCCATTTTTAATTTTATGCAACTTTTATTCCATTTTTAATTTTATGCAACTTTCATTTTTTAAATAAATACATAAATAAATTTTAAAAATAAATAAATAAATATACAATTATTTTATTTATAATTATATATAAAAATTATATCAAACATACTTGTTAGATTTTTATTCTTGGCAACCCCGTTTGACAAAACTCCTTTCAGATGTATTTATTTTCGCACTTTTATTTCAGTGAGGCTATGAGTTTATTAGATGCGAATCCAAACCCGAATCGAACCATGCAGAGAAGTTTGTGATGTTAATGCTTTCAAGATTGCCACTTCGCTGATTATTACGGGGGTCGAGCTGACCGGTCAGCTCGCGGCCGAAGCAAAATGCAAAATTGCATTCAAAATTGCATGTCCGTCGTTGCTCGCTCGAGCCAAGGAGTTCTCGCTCGAGCGAAGGCTTGCTCGCTCGAGCCAAAGAATGCGTGCTCGAGCCAAGGATTGCGTCCTAACACAAACCACACCCCTGAAAGAGTGTATTCCTCGCTCGAGCCAAGGATCCGTTGCTCGAGCCAGAGGGCACAGTCGAAATCATGAAATACACTCCTCGTTTTTCCGAGCCAGGAAACTCGCTCGAAGCGAGCCTCAGAATCCGGATTCTCAAGGAGTTGTTTTCTTCCCAAATCTAGGATTACTTGTTTCTCTATAAATACATGGTTTCTCCCAAAAACAAGTGAATTTTGATTGAAGTCCTCCAGACTCTTTTTGTTTCTTAGGTTTAACTGGGGATATTTTGTTTGTTTCTTTGATGTTTTATTTGAGTCTTCAACTCATGATCTGAAGAGAATACATCAAAAGTTGTTTGTTTATCACAAAAGAGAGAAGTTGTTCTTCAGTTGTGGATCGAAGAATCGAGCCTGACAGCTTTGTGGAATCCAGAGGGCTCATAAGCAGAAAGACAATCCGTCGTGACAGATGGGTTGGAAGAGGCACATACGAGGTTGGTCAATAGGCGTTTGGATTCGCTAGGTAATGAGTAGTATACCTTGTAATTCCTTTAAAATCTCCCTAAGGATTGTTGTGCTGTTGCCCGTGTTTTTATCACAGTTGAGTGTCCAAATGTGGTTTTCCACGTAAAATCGTTGTGCCTCTTGCTTGATTTGTTGATTGGTTGGTTAATTCTACTATATGAATACAAATCAAATTAACAATCTAGGGGATTCTAGATTTTCAAGTGTAATTTTCAAATTATAAGAGATATTTGAATTGAATAGAAATCCGAAGAAATGTCAGTTAATTTACCTAATACAAATTAAAAACACTCTTACTAGCTGCTCCACACTCATCATCATAAAAACCTTTTGAATTCTTGTGAAGGCAAAACCCTCCATGTCCTTACAATTAATAATCACATACATCCAACAGAAAAGACTCTCAAACCACACACTTAATAAATAGGAGTGGGAGTCCTGTACATAAACAAAAATATAATAAATATATATAATACAAATATAAATTACAATATCAATTTTTTATTAATATAAAAATCACAAAATAATATAAAAAATATGCAAAGGAAGGTGTTTCTTCAGGGCCGAGCCTAAGACACTGACGGGCCTAAAACGAAAATTGAGAGCTTAATTAATATATAAATATAAAATCATAATATTATTAATTTGAAAATTTTTCTTTACAAAAATTTGCAAGTTAATAAAATCCAAAGAAATGAAAATTCTATAACATATTTGATAATTAGAGATCAACACATTTAAAATAAGTCCAGGGAAGAAAAAATAATTGAAGACTAATAAATTCAACCGCTATTCCTAAGTTGGTGGAATGTTAATAGATAAATAGTCTTATTTACAATTATAAGATGAAATTTTCAAAATATAGTAATTTGGTTATTTATTAGAATTAAAGACCAAGAATTTCGGTAAATACTTAATTTTACTTGTGTTCTAGAGACACGCTGTAATCAAGACATTTCTTTAAATTAAATAACTTAGTAAAAAAATTGTAGATAGCTCTTAACTTAGCTGGTCCGCATCATCAATTTGCAATCCTTTCAAATTCTTGTTCATCGGGCATTGACCCACGTGGCCCATGGAAGCCCAAACCACAAACTATCTTGGTGGGCCAAGTGTCATTAGCTATGGGCCCAGTAGTAAAGACCAACAGCAGGCCCCCCGAAGATCCTGCATGGTCCAGGCCACTGTGGCATTTAGACACCTATTAGATACGGAGATTAGCCACATAGTAGAGCAACAGACCTACAAAGTTATTGACCAAGATTAGGCATCTAAATGAGGCTGTCATCGCATTAGAATCAAAAGACCTCTCGTCCTATGTATGGTGAAATTGCCATGAACGACGGCGAGTAAAGACCTTAACTTTTGCCAATAAGACAGCTCTAAGGAACCAAAGGAAATGAATTGATGAAAGATATAAAAAGTTTCGTGAAGAACGTTTTACAGGATAGTATATCTCTCTCTGTCTCCTCTCCTCCCTCCTCGACTTCTCTACTCTCTTCTTCTTCGACACTTCCTATCTAACTTAACCATGTGGGAGTCTCACCGGGAGACACCGACTCCAGTTTGGTACTTCCCATTGGACTTTTGTATAGTGTGCACTAACATCCCAAGAAGATGAAGCAGCAAGACCCGTTGGAGCTACGTGGATCAGGTCCGACCCATCTCCTACTAACCACCGTATTGTTAAGATCACGTTGTGAAGCCAAAAACTCCTCCATATGCTCTTACAATTAATTAATCATCCATACGCATCTCCATAGAAAGACCCATCACATCATCCTCAATAATACAGTTAGTGGGAGTGTCTGTACATTAACAAAAAATAAAAAAAATAAAAATAAAATATAATAGATTTAATATCAATTCTATAATAAAAAAGTAGAAATAGACATAAAAATATTACAAATAAATATATGTTTTTCCTTCAAGGTTAGCCTCAAGTTGGCCCTAAAGCGAAATATATGGGTAGGGTCTTTTAAATTAATCTGTAAAATATAATATTTAGTAATATTATTAATTTTGATATTTTTTTTTTAATTTTCAAAGTTTAAACGAAAGCGGAATAAAATTTCTATGAGTTATGCCGGTAATTAGAGCAACACATTAAAATGAAGTTTAGGGAGAGGAAAAATTGAAGACTAATAAAACTTCAGCCCTATTCTATCGTTGGTGGAAATTTTTTATGATATTAAAGTCAAACTTTTTACAATTTATAATGAGATATTTCAAAATGTGTATTTTTATTTTTAAATAAGTGAATCCTTTCAAAAAATCGAAATAGGGTTACTTTTCATTTATAAACTATATCGACAAGAGGCTTTTTTCTAAATTTGTGAACTTGTATTATAGGCATAAACGGTTCGGGTCGGGTGGTATTCCATCTGGCCATCCGTCAAAACTTAGGTGGATTGGAAAAAAATCCATATCCATAACCGTCCACCAGTTTGGCGAAATGCGGATTGCCACCCGGGGCCCCCCCCCCCCCCCCCCCTTTTTTTTTGTTTGGGTTGGGGTTTGGCAATGACTGGATCTGGTTTGGCGTTTCGAGTTTATAATTTCTGAGCATTTTTTTGAAATTATTAACTTCATAATTTTCTACAATTTCCAATAACTAGTAATTCTGAAAATAGTATTATTTGTCTATAATGACCCATGAACACTACCAATGTGGTATTTTAAAGTACTGTTTCCATTTTCATAAAAAAAATATATTTTATTATTTTATTAGTCTATGTTGTTAACTTGTTAGTCGTTTTTTTTTTTTAAATTTCATCTAAAGCAGATCGGGTTCAACTAGTGGTTAGTGGTTGATTGTGGATCCGAACCTATGCATACTCTTGAAATATTTCATGCCGCATTCCCGTTTGCTAAAAGACAACGCATCCGCCCCAAAAATTAATACGATTGGGGTCGTTTGGTCGGGTTAAGGTGGATCCCATGGTCAATCGCTTAGGTGCTTTTTTCAAAAAGTAGGTTGTCCTAAAAAACATTTAAATCGTTTTGCTAACTTATATGTCTTAATAACAATTAGTTAAGAAAATTTAAGCCAACATTATGTATGCAATATTTATCATTTGTATAGCATTGACTTTATATCATATCAATATCATCTTTATAAAAAATAAAAAAATAAAACCTATTAGAAAATATGGGCATAGATACTCAATACTAATGGAAATCAAAATAGATAATAACGAAGGACTCTATCACTTCTAATCAACCACAACATATATATGATAAATAAATTTATTTTACTTTTTACTTATTTAAATTACACACACATTGTGGTGGCCAACCACTAGTAAATAAAGATATAAGGTAAAGCAGATGGACTTTACAATGGCAAGTCTTGTTGTTCAAAATTGTGAAATTAAATAAATGATTTATGAAGATAACAAATTATATACGCCGAAGCCACACAGTAAATGCGTGATATAACAACTAAATTTCAACAGAAATACACAAACAACATAAAGGGTAACAGAGACAAAAACCGAATCCTGCACGGAAGCAGTTTTCCTTAAAATAGATTTCGCCGCCTCACGGGTCCGAGGTGCTTGAGGAAGACCTCAGCGTCTGTCTCCAGGATAACGACGGTCAAAACCAGCTATATCGCAGAAGCACTATCTGTCTAGCTTAGCGAACAGGAGAACAATGGCAGCTAAATAATAGGAATTATCAAGCAACTGACTTGTAAAATGGACAAAAAATTTCTATGTTGAAACTTTGACAGGAGAGGTCTCAATTTAATACAGTATAGGGGAGAGAGGAAAAGCCTCCCCACCTTTGTAAGGCTAAAGTGCATTTAAAAACACCCAAAGGCCATCCATGGCCGCCTTCCACAAAATCGAAAAGGTATAGGATGCCCAGAAGATTCCACACCCTTAGCCAGAAAAAAAGATTTAAATACTCTTTAAAAATCCATTCATCGGATCTAACCATCATGAAGCAATTTCTTGACAATTTCTATTCAAAACCCAATGGTTTGCCTCAACTTGACCCGAATCACAAAAAATGGTTAGGACCCACTTTAATATTTAATTAAAGTCCACCACACTTTAATATTAAATTATATAGTCCCCAAAATCATTTTTTTCCAACATGCCCCCACAGAAAATAAAAAGTGGACCGAATGATCTCACAAAACGGACATCGTTCAATCAATAAAGACTCTGAGAGAGAGTACAAACGGCTACCCCGACACAGGAGAAGGTAGCTTATTGGTCTTTGAAACCTCTTCCCCAGTGAAAAACCTGTATCAGAGTTTACTGGCAGATCAAGTGGATAAGAACATTCTTGAACGCTCTAATCAACGTTTGATGTAAACTGAGACATAGATCTCACACGGAAATTACTCCTACCACCATTTAGTTTCTCACTGGTCGTGCCCTGTGTGGCCCTTGGACCACTACCCCAAGCCTGGTTCAGCGAGTGGTTGCAAAGAATCTTGGCTTAGCCCAATTCTTCTAGAGCGGTTCTCCACTTCAAACTCAATTATGGTGGACTCTAACTAAAAGTATTCTGCAATAACTTAGCTCAACAGCTGTACACATAAGAGTCATTAAGAAGCTCACTTATCCTACACCTTGCAGGTATCACTAATAGAAGGAAATGCTGGAGTTTAACCTCCTCAGTGGACATACACCGATTATCAATCCGGCAATTAGGTTGTCCCATTGAAGCCTAGATTTTTGGGATCTCCAAGTCACTAGGTTGCGGTTCTATTCCGTAACTTTTCCAAAGCCTTAAACTCCCATTCCTTTGACGATGTTTTCGACTAACAACTGCGACTTAACCTTTTGGTTAGCGGATCCGCAAATGTTGTCCTTACACTTTTACATACCAGCTAAAGAGACAACCCATTCGAGAGTAGTTGTCGTATGGAAGTTGATGTCTACGACGGGATATGTCTAGACTTTCCATTATACATATTACTTCTGTGCCCTATCCAATTGCAGATTGAACAATTCAACAGATGAATACAAATGCTGGCACAGGTTTATAACCGACTGTTGGAATATTCTTCAATGAAATGGCGAAGCACTTCTGCTTGTCTTCCGTTGCTGTATCCAAAGCAGATACACTCTTGATTCCATTCGTTGATCTAGATTATACACGTGTTGCTTGGAAGATTGTCTGGTCAAGACACGTGCTTGCCCCTACCAAGAGTGACAACACATTCCACTAGTGGACTTTTTGAGTCCTTTAATTCTGAATATCTCATTCGCGTCACTATATCCTTCAAGTCACCGCTGGATATTGAGTATAACATGCAGTGCCGAAATAATTCCCGATGTGTAGCGGTATAATACCTTAACACCCGCACAAGCCCCTCCCATAATAGAAGCATCAGGATTACTTGTGTAGTCTACTAAGCCTGCTTAACCGAGTAAGTCTATATCTGGCCTAGTAGCAACCATACAGATGATCTTAAACTTCCAATTACCGAAATATTCTAACTGAGAGACACTCTTTTTATATTCTTGGTAAAATGTGTAAGACTTAAGTCTCAGGTGTCGACGGCACACACTCGTGATCTGGATGCATAAACTTCTCAAGTAAGTCTTATCAAACATAATGAGACGAGAAAGTACAATTCGCCGGCCAGGAGATGTCTGGTAATCTTAATTCC
>NW_021026109.1:713739-746939 GCF_004153795.1 Camellia sinensis
TAATATATATATATATATATATATAAGTATAAAATGCATACTTGAATCACACAATGTGTGTTATGTGTGGATACATATAATATATATATATATATATAAGTATAAAATGCATACTTGAATCACACAATGTGTGTATGTTATTGTGTGTACATATAATATATATCCTATCACAAAATGAATAATTTTATTATAAAATTTTATAATATTAATAACAAAATAAATTGGCGTAACAAAATATGTTATAACCAAGCCAAAAATTTTTGTAATATTAACCACAAAATTTTAAACACTTTGTTATGTCAATTTGTAGCGAGATTACATAATTTTTAGTTGATGTTAAAAAACTTTGTAGTAAAATTATACATATATATATATTGATAGGGCATAGGATTTCCCATAAGGCCGTCTAAAAAAAATTATGGATAAATTACACCAACAATTTTTATATTTTGATTTTTATATTATTTTGATTCTTATAATTTTAATTGGTTCAATTTCATTATGAATTTATGATTTTATCAATTTAGTTCAATTAATTACAACTGTTAATATTTTTAATAGAAAATAAAAGAAATTACACGCAAACAAACAAACAAACAAACAAAAACCTCTAGGATTTAAGCCTAATAACAAAATAAATTCTGAATTTTTTATTTTGTCAATTTAAACTTAAATTTTTGATTTTTTTTTCAATCTAAATTACTTGTCTATTTTCATTAACTAAAATCGATAAAAACATAGGTATATGTGTGTGTCAATTTCTGACCATACTGGCAACTCAGTATTCAGCTGGAGAGCACTGGCAGAATAGATGATGCCTGATTGACCTGCAACAGAAAGAAGAGATTCCGGCGGTGGTTCGTCCACCCGGGGACACTCCGACGATCAAGTTAGTTATCTCTCAAAGATAAATTAAGTGCTTAACTCACTATTCAGAATAAAGCGCGTACCTTAGACCCATAGGGGTGCCTCTCTTTTATAGTTAACCCAATCTTAGTCCCAATAGAAGCCCTGGCTTCAATGGACTTCAGCTCAGTGCTTCTCTTGGACTTTCCAACTAAAAAAGATAAACTCCCTAAGAGCTTTATCCTTATCCAAGCTAAAATCCTTTCTCATTCTAGGACTCTTGTCCCTTATCCATTTATCTCAAAATCCGAAATCTTCGAAGATAACCTCGGCCTAGCCGAGATCACCTCGGTGTCATGACCAGAACACGTGGCATCTCGGTTGACACGTCGGCGTCACCTTGGCCAGGTGTTGGTACTCAGAAAATATATCCCCACAACTGCCCCCTAGGTTTTATTACGTCAGCATCCTGAGGTGATGGAACCTATATCGTTCATGTCGGCTGTCTTGCTGTATCATAAATTTACTGAAGTCATAATATACCAACTTCTCACAACCAGGTCCTACAGTCTGTCCCATCAAGGCTTCAGAATTTTTAGCCAAATTTATTCGAGTTTATTTAGCCGAGATTTTCCTATCAGCCGATGTCATTGCTTCATTAGACCAAGAACTCCAAGAGTTTTATCACACGTATGAGCTGTCACGCAAAATAGATCATCCGTTTTTGCCACGCGTTTGTCCCCTACTGGATCGTACTCGATACACGCCTGTAAGTCGCCTCGCGCCTGCGTGCGCCGTCTGATCAATACGTCGTTCTAGGCTCATTGATGGTATTTTGCCGCCATTCTCCGCGTTTTGATCAAAACTCAATTTCTCTCTCTCTGTCTCTTCACTTTTGCAACCTCGTTCTCAAGCTCTCAACTCTCTCTCCCTCCAAAATACGCCATTGTTTCCAGATTTTCAAGCTCTGTAACAGCTTTCATTCCTCGCCTCTGGTGAAGCTTTCGCTGCCCTTCTCTGACTGTTACCGTCTCCTGACTCCGGTGTCTTCAACACCGGCTTTAGTCCTCTGGTAAGCTTCTGTTCCCTCCTGGTTTCCAGTTTTTGAGAAGGCTTTACCTTATTCCTTGTTGCCATTGTTGTTCTGCTCAAGTTCTTGATTTATAAATCATATGTCTGAGCACATTTATTTTACAATTTTGCTTTTGCCCAATTCGTGTCTTGAATACACACACTGCCCACAAATTTGTTCACTCTTGCCACTGTCCTTGGCCTCACACCCTTGTGCACACTTCATCACAATGTTCTTGATAGTTCATCACTGTTCTTGATTCTAAAACACGTTCTTTGTTTTCTGTTTTCTGTGTCTTTTCCAGATTCGTGCCTCCAATCTTTATTTCCATAGATCTAGGTTTTGGGATTTGTTTATGGAACCCAAAAATTCTAAGAAGAACTAAAACGATCCTCACAAATTCTTACCCCAGCTCACGTTTAGGTTTTTGCCTAGGTCCTTATAACCTTTATAAAACTCCTTCTTTCTGAAATCCAACTCCTCCAATTTAAGCCGACGTTATGGGTATGTGAAAGCATAGGGTAGACACCCCGACCAAATTAGAACACTTTAGGCGGGAGTTTGACATTCCGGCCGACGTTCATCTGAGGTTGGCTAGGGAGGAGGACTCCATCATGCCCACAACTGATTCTTTGCCCTTCCCTGTTGTAGCTTTTATCGAGTGCGGACTTCGGCTCCCACTCAATATCTTTTTCCATGAGATAATCCATTACTATAAGTTGTTTCCGTGAGATAATCCATTACCATGTGTGGCCTTAAAAACAAGAAAGGCTATATTTACTACCTCAAGCCGAGGTCCACAGAGTACAAAATTGTTGCTGACCTCCTAAACTCCAACAAGGGAGCTGGAGATGATTACTTCATTATCTCAGGGAACTGGGAGTTCGCTCCAAATGAGGACCTCCACCTTTACCCTCTTCCTTGAACAGTTTTTGTAGAGGGTAATGGTAAGAGTCCAGTGTTTATACTTACTTATTTTTTAAAGTCTTCAATACTTCGTTTGTTTCTAATGTCTGTTTTTCTTGCAGCTCTTCCCTAACCAGAAAAAGGCTTTCGCAAGTCCTTTTTCCCCAGCAAGGGTTTGAAGAAGTTATTGGATTTGCCAATCCACAAGTGCAGAGCCCCTTTGGTACTCAATTTCATCCCAACCTACAAATCAGTACTCCCCGACATCCCAAAGAGGAAGAAAAGCCAATCTCCCCCTTTCTGCCACAACTCCTCAAGCTGCCTCCACATCTCGGCCAGATCAAGGATCGACCTCTGATCCAGTAGAGCAGCCGTCAACCTCGGCTCCATATCTGATCCCATCATCTCAACGCCAACGCCGACGACGAACTGTTTCTGCTGTCGAGAATTGCCGCCAGAAAGCAGTTGCTAAAGATCTCTTGGCCAATATTCCATCCACCGTAGACGCCCAACCAGCGCAATCCCAGCCTCCACCAAAGTCAAAGCCAAAAAGAATAAAGAAGGCTCAGCCAAAGGCAATGGTGACTTAGATTGATACTGAGGACACCTTGAAAATTTCCAAATTGGCTTCGAGCAAGAAAACCCCTTCTGCAGCCGAGAAGAGGTCCGCCGAGGCCCAACCATCCGAACCCACTCGGTTAAAGAGGCCGAGGTCCGAATCTGTAACAGCTTCGAGCTCCATGAAATCTGATGCCCCTTGGGCTCCACCCATTACTTTGGAGGATATGCCGGTCAAAGTTGATAATAGTGCCGATGACGTTAACGTCGGTGTTGCCCTTAGCACAGCTTTGCTCCTTCCTGGAGATCTCGACCGAAACGCCGAGATGAGCGAGTATGAAAACTTTGCTCTGATGCTCCAGCGTTCTGTTCAAGTAAGTCTTCACACTTGGTATCTTTCTTTCTTCTTTTTTATACTTAGAAAATCTTCTAATATCTTCTGCTCTGTCCATTTTTCTTCAGGCAATCCAATACACCCACTCCTTCTCAATGCAGTCTTTTGAGACAAGGAAGGCATTGGTCGACAAGACTAGGGAGGCTACTAGTCTGCAGAAGACTAATAAAAACTTACAATAAAAAATGAAGACTTTGGCAGACCAGGCCGAGGCTGCTGTCAAAGCTAAGGATGATGCCGAAGAAAAAGCGGATGCCGCTGAGGCCATTAACAAAGTTCTTGAGGCCCAGAAGAAAGAGGCTGAAGAGAAGACAGCTGAGGCCCAAAAGGAACATCAAGACACCTTGGCCACCAAAGCTACCGAGGTCAAGACTGTAGACAAAAAGGCATACGCTGAGGGGGTGGCCGATGTCACGGCGGATTACGAGAAACAAGTGAAGTAGGCATGCAACAAGGGTTTCACCCTTGGTTAGATGGCTTTAATGAAAAAGCTTGAAATCCCCAAGGACTCCCCCCTCAGGAACACCGACGTCCTCGCCCTACCATTCCCCCCCCACTCCAAGCCAATCCGACGACGATTCTGAGTCTGAGGAGGAAGCTTTGGTGAAGAAGTCAAAAGAAGTTGCTGGGGCCAAGTCCCCTACTCAAAATGAGCAAGTCCTACACTTGACTCAAGATGAGGAGGGTGAGGAAGTTCCCAAAGATGCTACTCCTGAGAAAGCAACATCGGATGCACCTATTGCCGATAAGAGCCTTGACCAAACCCTTGAGGAAATAGACGCTGAGCTTGCGGCTGAGAAGGCCGCCGAGATGTCTTCTCAGCAGTCCTCCGAGCTCCAGACCTAACCTGCCAGTGGTGCCAAAGAATCTTAGTTTTATGCTTTTCTCTTCTTTTTGTTCGTTGTATTTTTTCTTCTCTAGATCGATATAAGCACTTCATGTGGCCGATGTGCCTTCTTTTTAATATAAATACAACTTTCTCTTTCGAATGCTTGTATGTTTGTCTTCCCTTTACTGTTTTGTATGACTCTCATACTTAGAATATTTCTGCATATCTTTAATGTACACCTTATCTGTGTCATCTTCTCGGGGTGAAATACCTCGGTTATACCTATCAACGGTTTACATCGGCAAGTACATAAGTACTCATTTTAATACAACCTTGGCCTTTACCTGTAAATTTTTTCACAAATTTCAACAAGTTTTTTGACATGATCTCGGTTTAACTTCAACTTGTAAATTTTTTACAAATTTCAACAAGTGTTAAATATGATCTCGGTTTAACTTCAACTTGTAAATTTTTCACAAATTTCAACAAGTGTTAAACATGATCTCAGTTTAACTTCAACTTGTAAATTTTTCACAAATTTCAACGAGTGTTAGGCATGATCTCGGTTTAACTTTAACTTGTAAATTTTTCACAAATTTCAACAAGTGTTAAACATGATCTCGGTTTAACTTCAATTTGTAAATTTTTCATGAATTTCAACAAGTGTTAAACATGATCTCGGTTTTAACTTCAACTTGTAAATTTTTCACAAATTTCAACGAGTGTTAAACATGATCTCGGTTTAACTTCAACTTGTAAATTTTTCACAAATTTCAACAAGTGTTAAACATGATCTCGGTCTAACTTCAACTTGTAAATTTTTCACAAATTTCAACAAGTGTTAGATTGATTTTAGCTTGTATATTCTACCTTGCCAGGAACCATTTTCCAACTTTCTGCCCCCTAATGTGAACTTAAGTTCCACTTGGGTTCTCATTATGCATGTATTCTAGAAACATCATCAACTATTTTATCAGTCACAAGTGTAAAAAATCAAGCTTTATTTATTACTTCGGCTAATAACAAAGAACAAGAAAATTTAATGATAAAAAAACTTAAGATTGCAAGTATTCTAGGGCCTTGGCAACTCTTTACCCTCATTATCTTCAAGCCGATATGCCCCATTGCCCAGTACCGAGATGATTCTATAGGGTCCCTCACAATTTGGGCCAAGCTTGCCCTCTCTGGGATCCTTCTTGTTGCCGACGACTTTTCTCAAGACGAGGTCGCCGATTTGAAACTCCCTTGGGTTGACCTTCTTATTGTAAGCCCTGGCAAGCTGCTGCTGGTATGTCGCCAGCTGAATTGTAGCTCTCTCACTTCTTTCTTCTAGCAGATCCAGATCTCGAACTAATAATACATCATTAGTTCCGTTCTCTATTCCCCAGTTGATCTTCTCGACGTAGTTCGATTTTCCCAGAGTACACTTGGTAGTTTATCTACCCACTTCCCCTTTGCTGCTTGCAGCCTCTTCTTAATCCCATCCAAGATGACTTTGTTGGATGCTTCTACTTGTCCATTGCTTTGAGGAAAGCTTGGGGTTGAAAAATAATTCTTGATCTTGAATTTTGCACAGAAGCTCTTGATTAGCTTACTATCAAATTGTGTTCCATTGTCAGTAACTATTGCTCTTGGAATCCCAAATCTGGTGATGATGTTTTTCCATATGAAGTTCTTCACGTCCACATCTCGGATCTTGGCAAGGGGTTCAGCTTCTATCCATTTGGTGAAGTAATTTGTTGCTACCAGCAGGTACTTCCTTTGCCCAGTTGCTTGGGACAGTTTTCCAACAAGATCCATGCCCCATTGGGTAAATGGCCAAGGACTGGATACTGGGTTCAGGTCTGCTGCTGGTTGGTGTATCAGTGGTGCAAACCTTTGGCACTTTTCACACTTCTTAACATAGGCTTCCGCATCTTTCTGCATGTAAGGCCACCAATACCCTTAGGTAATAGCCCTGTGGGCAAGTGATCTGCCCCCTACGTGGCTTCCATATATTCCTTCATGTATTTCGTATAGAAAATCTTCAATTTGTAAAGGATGTACACACCTCAAAAGGGGTCCAGTGAAGGATCTTCTGTAGAGATGTCCTTCTACTGTCAAACTGAATCTTGCCGACTTTAATTTGATCTTGTGTGCCTCTTTGTGATCATCTGGAAGTTTTCCTTCTTTCAGGAATGTTATTATTGCGTCCATCCAGCTCGGTCCCACGTCCATACACATTGCTTCACGCTCTGTGGTCAATGATTCAATGCTCGGGCTCGACAAGTAGTCGACCATTATCGTCCTTGCCTTTCCAGGTTGTATTGCACTAGCCAAGTTGGCCAGGGCATCGGCGTGATTGTTGTTATCTCGGTTAACCTGCCGTAGTCGGTAATTCTAAAACAAGGCCACCAATCTGCCTACTTCCTTTGCGTATGCCGACATATGTTCATCTCGGGTTGCAAACTAGCCTGTTGTCTGGTTGACTATAAGCTAAGAGTCACAAAAGACTATCACCTCATCTGCTTCTACTGCTACTGCCAGTTTCAGTCCTGCAATCAGTGCTTCATAATCTGCTTCATTGTTTGAGGCTTTGAACCCCAAACGAATGGATTGTTCTAGTATCTGTCCATCTAGAGATACCAGTACTACTCCTGCCCTTGCTCCTTATCGGTTTGAACTCCCATCAGCAAACAGTCAAAATGAGTCACCGATGTAAATGCTGCAGGGCCTGAGTTTTTCTTCTTTCCTTTGTTTCGTTGCCCTCAGCTGGGCTCCTCTTTGCTCGCTTGGACATCGTTCACCTTGGCTCAACGGAGCACGATGTACGATGGATTCTGGCGTGAACTCGGCCACGAAGTCGGCCAAAACTTGGCCTTTGATTACTGTTCTAGGTCTGAACTCCAGGTCATACTGGCCCAAGGCCACTGCCCATCTGGCTATTCTACCTGTCAAGTCTCATTGCTGCAACAGGGACTTCAAAGGGTGTTCAGTTAGCACCACAATTTTATGGGCTTGAAAGTAATGGTTTAGTTTCTTAAAGCCATTACTAAAGCAAGCGCCAATTTCTCTAGGGGTAAATACCTGGTTTCTGCATCAGTCAGGGCTTTGTTCACATAGTAAACAACTATTTGTTCCCCTTTTTCTTCTCGGATTACCACTGCACTTACCGCATGTTTCAAAACTGCCAAGTATAGGAACAGCTCATCTCCAGTTTCTGGATTTGAGAGAATTAGAGCCGTGGTTAAATACTTCTTTAAGTCGGCTAAGGCGGCTTCGCACTCCTCGGTCCATAAGAAGTCTGTGACTTTCTTCAATAAGTTGAAGAAAGGTTTGCACTTGTCTGAGCTTTTTCTTATGAACTTGTTCAGGGCTGCAACCCTTCCGGTCAACATTTATACCTTTTTTGCCGATGTCGGGCTCTTCAACTCCAAGATGGCCTTGATTTGATCTGGGCTGGCCTCAATGCCCCTTCTGGTCGCCAGGTATCCCAAGAACTTACCAGATCCAACTCCAAATGCACACTTCGATGCATTGAATCTGAGCTGATATGTTTTAAGGATGTCAAAGACTATTTTTAGGTCGGCCAAATGACTTACAGGTTCCTTGGTCTTCATGACCATATCATCGATGTAAACTTCCACCGTTCAGCCAATCAGGTGTCTAAACATCTTGGTTACCAATCTTTGGTAAGTTACTTCTACATTTTTCAACCCAAAAGGCATCACTCTGTAGCAATACAGTCCTTTTGGGGTGATAAACGCAGTCTTCTCTTTATCTAGGGGGTACATGGCTATCTGATGGTATCCCCTATAGGTATCTAGGAAGCTCATCTTTCCATGCCCCGAAGTGGCATCCACCAGTTGGTCGATCTTGGGTAACGGAAAGCTGTCTTTGGGACAGGCCTTGTTTAGGCTGGTAAAGTCCACGCAGACCCTCCATTTACCATTCTTTTTCTTTACCACCACTGTATTTGATAGCCATGTCGGGTAATTTACCTCTCGAATGGCTCTGGCTTCTAGAAGTCTGTCTACTTCCTCTTCTACTGCTTCAACATGCATCAATGTCGGTCTTCTTGCTCGTTGGATTATAGGTTTAGTCGACCTGTCTACGTTCAGTTTGTGGCAAGTGACCTCGGGGTCAATGCCAGGCATTTCGTAAGGTGTCCAGGCAAACACCTCAATGTTTGCTTTCAAGAAAGCCTCCAACTCTTTTTCCTCTTCTTCGGCTAACCCTGAGCTGAGTAGGAAGAAGCGTTCTTCATCCCCCTGCTAGACGAGGATCTTCTTCAGTGCTTCTTCACTCTTCTCAGCTGGCTCCTTGCCGACGTCCTCTAGGACCTCCACGTCCTCGTCTTCGATCTCTGCCCTCTCTAGTTCTCGTATGCTGCAGGTGGATTTCATTGCTGCCATAGAGCAATTCTTTGCCTGCAGCTAACCTCCTCTATCACATGCTCTGTTAGGAACTGCAATAGTTGATGCAATGTTGAGGGAACAGCCCTCATTGCATGCAACCATGGCCTTCCCAAGATAGCATTGTAAGGGGAGGGTGTGTCGATTATGGTGAACTCTGTTTTTATCTTCCTGGTGCTAGCCTGCACCTCCAAGCTTGTTGCTCCCAGTCGCCATGTTGGCGTTCTATTGAACCCGATCATTGGGCCATTGGATTGCTCCATATCGTCTGTGTGAAGGCCAAGCTCCTTGTAACACCTGACATACACAATGTCACAAGAGCTGCCTTGGTCAATCAGGATGCGCTTCACTTGGCACTCCCCAACCTAGAGGGATACTACCAGGGCATCGTTATGTGGATGTTGTACCATCTCAAGGTCGGCTTCAATGAAGGACACTATTGGTCCTTGGCACTCCTTGACCCGATGTTGTTTTTCCCCGACCTGGTACACATGCTGCAAGTGCTTTACCTTCTGGGTCTCCCCGTATATTTCATTTTCGTTGACCTTCTAATGAATTACATTAATTACTCGAGGTCCTTCTACCTGCGATTGTTGTGCTGGGAGGGAGGGTGGAGCTGCTGGTGCCTGAGGCAATCTTGCTTGCTCTTCCCTTGTCTTGGCCTCATCTATAAGGTCCCTCAAGTGGCCTTGCCTTACCAGGTCTTCTAGGTGTGACTTCAGGGCTCTACAACCCTGAGTCAGGTGCCCATCCTCATTATGGTAAGCACAATGCTTACCAAGGCTTCTTCTCATAAATTCTCCTGGCACCCTAGCTGGTGCTCTGAAATAGGGCTGGGATCAGATTTTATCCAGGACTTTGTGAATTGGGATTCGGAACACAGTTGTGACTGCCTGTGCTGCCCTCAGTCCTATCTCTTGCTTGTTGGATCCGTTGTTACCTCAGTCTCGCTTCGGCGAGCCATTTTCTTTCTCTTGCTTTGTCTCCTTAGTTCCTGACGTGTCTTCCTCGGCTCTCGCATACTTCTCAATTCTGGCCATGAGCTCTTCCATGCTTTTTGGCAATGTCTTTACCAAGGACTTTCATAGTGGGCAGTCATCTTTTAGGCCGTTCTTGAAAGATACGACTGCCACCTCTTGATTGCACTCGGGTATTCAGTTGAACACTTCATAGTACCTTTTAGCGTAGGCCCTAAGGCCTTCATCCTTACTGATTCTCAGAGCCATCAAGGCGTCTACCCTTAATGGCTGTAGTTTGTTTGTCACGAACCTGGCCACGAACATCTCGGCCAGGCCTTCTCAGGTCTTCACACTTCCCTT
Organism: Camellia sinensis; assembly: GCF_004153795.1. Lineage (NCBI taxonomy): Eukaryota > Viridiplantae > Streptophyta > Magnoliopsida > Ericales > Theaceae > Camellia > Camellia sinensis. The sequence continues at coordinate 724,058 of NW_021026109.1, forward strand.
TGGCAGTTTGTGAAACCAATCTGATGCAATCTCCTCGAAGGATGAGGGGAACACCTTGCAGAGCAACGGCTCGTTCCCAGTGTATAGTGCTATCGAGTTCAGGTATAATCCAACGTGAAAGTTGGGGTCCGACTTTCCGTCGTATATCTAGAACCTCAGCATACTGAATCTTATTGGGGCCTCAAATTTGTCCAACTCTGCCAAGAATGGTGTTCTCGGCTTAACAGGGGCAGTTACCTCGGCATCTTGCTGCTTCCTCTTGAGGTAATCTCTCAAGTCCACCTTTGTCCTCCCAGGAGCTCGGCTATCTCCTGATTTCAATCTTTTTAGCGCACTACTTTCAGCTTCGTTGTGAGCCTTCTCCAACCTTTCTCCATTAGTTATGTCGAAGCACAGCGCATGCCCTTGAACATGCCGATGTTCTTTGGGGTCTGCCTCCTTGGTGTGATGTGTCCTTCGAGATTCTTCCCTCTTCGACTCTCCTCGCCCGACCTCCCTTGAAGGCTGGGGAGAGTGTCTTTCGCTCCTAGTGTGTTGGGGGGCTATAGGGATTGTTTTCTACCCTCCCTTCTGGGCATTGGCCGCTGGAATCGGCGTGTCCTGCAGCGGGAACAGTGGCTGCATGATGTTGTTTTGCATCATAAAATTAACGACCGATTGCAGGTCAGCCAATTTGTTTGCCATCTCTTTTGCATCTTCGTCCTTTCGTAGGCATCTATCTTTTCATACCAGGAGGTCATTCTCATTGTAATACCCGCTTTGGTCCGACTTCTTTGGTACGTCGCCCTCCTGGCCGACGTCTTCCTTACTGTGATTTTGGTCCTGAGTCTCCTCATTGCAACCATCTTCCTCCATGTTAGGGTCAACGTGTTTACCGTTCCCAACAGGGATTTCGTCCCCAACCTTTTCTTTCTGTCCGTCGTTGGCCATCTATTCTCCTTTCTTTCCCACAAACGGCACCAAATTGTGTGTGTCAATTTCTGACCACACTGCCAACTCAGTATTCAGCTGGAGAGCACTGGCAGAATAGATGGCGCCTGATTGACCTGCAACAGAAAGAAGAGATTCCGGCGGTGGTTTGTCCACCTAGGGACACTCCAACGATCAAGTCAGTTATCTCTCAAAGATAAATTAAGTGCTTAACTCACTATTTAGAATAAATCGCGTACCTTAGACCCATGGGGGTACCTCTCTTTTATAGTTAACCCAATCTTAGTCCCAATAGAAGCCCTAGCTTCAATGGACTTCAGCTCAGTGCTTTTCTTGGATTTTCCAACTGATAAAGATAAACTCCCTAAGAGCTTTATCTTTATCCAGGCTAAAGTCCTTCCTCATTCTAGGACTCTTGTCCCTTATCCGTTTATCTCGGAATCCGAAATCTTCGGAGATAACCTCAGCCTAGCTGAGATCACTTCGGCGTCGTGACCAGAACACGTGGCATCTCGGCTGACACATCGGCATCACCTCGGCCACGTGTTGATACTCATAAAATATATCCCCACAGTATTTTAATCACTAAACTCAATGAAAAGTATACTTTAGATATTTTATGTCTACCTACATTGAGTCCAATAATTAAAATATTCTTTTTTCATTGATTTTATTTAACAAAAATAGACACTTGGTTTAAATTGAAAAGAAATAAAAAAAAATAGAATTTAAATCTTTAAAATTGAAAATTGAAGTTTATTTTGTTACAAGGCTCAAACCTTAATACTGTGTTTGGTTGGGGGATTTAAGGAGAGATTTGGAAAGGAAAATAGAAAATGTAGGTGAAATGTTAATAAAATATATCTAATCTAGTTTCACACACCTTTTCCCTTTCCCTTTTCAAATCTCTTCCTAAATTTCCCAATCAAACACACCATAAGGTTTTTTTTTTTTTTTTTGTCCCAAATATGCACATGAACGGCATATATCATGTTTTTATAGACAAAATTATAAACTTGTTTAACTTAAGAGTTAATTTCAACCAACTTAGTAACCCTTTTTCGTAAAAAATTATTAATTGACGTTATCAATTTGACCAATACAAAATTTAAAATTAAAAGTCAAAATCAAATGAATTAAAATAACAGAGACTAAAATGACTCACATGCAAGATATAAAAATTATTAACATAATTTTCCCAAAATTACTATATGTACCCTCCAAACAGGCTTGCCTTTGAGGCAAGGTGGGCCACCTTTGGGGCTTCAAATCTTAAGGAGAAGTTGAGAGGTCAGTTTCTGAAGCTCAAGCAGCTTAGCCTTCCAGTAGCCGAGTTTGAGGTAGCTTAGCCTGCCAGTAGCCAAGTTTGAAGCAACTTTCACAAGCCTCTCTAGATTTGTACCAAAACTCGTGACGACAGAGGAACACCGTTATATCGAGTTTGAGAAGCGATTGAGGACCAGGATTCCTTTCAAGGTAGCTGGGTCAATGATTAGGGACTACGGATACCTAGTGAAAGTGGCGGCTCATCTTGAAACCGTAGTTCAGGTAGAGAAGAAACGGATGAGGAGATCCAGGAGGAGTCAGGAGGTTCAAGGGGAGAGTCAAGATAATAAGTGACAGAGAGGTCCCACTACACAGCAGTTTCAGGCTGCACAGTCTAGATCCACCTTCCCTATGCCGAGTTCGAGTTAAGGGAGGGGTAATCTGGTAAGTTTCTCTTGTTACAAGAGTTGCCAGTTGGGCCATAAGTCTCCAACTTGCTCACAGAGAGGAAGAGGGCAACAATCTGCACCGTCTGTGGCTCGTTCTCAGAGCCAAAGCCAGGGGAGAGGGCAACACCCACTTGTTATTAGTGTGGGCATTCAGGGCATATAAAGAGGTTTTGCCCTCAGTTGGGTAGCATACCTAGTGCGTTTGGTTTGAGGCAGACACAAAACCACTAGCCTGAACAGTCAACACATGCCTCGGGGGGCAATCAGTGAGCCTCTTCGACTCGGTTAGTACACTAGACTTATGCTCTGAGGGTTGAGTAGGTAGAGTAGAGACCTTCAAGGCGTGTGTATGTTGTTACCACGCCAGACTTAATGCCAACACCTTCAGGTGTGAGAGGTACTGTCTTGTTACGCAATTCTATTACCAATGTGTTGATTGATACAGGTGCATCCTATTCTTTTATTTTGTCTGCATTTGCATCAGCATTTGGGTTAGAATTGGCTTGGTTATCACCTCCACTTAGTGTAGAGTCACATATTGGTGGTGAGATTGTTTTGGAACAGGGGTGTCAGTGTTGTGAGATAGAGGTCGCCGGTCGTCGAATTTTTTTTCATTTGTGTTGCATGACATGTCAAGTTTTGATGCTATATTGGGTATGGACTGGTTGTCATCACATCGGGCCGTCATAGATTGTTACTGTCAGAAGGTTACTATATGTACCATGAGAAGCGATTGTTTTTATTTCATGGGGGATAAGGCTGATAAAGTTTTATCGCCGATGTATGATCCACATGGTTGGAGTGAGTTTAGTGGTTTTCTTGTAACTTTTTTGGGTAATGAGTGTGATGAAACCCAAGTTGATTTGCCGAGGGTAGTTTGTGAATACCTAAATGATTTTCCTAAGGATTTCACTAGTTTACCACCTCACCATGAAATTGAGTTATCTATTCATTTAGTGTCTGGCACCGCACCGCACCGCACCGCATCGATTTTTATGGCACCGTATAGATTTGCACCCGCTAAGTTGAGCGAGTTGAATATTTAACTCCAGGAATTGCTAGATAAGGGTTTCATTCGCCCTAGTACTTTGCCTTGGGGAGCACCAGCTCTCTTTGCTAAGAAGAAGGACGGTACATTGTGACTTTGTATTGATTACTAGAAGTTGAACCAGGTAACTGTTAAGAATAAGTACCTAATGCCTCACATAAATGATTTGTTTGACTAGTTGAAGAGGTCTTATTATTTCTCTAAGATAGACTTGAGATCGGGTTATCACCAGTTGAAGGTAAGGGAGGAAATTATCCAGAAAACGGCATTTCGTGTGCGGTATGGCCATTATGAGTTTCTAGTGATGCCTTTTGTGTTAGCCAATGCACCAACTGTGTTTATAGATTTGACGAAGCGAATCTTCTATGAGTTCTTAGATCGTTTAGTAGTCGTCTTTGTGGATGACATCCTGATATACTCAGCCTCCGAAGAGGAACATGAGGAACATCTGTAGGTTGTGCTTGAGTTGCTTAGAGTCCACAAACTATATGCTAAATTCAGAAAATGTGAATTCTGGTTGAAGGAAGTGAAGTTCTTAGGCCATATGATATCCAGGGAAGAGGTGACTGTAGATTCATCCAAGATAAAAGTAGTACGAGATTAGGAACAACCTAAGAATGCTTTTGAGATTCGCAGTTTCTTGAGGTTAGCTAGATATTACCGTCTATTTGTGAAGGATTTCTCTAGGTTAGCCTCACTGTTGACTAGACTGACGAGGAAAGGGATCAAATTTATATGGAGTGAAACTTGTGAGAAATCATTTCAAAAGTTTAAGGTTAGACTTACCACTGCTCCAACGTTAATTATTATGGAGAGGGGTTTGCGCTATTCTGTGTATTGTGATGCTTCACGGGAAAGTTTGGGTTGTGTTTTGATGCTTAAAGGAAGGGTAGTAACTTATGGCTCACGTCAATTGAAAACACACGAGAGGAACTATCCTATCTATGATCTAGAACTAGCAGTTGTGATCTTTACCTTGAAGATTTGGAGGCATTACCTGTATGGTGAGAAATTTGAAGTGTTTTCTGATCACAAGAGTCTGAAGTCCCTATTTTTACAAAATATCTGAATTTAAGGCAGAGGAGGGGGAAAAAGAGAGAAGCTTAAAGAAGAAGAATGGAATCGGGGAAGAAAGCAGAGCTTCTCTCTCTAGATTCTAGAGAGAGAAAGCTCCCCCCGGAGTGAAATGGTGGCATGTTACCGTTTTTTCCTCACCCTTTGGGAGAGAAAAGTGAGTTTGAGTGTGTGGTTTGGTTTAGGGTGATATTGGGTGCACGGTTGTACTCAGGTAGAGCAAATACAAGACTTTTTGTGATCAGGTGTGTCTACTCCGGCACCGGTTCGGTCTGGTATTGGTGTTGGACTGGTTTATTTTCGGCTGTTCTGGACTGGTGGTGTGCTGTAACTCAGTTCTCCTGCGAGGTTTTCTGGGTGTGTAGTGCCGTTTCAGACATGACGTTGGTTGCTTGGTTGTTATTCCGTTGCCATGTCTTTGGTATTAGAAGAGTGGATGTTTAGTGATCTGCTGCTGTAGGTGTTTCTATGTGTAAGCCTCAGTGCTTCTGTTTCGGGTGGCTGGTGTTTCATTGGTATATGGAGTGACGCTGGGGTTATCATGTGTCACGGGTGCGCTGCTGTGGTGTGGACACTGGTGCGTCGCCGGGGTGTGTCTCTTTTGGGCACCTCAGGTGAGGCCGGTGTATCTTGGTACTGGATCTGGATTTCCAAGCTGGTTTATATGGATATTCAATTTCCTTTGGTCCAGGTCGGTGATTACGCCACCCATGGTAGCAGCCCAACAACGCTGTTGCTCTCTGCTTCCAGCGCGAGATTGACGGGCACTGGGCTTTCTAGTGCTGGTTCCTCCGGTGGAACTACTTTGGCCATGGATTCCGGCGCTCTATCGTGTATTCTGATTTTTGTTTTGGCTTATCGCCGGGGCTTGTTATATCTCGACGGTGCTGTATCCGGCGCCGGCGTTATATTTTTTAGCTCGCAGGAGTGTTGCTGGTTGGCTGCTGCTCAGCCTCGGCTAGAGTTTGTTCAGGTCGAGATTTTGCCTGGTCGTCATTGCTGGCGGATTTTGGTGTGGAAGATGGTTACTTGGAGTTTCACTGAGGTTGACGAAGTTCATCGCTGTGATGGCTAGTTGCAAGTCGCCGGCGGTGGATATGTCGTTGGTGATTCTGAGTTTGCCGGTGCCACTGTTTTCCGGTGCCGCTATACATGGAAGTTTGGTGTTCTGGTTGTTGTCTACGCGCTATCTCGGCCAGTGGTGCGTTACGATGTAGCGAATCATTTTCTGAGTTCGAATTTCCCGCCTAGGCTAGACAGCTTGATGGTTTCTGTCTGGGCAGGTTGCGGTAAAGTGTGGAAGTGATGTTTGGCAAAGTGTATGGTACCGAGGTATATTACACTGTTGTGATATTTGAAATTTTAGTAGCTTATATATAATCGGCTGGGTTGTTTGCTACAAAACCGTGGGTTCTTTTTTTTGGCCCACAGTTTTGTTTTAAACTACCTTTTGTTTATATTATGGTGTTGTTATGGTGGGTCCATCATAAGTGTTAGTGGATATTGTTATTGATCACCACGTGGGAATGAAGGAAATTTAATTCAGGTGGATTAATTGGTTTTGTGGGTGTAGTTTAGCCCATGTATTTTTGTTTAGCCACAATGCAGGGGACTTTTTGTAGTCAGTTATTTCATGATGATTGATCATGTGATCCTCATGTGACTCGATACGAGGGTGGTTTCGAGCCATCTCCGCCAAGAGTGATTGGGGAGTCACTGCTATGGGGAATAGTGGTTCGATAACCAGCCGAGTTAGAGACTGGAAGATGAGCGGGAGGATAGCTACCGGTTTCTGGTTGCTTCTTGTCTTCATGTGACCCATCCTAATTGATTATGTTGCCACGCCTGACATGGAGTGATGGGGACACTGCCGTGGGGTTTGAGGCTTGTGATCTACCAAGGAAGGGACTAGGGGATGTGATGATTGCTCTCATGCTTTGATTGGCTATGTATTGGTTTGTTGTAGCGGGGCTATTGTCTTTCCACTAAACTTCTCAAGACCGTAGATTATGGTGATTGACTTTGCAGGCTTTATGTGACTCAGCCAGGATCTTTCATGGGATAGATATTTTCCTTCGTCATGGCTTTGGTTGAGTGGCTAGGATGTCACGGCTATGAGAAGCGAGATGCTTATTGGATTCCATGCTTTCATCCGTGGTAGAGACTGGGAGCAAGCGGGGGCGGCTATCATTTTTCGATTGGTCTTGTTGGGTTTTTAGTTAGTTACTTTTCTACTTTGTGTTTTCTGTTATGTATTATACATCTATGGTGTATGTTTGTTTATTTGCCCATATATCTACCCCAAGTTTCCATCTATTATCCTTGATGATAGGGGTTACTTGGGGACAAAAAGGATATACGGGCAAAGTGGGGTTCTGTTTTTATATTTTTGTTTATGTTGTAGGATGTCCAGTGGTAGTTTTGTGATGTTTTTTCATCTATTATTTGTTGTAGGGCGTACCTGGGGTATGCCCCTTGTAAACTTGTACATTTTACTGTCTTTATTTTATGACTTACTTACCCAAAAAAAAAGGCAGAGGAGGGAGATGGAGTTTATGGAAGACTATGATTTTAAGTTGCACTATCACCCGGAAAAGGCCAATGTAGTGGTCGATGCCTTAAGTGAGAAATCCATTAATAGTGTAGCTTGTGTTACCATCCGAGAATGGGAGATGTTGGGTGCTATTGGTGAGTTTGACTTGCATTTTGGCAAGTTCGTTGAGTCTGCTGCTTTGTTTTCGGGAGTTACACAACCTACACTTGTGAGCCGAGTTATAAAAGCACAGAGGGGTGACCTTGAGGTAGAATCCCTCTAGGAGAAGATCTCTAGTGGAAAGGTAGAGAAGGGCTTGAACGTGTGTTCTGACTCGAGTGTTAGATACCTTGACCGTCTTTTCGTGCCGAAGTCTTGTCAAGAGGAAGTACTTTGAGAGTTTCACCATTCACGCCTTACAATGCATCCAGGAGGCACAAAGATGTATCACGATCTTAGTCGTCAGTTTTGGTGGAAGGCAATGGAAAAGGATGTGGCCGTGTTTGTGTCGAAGTGCCTTACTTGTCAACAAGTGAAGGCTGGGCATCAGAGGCCAGCGAGTTTGTTGCAACCCTTGCCTACAGTCGAGTGGAAGTGGGAGCATGTCACAATGAATTTTGTTATGGGTCTTTCAAGGACTCAACAAGGTAATGACGCCATTTGGGTAGTAGTTGACCGATTGACCAAGTTAGCATACTTTGTACCTATGCACATGAATGACTCAGTAGACCTTCTAGCTGACCTTTACATTAGAGAAATTGTTCAACTTCATGGGGTCCCTGTGACTATTGTCTTAGATAGAGATTTGTGTTTTACGGCTCGGTTATAGTAGAGCCTACAAACTACCTTGGGTACTAGGTTGACTTTCAGTACTGCCTATTATCCTCTGACCGACGGGCAATTCGAGTGTACTATTCAGACCTTGAGGATATGCTTCGAGGTTGTGTTCTTGACTTTAAGGGGTCGTGGGAGAGGTACTTGCCCTTAGTGGAGTTTTCCTATAACAATAGCTTTCAGTTAAGTATTGGTATGGCACCGTTTGAGGGCTTGTATAGCCGACCGTGTAGATCCCCTGTTTGTTGAGCCGAGGTGGGTAATGCACCAATGTTGGGTCCAGAGTTAGTTCGGGAAACGACGAAGAATATTGCACTTATCTGTAAGAGGTTGGTTACGGCTCATAGTTGTCAAAAGATCTATACAAACTGTAGGAGAGGACTGTTGTTGTTTGAGGTAGGGGATCATGTCTTCTTGAAGATATCACCTAGACAGGGTTTGATGAGGTTTGGGAAGCGCGGGAAGTTGTCTCCTAGGTTTATTGGGCCTTTTATCCTAGAGCGAATTTGAGAGGTAGCTTATCGTTTGGCCTTGCCGCCACAGCTTTTCGGGGTACATGATGTGTTCTATATCTGTATGCTCTGGAAGTATGAACCGGATCCTTCACACATGTTAGATTGGACTGGGTTAGAGGTGGATGAGGATGCTTCGTATAAGGAGAGACCTGTTAAGGTTTTGGATACTAGAGACCAAGTCTTGTGAAACAAGACGATTCCCTTGGTGAAAGTGTTGTGGCAACACCATGGGATTGAGGAGGCCACTTGGGAGCATGAAGCGGAAGTCCATGAGAAATATCCAGACCTGTTTGTCAATGTTTAAGCATGTGTTAAAAGCCTTGTTATGTTAATGTAATCTAAACATTATATATGTTTTGGAAATGTGAATTGTATATTCAGTGTTGAAACTCGTTTATCGTGTTGATGAGAGTGGATGAGCGATGGATGGGTCATTGTGATGAATTTAAATTACTATCACTGTTGTAATTGGTTTAAACTTGGTTTTAATGTTTGTTTTAAATTTCAGGGACGAAATTCCTTAAGGAAATGAGGTTATAGCATTTCTGGTTCAGACCCGACCCATTTGATGTTTTAGATCCGAGTTTCATTGTCATATATAGTTAGCCATGTCTTGTTTCCCCTTACATCTCTTTGAGTTTGGATTTTGGAATGTGTTGATTGCGTTTAAAACAGGTTGGTAGCTTGTTTTTCAAACTTTTGTTGCCTAGATTTTTGTTCCTTCACTTGAGCCACACTTCTTGTGCTCGAGCGGTCTTTGTGAGCCTCCAATACTTTTGTAGGTCTGCAAAAATATTGGAAATTTTTATTTTTCGCTCGAGCGAAACTTCTTGCGCTCGAGCGATGACCTTTGTCTACAAAACTACTGTGAGTTTGTATTTTGCACTCGAGCGAAGCTTCTTGCACTCGAGCGGTAAAACTTATTGTGTCTGGTCACTCGAGCAACACATCTTGTGGTCAAGCAAACTATACGTATATTAGTTCGTAAACAGCTTATTTTAAGTCACTTTTCCAACTCTCTATCTCTCTCTCTAAACATTTCAAAACCCTAGTATCTCTCACTCTCTTTCTCTAAAACTCATCTTCAATCCTCAAATACACTATCATCCATTGATCTTTACACCCTAGTCCCTTTGTTAAAAGGGTAGAGCTCACCTAGAGCTTCCATTTGAACGAAGCAAAGTCCATTTTCAGCGCCTTTGAAGTTCCTATATTCTCTCTCTCGTCTTCTAGGTTTGAGGTAAAGATATCTCCACTCTTGTTATGAGCTTTAACTTAGCTATTTATTATTTCTAAACAATATTAAGATTTTAGAAGATTTGGAACAAATCTAGGGTTTTCGGTAAAAATCAAAAGGTGGGTTTTTCATATGGATTCTTAAAAATGACTTTGATGTTAGAAATAATGTTGAGTTGTGAAGAAATGGTTGATTTTGATACTTGGGGTGATTTTGGAAAGAAAATGAATTTTACCCTAAATGCCTCAAATTTTTGGTTTTGTGTAAATAATGAAATTGATGTTGAAATTATGAAATTGGATTGGTATTGATGAGGATGGTAGAGTTTGATATGTATTATCACTCACCTCTTGAAAATTGAAAAGTGTATCTTTATGGAATATAAATTATCTATTTAGACATTTTGGGCTATTAGTGGAGGATAGCTATGATTGTTGTAGAAATTACATGTGAATTAGGAGAATTGAAACTATTTTATCATTTATTTGCATTGAGCATTATTTCACACTTATATATTGATAATGTTACTATTTTAAGAAATTGGTGAATTTGGGAAAGGAATTATTGTTACATTAAACAAGTTGGCCTGTGTGTCTTGGGTGAAAGTCTCGAAAACCACGTGTATATATGGGTGCCAATCCCGCGGACGAAATTTTCGTGAAATGGCAATAGTAGTGCTTGTATAGCCTATATTTACATGGGTCCTGACTTACGGTTTCCTCCGAACGAAAATTCTAGGAAAGGTTGTATTGTTTTGAAATTCACATAGTGTGATTCACTGCTTCATTTTCTATTGTAATGGAAATGATTTATGAATCAATATATATACTTGGTATTGCATAGTTTTGGAAAGAGGTATAAAAATATTTTTGCACGAGTATTGCATATGCATTCACCTTATAGTTTTGTTAAGATTCATATACTGTGTTGGATTATTTTTACTGGGCTTTGGCTCACCCTACGTGGGAAATAACTTCAAGTGCTAATGATATGCCTCCGCCAAGGCAATAGCTTGGAAAGACTTGGAGTGAGAGCTTCTTTTGCGTGTTTATTGTATTTATTTTGTACAAGCCAAGGGCTTTAACTGTAACAACCCTAAACTATGATTAGCTACTAATCCACGATTAAGAGTGCCTGATCAGTAATTAAGAAGAAATTATGAGTTAATTGCATGTGGATTGTGTTATTTGTGTTGGTATCTATTTGTCATAGAAATATCTGTCTGTGTTTCTGTTCTGTTTTGCAAATTGAAGGTCTTATTGGCCGCAGAATATGAAATTGATTGAGACTACATGCAAACTAGCATTTTTAGAATTTTATGGTTGGTTGAATTGAAATTTGATTCGAAACAAAATAATTAGAATAAAATAATCATTTTTTATTAGCCTAAGCAAGAATTTATTAAACTCTACTAATGAGCCTATATAAGGCAATATCACTCTAGAACTCCACCTTACATACACTACATCTTCACTGTTGAGGCTAAAAACATGGAAAGAGGGAGAGAAGAAGAGAACTTGAGTTTAACATTGTCATAGTCAAAGAAGGAGATTAAGGAGAGTTGGCTTGAAACCTAGCTAAAGACTTGAGTTTTGGGATGTGCAACTTAGAATCATTAATAATTCAAGATCTTAGGTGAGTATTTGACTCCTAATCTTTGTATTTAAGTTCTTAAGAAAGAGAATTCAAGAGATTTAAGTGTTAAAACATGAGAACTAAGCTAAAATAGTAAAATTGAAAATTACCTCATGCATGCATGTGCATTTCATGGAGTTTTGAAGTTGTTTTCAAAGGCTTCTCTCATGCATATGATAATTTTAACATGGTTTTAAGAATTCATAACATTTCTCACCATTGAACCTTATTTGATCATGTTTTCAAAGCTTTAAAGCCAAGGCAATACATGCATGTTATACATACATACAATTCAAGTTTGTTTTTAAATAATTTACTTGTTTTTGAGCCTTGATTTTGTATAATGATCTTTAATTCATTATGTTTTGTAAGTTTACAAGTGTTTTCTCAAGTTTTAAGCCCAAATGATGTGTTTTAAGGCTTTGAATTTAAGTTTTGCACTTTAAACAGCAATCTGGAAATTCTAGAATTCTACATCTCTGCTCGAGCAACCGAAGTTGCGCTCGAGCAACCACCCTTTGTTTTGTGTCTCTGCTCAAGCGAAAAATTCTAAGCTTGTGCGTAAAATTCATGCTCCTAGAAGTTTTACAAAGTTTTGCAGACCGCTCGAGCGACCAAAGTTGAGCACGAGCAAGGACCCTGTTTACTCAGTCTTATGCTCGAACGAGTGGAAAAATCATGCAACCAGTACTTTTGCAGAGTTTTGCAGACCGCTCGAGCGACCAAAGTTACACTTGAGCAAACACCCTTATTTCTAAACCTTAGCTCGAGCGAAGGAAGTTGTGCTCGAGCGGATTGTCCTTTTTTTGAAAATTTGACTGAGTGTTCTACGGCATATTTTGGCATCATCATTGCATCTTAGGCATTCTTAAGCCCCAATGAAGACGTAGTAGCGAAGATAAAGGTTAGAAACGCACCCAAACAAGAAAGAAATGAATTAAATGAATTCCGAGCGTGTGTTTCAATGTGTATCTATTCTGTGTTTGTATAGGTGATGCATCGTAGGCTATCTAGTTATCTGCTCTATTTGTGTGCCTTATCTATCTGTCTGTTGTTAAAGCCAACTGTGAGTAATAGCTTTGTTTATGTTCAATTTATAAGTATCTTCTGAATGGTATAAGATGATCTGTTTTCTGAAATATTATTTTCTGTATGTATGAATGAATGGTTGTCCAATATTTCTGAAATATACTCGTGGCATCATTAGCTTTAGATGACCGTTGTTATCTATTCTATTATGTCCTAATTATGGGCCAATTGTACGTCTCATGAGCCAACTGTTATGAATCCTTCTGTATACGTCCCATATATAGGCCAACTGTACGTCTTATAAGCCAACTGTACCGTCTCCGTGCACATGAGTCAATTGTATGCCTTTATGGCCATCCCTTCATGGGTCACCTGTTTCTGTTAGTGCTAATGGATGTACCACGTATGATTAACTGTGAACTTTGATTATGAATATTGATCTCTGAACAAAAATATGAATATGAATCTATATCTGATATAAACTCTATTTTCTGAATCTGTTATGAACATCATTCATTAAAATCTTTCCTTTGTTATTATTCACTAGGCTTCAGCTCACTGTATTATCTATGTATGTAGGTGACCAGGCGCGTGACCAAGCTCAGTGATGACTGCCTAGAATTCTATTTTGTCGGCCATCCTATGTGACTCCCAAGAAGGTTCCGAAAAAAGTCCATTGGTCGAGTTTTGGGAACTAAGTTTAAGACTTTGTTTTCTCTTACTGAAATCTGAACCAGTTCTGTATACATATATACTGGGCTAAGTCCTATTCTGGTTTTATCTGTACATATGGATGACATCATGTATGTATTTAAAGTTTTAAAAAAAATTTCTATCCTATATATGTCTGCACAGCTCTATGGACACTATTTCTATAAGTTCCTTCCGCTAGCCCCTAATTATATGTTATTCTGTACAGAGGCTTTTAGTAACCTAAGGATTATTGGCCGATTACGACGCTAAACTTATAGAGGCGAGTTTGGGTCGTGACATTAACTGTATTGGACTTAAATCCACTTTTGTTATAACCAAGCATCGTCTTGGAAAGCTATAAACCCTTAGGACATTTCTTATCTATTTAACTTCCATTCTTTTCTTTCTTTTGTTCGCAACATATGCTATAGATTTAGAACCAGGCATTATGAATGTATACTGCATATGTTTCACTTTTGCAAACTCAACTGGATTTAATGGAAGATAATTACTTTATTGTGTTGTCATTTATTGATATTGTGAATGGATTATTGTATTTATTTCAGGGTGTTACAAATTAGAATTCCAAATAATTTTATGTCTTAGGGTATATTTCGTTTATTGAAATAAAATATGTGAAATAATTTGTAGCGATCCCGGTTTCGATCCTTCTTTCATGTTTTGCCACTTCGACTGGGCCGGTAGGGGGTCGAGCTGCCCGGTCAGCTCGCAGGGGTCCAGGGGGCAGTGCCCCTTGGCGAGTCCAAGGGCAGCACCCTGGCGGGGGTCGAGCTACCAGGACAGCTCGCGGGGGTCCAAGGGGCAGCGCCCCCAAAACAGAAATGCAAAATGCATTCGAAGTTGCTTATCCGCTCGAGCGGAGAATGTTTGGTTTCAGAAGTTTGACCTGTCTGCAAAAGTACTGGGTTACTGTATTTAACGCTCGAGTGGGGCATTCCACGCTCGAGTGGACCATGTTATATCAGTTCGTGAATTTGATAGTTCATATCAATTTTTTAGTCCCCTCTCTCTCTAAAACTCTCCAGAATTCCAGATCGGGAGCTTCTCTCTCTAGAAGTCATCTTCTCTTTTTGATTTCTCCAAATCCATTGGGATTTAGACCTAAGTTCTTCACCAAAGTTGGTTATCATCTCGAGGCCTTCATTGTGTGCGATGAAGATCGAGTTTCGACATCGTTGATTTTGGGGGTTTCATCTCATTTCTTCTTCAAAACTTGAGGTAGGGATTTTCTTAGAGTCATATGTATGTTTTTATAAAATCTAGATGATTTTTGAAATTATCTTTTGATTAGCTTTGAAAAATTGATTGTTGATTTGAAGAAAATAAGTGATTTTGAAAGAGGGTTTAATTTATTTTCCTTTTAAAATAGAAATTGAAGGTTTTGAACCATATTGATTGAAGAAAAATGATTTTGGGGAGATTCTTCTAAATATTTTAGAGATGAATGGTTTTGGTGAGAAAACCTAGAAATTGGGTCTTTTCTTTGAAAGATGTTGAAAATCCTTGGGAGATGTTGTCATATTTATTTTGTCTACCAAAATAAATAGATGTTTTGAAAATTATTTATTTATATATAAATGACGAATTTTGTGAAAAAAATGAGAAATATTGTTTATTTTGGAAATTGTTGTCAAAATGTTGATTTAGTCTTGAATTGACTAAATTGTTGAAATTGCTCGAAATGTGGGAATTACGTTATTCTCTTGAATGAATTGGATATAAAAGTATATATATATATATATATATATATTCATCTTGTGGAATTGTGTTGAAAAAAAGATTGAAAATTTTGATCACAATAGTATATTGTGTGGAACAATTGACTATTAAGCATATATTGGCATTTCAATTCATTGAACTATGTTAAGTTTTGAAAATTTGCATTGAGAAAAGAATATTGGGAAATAGGTTTTCATGAAATGGTTTTAGAGTAAATACGGTGGTAAGTCTTGATAGGTAGTGTAGATGAAATTGTTTAAGTTGGCCTGAGTGTCCTTAGTGAAAGACCAGAAAGTCGCGCGGATAGGTGTCGAGCCTTCCGGTTAATACCGGTAAAAATGACAATTGGTAGTACTCATATAGTCTATTTGCAAACACCGACCTAGGGATTACCAGAGTTGTATTTACCGCCCTTTAATTAAATTGATAAATTTTGAACAGTTGAAGTTGCATAATATCATTGAGCATGATGGTTTTCAAAAGATGAAGATGTATTTTATTTTCAAAAAGGCATGGCATGGCATGTGTATTCATCTCTTGAGACTTGTATAAAATGTATATACTTTGTTAAGGATTTCCTACTGGGTTTTATGCTCACCCTACTGGATTTTTGTGCAGGAAAAGACGTAGTGAATTCACCTAATTGAAGGCGTGGAAATGTGTGTGTTGAGAGCACTAAAGTTCTCATTTGCTGTGATCCTATTTGTAAGCCAAGGGCTATGTATGTGTGGATTTGAATAACCATTTTGTGTACCGGGCTTAAGCCTTGGAAGATTATAAACCCTTGGGGGTGCTTGTTTGGCTATTTATTTATTGTTGAATCAATGTAATATCGCATGAGGAACTATTATTATTATGTAATGCAAGTATGGGAAGTTATATTTGGTTTTCCTTTAAGAGAGTCATGATTGTTGCATTATCATTTGTGCTAGAAATTTGGGGCGTTACATAATCATTCCATTATAATATTTATTCTCACGTTTGATTTATTTAAAAAATGATTTTAAAAATAATGTATTACATATGAAATTATCATTTATCATTGTGAGTGAATATTCATTTTATAGAAAGGTTAGGAAATCATTATTCAATTTTATTCTACTGAACCAAGCACTATAATTTTACCAAAAAAATTAGAAAAATAATTGAAGTGATGAATTATTTAAATATAATAAATAGTTGTTTGTCAAATGTATGTATTGTTGGTAGAATATTATTGACTATATTAATTAGGATTGTCACTATAGAAATAATTTTTTTTCAAGTTGAAGTTGGTAATATTTTTATATTCAATCTCATCAGAAAAATAAAAAAAATAAAAATTAATAAATAATATTACTTATTGAAGATGTCAAAATTTTATTTCAATAATTACGATTTACATTGACTATAAAAATTATATAAAATTGCTGAGAAAATATAATATTTATTTATTGTAAAAAATATATTATAATTAATTCACTTACTAATATAATATTTTCAAATATGATTTATCACCTAATATTTTAAGCAAAAAAAATTAGTAATTTCAATCTATCCATTTTTTTTAATTTTTTTTTGGACCTAAAAAAATAGATAGATTAAAATTACTAATTTTTTGCTTATAATTTTTTATGCTTTATATAAAGTAAACTATTTTCTTCTTGTTCAATACTTCTTTTTATTGGTTAGTGAACAACACTTTTATCGCTTAAGTAATAGACATTATATGTTTTTAATTTCAAATAAAATTTATATTTTATGAATTTAATATTACACCCATCAAGTGGACACACACCTAGGGATGTAACTCGGGCGGATTCGGTCGAGTTAGGAAGTTGTCCAAGCTCAATCCAAGTTGTACTGAGACCTGTCCAGGCCTACCCAGACCCGAATTGTAACCCGAAGTTTCCTATCCAAGCCCGACTCGGGTTAAACCTGAATTTTTTGAGTTGTCCGAATTGCCCAAATTGTAAATGAATTTTTTTTTTGTTTGTAGCTACATTATTAAATTATTAAAATTTGACTCTATTTACATTTTTTTATATATAGAAAATCATTAATACCATCAAAATAAATAATTTATATAATGTAAGAGATATGCCGCTATAGTAGTCTTTATAATTTATGAGTGAAAATAAAAAATAAAAAATTAGGTAAGATTTTATGTTATTTGTATGTATAATATGTATTCAATATGATTTAATAATCTAGATTACTTTAATATCATGTAATGACCAATAATTTATATGTATATTTAATATTTTTATATATTTATATATGTATAATTCGGATTTCGGATTGCTCAAATTGTTTGGCATCTTTGCCCAAGCCCGTTCAAATTTAATTTGGGCTTTTAAATTTTTGTCCAAGCCCGTACCAAATTTAAAAATATCTTGTCCAAGTCTTAAAAAAATTTGAATTGAGTTCGGATTGTTCGGATTGAATCCACTCAAGTTGCACCCCTATCTAAAAGGCAAAGAGTTTCGATAAAAATTCATAATTTATAACACGTAAATAATCATAGACATGAGACATAGGTAGGTCTCATATTTTATCTCACATTTATAATTATTTTTGTATTTCAATTCTATATTTTTAGAGTTTTCCAAATTCAAGAAGTCAACATGATTCTTTATTATTCCACATTAACTTCCAATTGTTAGGTAGCTTTAATTAAATCATACCTTGTAACACTCTTCTTAAACTTTTGTTACAGTAGTGAACTTTCATATTTTTTTCATAAAAATTTATAAAATTTTATAACATAAATTATAAAATATTATTATTTTTCTAACCACAAAATATCATAACAAAAATCAAAAAAAATTATAACTTAAATCTTCACAACTTTAGGTCATACCATAATTGTTCATAATTTTATTACAAAGTGGCATAGCCAATACAAATATTTATAGCTTCCATAAAAAATAAATAAAAACTTCCTTACAAGGGCAAACTATAGAATTCTTTTTTAACTTTCATGTTAACTTCTATTTAGGTTTATTTTGAGAAATGCTACATAAGTTTGTTTTTTAATTTATTAAGAAAAGATGTGCAAAAAATTTAATAAAAAAAAAAAAAAAGTAATGTGATTCAAATAAGTTAAAAGTCAACAAGTTAACTTATAAGCACAGTCAAGTTAATTTCATTAGAAATAGGGCTTTGTAGCATCACTTTATGGTGTGAGTTTTGGATTCGACTTCAAGAGAAGTTTGATATCCTAATGGTGGTTGTTGTGCACCATTGTAGCCATTGTTGTGCGGCCCATGAAACTTATTTTGATAATCAAAATTATTCAATTTTGGAATATATTGAGCAGAACATACTTGTAAAAAACTAAGTTAGTCGAATATCGATAACCTTTTAAGGTACATTGAGTAGAACATACATGTAAAAGATTAAGTTGGTCGAATATCGATTACCCTTTCGTTGAAGTGCATTTGTATTCGGTTTTATAATTTCAATCACATTTATTATTATTATTTTTAGATACAGATTCAATTCGATGAAAGGCTTATTAATATTCAATCAATTTTGCACTTATGTTTTATTTGATATATTCAAAAAAAAAAAAAAATGAATGATTCTTATTATCAAAATAGACACCAAAATAAGTCCCATTGACTACACAACAATGATTGTTGTGCCCTAGCACAGCGGTCACTCTAATTCCTTTATAGTATATGTGATATGTCTAATGTTTCATAACGATTAGAATTTTAAAATGAACCAAACTATTGCATCTCAACTTGTGTTTGAATGAGAAGTTAATTAAAAACTAAAATAACTTAAATAACTTATTTTTAAAAGTTAATTAAAAAGTTAAATAACTCAAAATGAATGAAACTTGAACACAATTTAAAATTCATTTAGTTTTTAAATCAAACTTAAATAATTTATTTTTATTTCTAAGAAGTTCAACTTTTCATAATGGAGAATTTTATTCCAATTTTACCCTTATCATTTACTATGAATAATAATTTTATAAATTTTTTTGATTTACTTAAAATTATATTTTTAATTAAGTTGTGAATATTATATCAAACAATAATTGAATCGAAAGAAATATGATATAAAAGTCAACATTTTTTTTTGTTTAAAACTATAATTATTGTATTGTAAATAATTCAAAAAGGAAATATTTTATTAAAATTTCATCAATAGAGCTATGGGCAGTAAATTCATATATTTCTTAATGTGTTATGCTTATGCTTTATGATTTTTTTTTTAATTTCAACAATTAAGAATCTTTTTATTATAAATTCTAAATAAATTAAAATTATTTATGAAATTTTTAGTACATATTTTAATAGAAATGGTAAAATTTGAATAAAATATTTTTGGAAATGGCTATAAATTTTAAGACTGGGGATAATGGCTACAATGTTTTTTGCTTGCATGGACAAGTTCATCGAGAGAGAGAACCCTAGAGAGAGAAAGAGAGAGAGAGAGTGTGTGAACACAACACCCATCTCTTTCTCTGAACTACAACACATGAGAGATCCACCAACGTGAGAGAACGTGGAGAGAGGGAGATAAGAGACATTTGGCAGACGTGGGAGAGAGAGCAGACGTGGGAGAAAGAGTAGAGAGAGTTTGGGCGGGAAAAAAATAGATCTCAACCGTAGATATTGAATAGGATTGATCTAGACCATTTAAATGAAATGTATCTCACATACATTTTATATATTTTTAAAAACACTTCTCCCTTATTATAGAGATTGTTATACATTATTTTAATTTTTTTCAAACTATTTCAAATAACTATTATAATTATTAGATTCAATTATAAATTATATACATAGATTTTGCCGATATGATGGATACAAACATTTGATAGCAATTGTCATTTAGCTTAGTGATCGGCATTTGATGCAATACTCAACTGATTGAGAGTTCGACCCTTGACACCTTTTCCCTCTCACTCTATGTCTATATAGAGAGAGAATCAAACTTGTTTTTAGTTCATTTTTTTAGGAAGGACGATCCAATTTCCATAACTCTAGGTCCGATTTGATGATTTGAATTATTTCAGTTGTAAAGTTTGTTAAGAAGAGCATTTATAAAAAAAAAAAATTAACTTGATCGGCCATTGACAGTTACCTGATCAAATCATATTTTTCCTAAGAAAAATAGATGTTAACTATGATCTTAAAAATAGAACAAATTTTTTTTTTTTTTTTTAACAAATACAACGGTTTAGCTTACTAAAACGGATCCAAAATAGGCCCATATCCATGCAAATTGGACCACTCTGTCTAAAAAGTAGATTGAAGATAAGCTTGATTCATATATATATATATGAAAAATGTGAGGTTTCATAAAAGGAATATTAAGAAAAGTATCATGAAGTTTTTAGAAATAATCTAATTTTGATAGGTAACAAAATAAGAAAAGAGATTTACCTTAATGTAAATATATTTTAATTTTCAAGTCTTAGTGTGCAAATAGTATAAATTTAGTTTTGTCTTATAGTGCTCTATGATTAATAAGTTATAAATTGTATATAATTGCATAGAATAATTCTATATGTATCAATTAATGTATACACTAGTATACGTCATTTGTATGGTTTTAAATATTTGTAACTTGTATAATAAATGTGGTCAATGATAATATCATAATACTAATTGGTACACTAATGTGTACACTAATCAGTACATATAGTATTACCGAATTATATAACATATAATAAAATATTATACACTAATCTAATGGTGATAATCTTTATGACTATCTTCCTCAAAAGTTTTTATGAAGCGTAACATTATTCTATATGATTACGCCATGATGTTTTTGCTTTGAAAAAAAAAACAAAAAAACATTTGAAAGCAATCAAGACAAGGTGAGGCCAGAAGAGAAGGCAATGCCAGCCATGTTTAAACCCTTCATCTTGCAATCAGGGACTGGGACCCAAGTCCAATGCATGCTTTCTCTTGATATCATAGCATAGCCAAATTATGTCCCAAATGCCTTCAAAGTTGGACATCAAGACAGCCCTAACTGTTCCTTGTCTTTCCTCTATACACCCAATTATAACCCCATAAGGCTTCTTAATCTTCTCAATTAGCCCACTTGGTACCATTGATATGAATTCCCAAGACATACCATTTGAGCTCAACCCCCACAGTTCTACACTTTCTAACATCCTTCTCCTTTTACTCGTATCGTCGACGTCATCTGATTTAAGAATCATCATATTTCCATCACCGTACACGTGTAATTGATCAAATACGTTCCCCCAACTGAATCCTACGGCCAACCGTTGCTCTTCCCCTCCCCTAGGAAATCTCGGTCGTATAACCACCGGGTCGTCATCACCTTCGGATCCAAGGGCAATAAGGACACTTCCACTCCTTCCATTAATGACACTAAGGAAAATATAGTCACCCCCTCTTTCATTGACACATGGCAAATTCCAAACATTTTCTTTTGCTTCTATAGATCGCCACTTGTCAATCTCCGAATTATACTCAAATAAAATTGGATGGCTTTCATGATATTCAATGTTAGCAGATATTTTAATATTATAATGTGTTATTGGTTTGATTTGTTTTCTTTTCCTCCAAGAATCCTTCAAGTCTTCTTTTCTAAGTCTTCGCCAAGTCAAGTCAAGTCAAGTCTCCATCCGCCAAATCAAGTCAAGTCTCCATCCTTTTCTTATCCACCAAGAATAACCCTTCAAGCTTTCTCTCCTATGTATATTGAGCTATCTTCTTATCTTGGTAGAGTGAAGAAGTTTTGGTTGCTTTATTATGTCTTGTGTGAGATTATCAGGCAAATAAAAAAGAGTGTATGTAATAAAGCTTTGGATTCAACCAATTGTGCAGTATTAGTGAACCATACAACTTAGTCGGCTGTTATATCCTGGGGAGACAAGTCAAGGTTTTTTCTGCTGCACCGGTGCGAAACTTTGCGTAACCGCAGAGAGTTTGAATCTTCTTAAAGAGAACGAATTTCCCGCGTCTCAGCCCTTATAATAGTTATTGTAACTTTTATTATTATTTGTATTTTCTGGTGTTTTATTTGTAATTATCACCAACAATTTTAAGGAGATTCAAATAACAAAAAGTCATGGAGCCAATACTGGAGAAACCCAATGAGAATACCGGCGATCTCAACAAGCCCTTCCGGTTCAAGGGAGCCCATTTCAAGAGATGGAAAGGCAAGGTGCTTTTCTACCTAAGTCTCCTCAAGGCAGCCTATATCCTGACTTAGAAAAATCCGAACAAGGTTCCCACTGAAGAGATGACCGACGAGGAGTATGCAGCTCATCTTGAAAAAATCGAGAAATACAACCCAGATGAGTATAAATGTCGGCATTATCTTTTGAATTGTCTTTCGGATCAATTTTATGATTATTATGATACTACTTATACCACTGCCAAGAATATTTAGAAAGCCTTGCAGAATAAATATGACACTGAAGAGAAAGGCGCTAAAAAATATGCTACAAGCCGTTTTTTCCGCTATCAGATGATAGATGGAAAATTAGTGGTGGAACAAGTTCAAGATTTTCAGATGCTAGTGGCTGAAGTTGAATCCGAAGGCATCAAAATTGGAGACAATCTTGTTATAGCAGGTATTGTTGACAAACTTCCATCATCTTGGAGGGAGTTCCAGAAGTCAATGTGTCACAAGCAAAAAGAGACGTCCTTGGAGACTCTAATCACACGGATTCGGGTAGAGGAGGAAGCACGAGGACAAGATGCGCTTATGACACAAGAGCATTCCACTGCAAAGGTAAATTTAACTACTGGAAATACTTTACCTAAAGGTCGATTTCATAAAAATAGTCACTTGAAGTCAGTTAAGAAAATATGAAAAAATACTGGAAGGCCACAAAATAAAATTACCCGAGGCAAAAGGGATTGTTTGGGATGACTTAAATAAGTGTATTTTTTATCTTTTTATGAA
>NW_021026109.1:750202-837759 GCF_004153795.1 Camellia sinensis
TAAGTATCCTGCAGTACTTGAAGGTTACAGTGATGCCGATTGGAATACCTTGTCAGGTGATTCATTATCAACTACTGGTTACTTATTTACATTGGGAGGCAGTGCTATAAGTTGGAAATCGAAAAAACAAACCATTATTGCTAATTCAACAATGGAGGCTGAGCTTATTGCTTTGGCTACAGCCAATGAAGAAGCAAATTGGTTAAGAGATTTGTTAAATGAAATCTCTTATTGGGAAAAACCGATTCCACCCATATTGATTCATTGCGATAGCACCGCAGTAATTGGTCGAGTTCATAACTGTTATTATAACGGTAAATCCAGACCTATAAGAAGAAAACATAGTACTGTGAGATCTTATATGAATAATGGCATCATAAATGTGGATTATATTAAATCTGGTGATAATCTTGCAGATCCATTAACTAAGGCCTTAGCAAGAGATAGAGTCTGGAATACATCGAGTTGTAACGCCCTCAAAATAATACATAAAATCCATCACTTTAGACATGCATTGATACAAAAGAAATCAACCATTTTCTATTCATCGGAGTAGTTCTTACAGTAGTATTACATGTTAACAATAAAAGCAAATGCCCTACAGGCTTACAGCTTTCCAAGTCAACACTTGGTTACACAAAAGAAGAGTACTAACTCTATACAAAGTAAGCCCTTGGCTTGATATACATATAATACAAACAAAATAATCAAAAAGAGTCTTCAACTCCCATATCCATCTAAGCTATGTCCTTGGAGGTGGCATGCTACCTGTACCTGAAAATAATGTCCCATATAGGGTGAGCCAACGCCCAGTAGAGATATGCTAAACATAGTATGAGCAATAACTAAGACATTAGCAAATGATAAATGATTAATTCCCATAAATCAATTCATAACCCATTTCCACTACATGACCACTATATCCATGTTTCATTTCACTTTCCATTCCTATCCAATTTCCCATTTACAACAACGGCTCAGAACCTGGCCAACAATTTTCATGAGACAGTAACTCATATTAAACGTTTCTCATTACACAATAGATAAGCCTACTAGCTATATCAACATTTCAACAGATAAGCATACAAGCTGTATCCACACTTCAACAGATAAGCATATGAGCTATATCAACACTTCCATGGATAAGCATATGAGCTGTATCACCACATTATCTGACAAGCATATGAGCTGTATCAGTGGAGTCCATCCCCTATCTCCTCCCCAACAACATCCGGTTTAGAGGTCCATCCCCCATCTTCCCCTAAACTGTGGAGTACATCCCCTATCTCCTCCCACACACACACAACGTATATACTCATAGGTCATATACATAATCAATCAATACATAACGCAAATGTATTCTATCAACCGTCATACTCTATGACACATCTAATTGATTAGTTTTAGTTTGCCTAATCATCATGCATTGTCTACAACAATCAAAACTACCCTCCACCGGTAGTCCAAAGTAATTATTTCTAAACAGATAATAAAAGCTCCAACAGATAAAATATCAATGTTTTCAAGAGTGAGCGATTAATAAATCCAACTCCACCATTTCACAACATAATGAGCCAATTTCATTATTTCCAACTCAATTCCATAAGTCCACAATTTTCCCAAATTAATTATACCAATTAATTTATACAACAAATTAGGGTTTTCTACCCCATTTCTCAATATTGACCCAATGGCCTATATATCAACAACCAACAACAATAACACCATTTTGAAACCCAAAATACGTAATTTAAGAATCAAAACGACAAACCCTCATTTATACTTTTTTGAAACCCTAAGTCCCAAAATCATTCCATTTAACAAAATGCCCAATAATCTAGGTCAAAACCCATAAGAGTGAGTAGGAATCCCTACCTCAAAAGATGACACCCAACGAAGAAGATGACAAAAACGAAGTTGCTCCAAATGTAGCCCTCGATGATCAACCCAACTTTTACAAAGGCCAAAGGTGAGGAAACAACTCCTACTAGATTAATACTTAGAGAGAAGTTTGAGTTTTAGAGTGAGGTGCTCTCTAATGGATTTTTCGAAAAAGTAAGAGAGAGAAAGAATGAGAAAAAGTGATTTAAAAATGCCCCACAACCAACTGATATACGACATTCTCGCTCGAGCGTAAAACACAACGCTCGAGCGTCAAGAACAAAAACTAGGTCCGCTCGAGCGCAAGAAGGATCGCTCGAGCGCCAAGACACAAGAATAAAGTACATCCGCTCGAGCAAGAAAACTAGTCCGCTCGAGTGAAAATTTCCCTCTCCCAGGACTTTCACCAAGGCAGTACTACCCGCTCGAGCTCAAGAAACCCGCTCGAGTATAGAAAACACGCCTGTAGAAGTTTTGCAGGGACACAAAATGCTGGAAGGGTGTAAACCCCGCTCGAGCGCAAAACGACCGGCTCGAGCGGACCATTCAAAAACTGGGCAACAACAATGGGAGCCAAAGCTCTACCAACCTGTAACAACCAAGCCCAACACATCCTAAAACTCAAACAAATGGATTTAAAGGATATCAACAAGGTAGATACAACTACCAACTCCACGGAACCGAGTCCGGAATACAACTGAACAGTAAAGGGACAACCGGGATGGCTATAACTTCAATTTTTAATTTTCTGCAACTTCCATTTTTATTTTTATTTAACTTCCTTTTTTATTCAAGATTCTTTTCTACTCAACTTCCTTTTATATTTAATATCCAAATAGGTCGTTAAGGTATAGTGGTTTTTGGATTTAATTTCCATTTTTAATTTTACGCAACTTTCATTATTATTTTTATTCAACTTCCATTTTTATTCAATTTACTTTGCTTTTAAACTTCCTTTTTTATTTATTTTCCAAATAGATCGTTATGGTATAATGTTTTCTTAAATGAACTTCGATTTTTAATTTTATGCAACTTCCATTTTTATTTTAATTCAACTTCCATTTTTATTCAACTTCCTTTTTTATTTAATTTCCAAATAAATCGTTAAGGTATAGTGATTTCCTGAAAGAACTTTCGTTTTTAATTTTATGCAACTTGCATTTTTGTTTTTATTCAACTTCCTTTTTTATTGAATTTACTTTTTATTCAACTTCCTCTTTTTTTTTTAATTTCCAAATAGATCGTTAAGGTATAGTGGTTTCTGGATTGAACTTCCAGTTTTAATTTTATGCTACTTCCAATTTTATTTTTATTCCACTTTCATTTTTATTCACTTTTCTTTTCTATTCAATTTATTTTTTTATTTAATTTCCAAATAGATCGTTAAGGTATAGTGGTTTCTCGAATGAACTTCCATGTTTAATTTATTAGGAAAACGGAAACTAATCACTGGAATGAGTCATTGAGTATGATGATTGAAAGAACACGTTAAATTTATGTGTTGTGTGATGATGTGATGTGTATAATGGTTGTTTATATGCATTGTGTTGTGTTGGAGGAGATATGGGATGTACTCCCCGGTTTAGGGGAAGATAGGGGATGGACCTCTAAACCGGATATGTTGGGAGGAGATAGGGGATGGACTCCATAGATAGAGCTCATATGCTTATCTATTAATGTGTTGACAGAGCTCATATGCTTGTCATTGGAAGTGTGATAGTGCTCATATGCATATCTGTGGAAGTGATGATATAGCTTGTATGCTTATCTGTTGTTGTGTGATATAGCTAGTATGCTTATCTATTATGAAATGAGAAGTGTTGATATGAGTTACTGTCTCATATGTGTTGTTGGCCAGGTTCTGAGCCATGGTTATAAATTGAGAATTGAAAGGAATTGGAAAATGAATTGTAATATGGACTTGTATGTCATGAAACTGTAAAGTGTGATGGGAGAAAGTATCAGTATTGGCCATCTATCAATTGCTAATCTTTTAGTCATTGTTCATGGTTGGTTTAGTGTATTTCTTCTGGGCTGTGGCTCACCCTATATGGGAATATCATTTTCAGGTACAGGTAGCATGCCACCTCCAAGGACATAGCTTGGGAGGCTAGAGACGGACAGACTTTTGTTGTCTTATTTCTTTTGATGTATTACATGTAAATTCAAGCCAAGGGCTTAATGTGTAAATGAGTTAGTACTCTCTTGTTGTAACCAAGTGTTAACTTGGAAAGCTGTAAGCCTTTAGGGCATTTGCTTTTGTTGTTAACATGTAATACTTGTTGTAAAGAAACTCTGATGAATAGAAGAATGTGGAACTTTTTATATCAATGCATGTCTATATTGATGGGTTTAATGTTGTTATTTTGAGGGCGTTACAAGAATATTGATTGAGTATGTCACCAAGTTTAATGAGTTGTCTCATTATGCCCCTTACTTGGTCGACACGCAGGAGAAGAAGGATGAAAAGTTTTATTAAGGGATTGAATCATTACCTATCTAAGTCCCTTATTCCCTTTGATGCTGAACCGTTTGACCGTTTGACAGAGTTCTTGACTTGGCACTAAAGTATGAGGAAAATGAAAAGTAGTTTAAAGAAGGAAAGGCCAAGGTCGGAGAGACTTCTAGAGGAAGTCACTTCCAACAGCGGGATGGGAATAAATACCGACTCTATGATCTAAGGCATATGGGTCAGCAGTTTCAGAGGCCACAACAACAGGGTAGTAAGGGAAATTTCAGACCTCAGGGTAATTTCCAGCCTCAGCACAATTTCCAACCCTAGGGGCACTATTATCGAAGACAGGGTGGTCCGCACCCACAGGGCTATCAAGAACAGCAGCATCAAGTGCCACAGTTAGGTTATTGTCCTCTCGTACCTCAGTTAGAGGGGCCCCCACCTATTAGACCAGTAGCACCTCAACCGATCAATAGGAAGTGTTTTGGGTGTTAGCAGTTGGGGCATCTTTATGAAGAACCCATTAGAGTACTTTTTGATACTGGTGTCTCTCATTCTTTTATATATAGACAGTTTGTAGAAAGAGAACATATTGTAACTGCCTCTTTGTCTACACCTATTCGTGTTGAGACCCCTTTAGGAGGGGCAGTTACTCTTTATGAGATGTGTAAAGATTTTGAGATTGACTTTGCAGGTAGAGTCTTATATGCAGACCTAATTGTTTTAGGGTTTGAGGGGTTTACAATTATTTTGGGTATGGATTGGCTGCGAAAATACTTTGTGACTCTAGATTGTGCTGAAAAGACTATAAATATAGATATTCCCGGTATGCCACGGCTTACCCACACTTCTAGCGATGGAGAAGAGTCGGTGATGATGAGTTTTCTATGCTCGGTAGAAATCCCTAAGCAGGATATTAGCGAGGTAGATGTGGTACGTGAGTTTAAGGATGTATTTCAGGAGATACTTGGACCTCCACCTCGACGGGTAGTAGAATTTCGCATTGACCTAATGCCGGGAACTGCACCGATTTCTAAGGCGGCATATAGAATGGCACCTAAAGAGCTTGTGGAGATGAAGAAGCAGCTGGAAGAGATGCTTTAGAAAGGGTTCATTCGTTCAAGTAACTCCCCGTGGGGAGCACCCACGATCTTTGTCTCCAAGAAAGATGGCACCCTCCGTATGTACATAGATTACAGAGACCTAAACAAGTTGACTATCAAGAACAAGTATCCACTACCTAGAATTGATGACTTGTTTGATCAGTTGAAGGGGGCAGCCATGTTCTCTTAATTTGATCTCAGAATGGGTTACCATCAGATGGGTGTGTCAGAGGAAAGTATACCACTTACTACTTTCTGGACTCGGTATGGGTTGTACGAATTTCCTGTAATGCCTTTTGATTTGACCAATGCTCCTACCTATTTCATGGACTTGATGAATAGAAATTTTCAACCGTATCTAGATAAGTTTGTGATTATCTTCATAGATGATATCCTGGTGTATTCACTACAAGAATTCACACATTTGCCGACCACTTTTGCCAACCAAAAAAATTTTGGTCGCAAAAAAATGACATTTGGCGACCAAATATTAATTAGTCGCGAATGATCATTATTTTTGGCGACCAAATATTATTGGTCGCAGAAGGTTATATTTTAGCACCAAAAAATGAGTTGGTCACAAAAAGTGGTATGCTTTTGCCAACCAACTACAAATTTGGTCGCGGAAGGTCACATATTTTTTGGCGACCAAAATTTTGGTCGCCAAAAATTATTCGCCAAATTAGTACTTTTAGCGACTAATATTTTAGTCGCAACTGATTGAGATTTGGCGACTAAAAAACTTTGTCGGCGAAGGTACCTTTTCTGCGACTAATGTGGTCTTTTGGTCGCCAAAAAGTTTAGGAGGGAAATTTGATTTTTAGTGGGGCGGGAATTGAAATTTTTCTGCGACAAATAAATTTGGTCGCCAATTACAAAACGACGTCGTTTTGTACCATGGAAGCAGGAAAAAAAAAAGAAAAAAAAGAGCCCTAATCTCCATTGTCTCTATCTCGCTCTATGTCTCGGTCTGCCCTCTCCCTCTCTGTGTTCTTTCTCTCAATCGGTGCCCTCAATCGGTGCCCACTCTCTCTAGCTGACCGAAGTCCCTCACCACCGTTGCTCACATCTGTCGCACATCGCCACCGCCGCAAATCGCCATCGCCCTCTGTCTTTCTCTCACACAGAGGGAGCAATTGTTGGGTATTCGCTGCTGTGGTTGTTGCTGAGTATTCGCCAAAAGCATACGTATGCATATGGTACCGTGATTTTTGCACTCTCTATCGTCGGTTGAAGACATTGTTTACTGGGAAGGCTAGATTCTTCCTTCTACCTGGTCCTCTGTCGAGCGGGTATCCAGAAAGATTTTTGGGAATGTCTCTCCTGATGTTGTTGCAGAGAGAAGTGCCCTAATTCAAGAGTGTTTACGATCCATTCTGCATTGCTTCTTGGTATGATGGTCTCTGATCACACATTGCTTTGCATTGCTTACGATCCATTCTGCATTGCTTCCTTCACTAGCTTGGATTTTCATCCTTCTCATCACACATTGCTTTTTGGTATGATGGTCTTTGATCGATTATTAGTTGACATCTGCTAAATAAAAATACATCTTCTCTTCTTCTTGTTCTTCTTTCCTTTATTTGACATAGTCTCTTTAAAACAGTTGGTTCTGCTAGTGGTGAAATAACGCTTTGGGAGGTTGTGATGAAGGAGAAACTACTTTCAAAGCCATTCAAGATATGGGACATGACAAATTGTTCATTGCCATTTCAGGTTCCCCTATTATCTTTCTATGGTGATTACATTTTTTATACGTTTTCTAATTAGAAAATTCTTTGTTATTTGTCTTAGATTTCTACAATGTTGTATATGTAACATATGAGACATGTATGTAGGTTGTACGCTGTGTGTATGAATTAATTCTAACCAGATTTAGTGCATCCTAGTTTTGTGGACAGTAGTAATTTTAAAATGTTTATCAACTACCTGCAGCTTAGTATTCATTTCTAGATCTTCCATTTGAAATCTTGAGAACATAGTCATAATTTGGAACTAAGGTTCCAATTGATGCTAACATTGTGTACACTGTGCTCCTTATGTGTTGGATACCCTCTAGCTATGAAGCACCAACACTTCAAAATGGGTGTCATGTCTGTGTTAGACAGGTATGGGACACAAACACGACAGGAACACACGTGTGTCAAGTCAATTTTTTTAATTAGTACTTTTTTGTAGGAATTTTGGGGATATTTCACAGAAACACATGTCTTGTGTGTGGACAAGCATCAAGACACCTTTGCGAGTTTTTTTTTTATTATATATATTCATATACACAGCTGATAGAAGTATATAATTTCCCCCCCATATCCCAACCGTGTTCGTATCCTCTTTTTTTAAAAATTGCCATGTCCTGTGTTTGTACCCGTGTTACCGTACCTGTATTCGTGTCCGTACTTCTTAGCCTTTCAGTGTCCTGCTTTCTTAGTTGAAACATGTTTTTTTGTCATGGGCTCTAACAATTAAGGGTGCAAACAGGCTTCCATTGTCAAAGATGAACAAGTATCTGTTACTCGTGTTACGTGGAGTCTAGACGAAAATTTTATAGGTACGTGCACTTTAAGTTCTGCTAGATTTCAGATTGTCCATGTGCACATTTCTTATTATTTTTCATGCTGCAGGGGTTGCCTTTACAAAGCATTTGATCCATTTGTATTCTTGCACTGGTGGGTCCAATGACTTGCACCAGCATTTAGAGGTGAGTTGGGACATTGCTTCCTGGCCAATAAGAAATAAAATCTGTAACTTCTAATTGGCTTTCCATTCCTTTGTGGTTACAGGTTGAAGCCCATAATGGTCAAGTTAATGACCTGGCTTTTGCTTATCCAAACAAACAGCTATGTGTAGTGACGTGTGGAGATGATAAGTTGATAAAGGTGCGTGGATTGTTTTTAGGAAATTTTTTGATAGGTTTATTTGTTTAATTGCTTCTTCACTGAAGGAAACATTTGAAACAGGTTTGGGATTTAACGGGCCGAAAGCTATTTAACTTTGAAGGGCACCCAGTGGATGTATATTCTGTATGTCCTCATCAGAAAGAGAATATTCAGGTATCTAAGATAAAGGGAAATAATCTGTTAGTTGGTAACCTATTTAGCATTTAATTGATTTATAGATGCAAGTTATTTAGCCTTAAACATGCCTAGAAGATGTATTTTGACATTTTTGTAAGGAAAAAAAATGAAGGGAAAAAAAAACAGTTAAAGAATTTGTTGGGTCTGATTTATTCTGATTGCCAAAATAACAACAAATCATGCATAGGTGTTGACTTTTTCTTGTACTAAACATACTTGGAAATTGTATTCTGACATTTTCACCAAACAATAGGTAAAAGAGGTCGGAATTTGTCGTACCCAATAGTTTCAAGAATCATATGAATCATTTAACATGAATCGAATTGTGAATCATGCGATTCACCATCGATTCTGTCCCAAAATAGATTCACATCGATCTATGCATGAATCATGAATTGAATTGTGAATCAAATCACGAATTGTAAGATATTGATAAGATAGGTACTATTTTCAACCACCATTTACCTCTTAATTAATGGGAACAGTAGGACGTTATTGCTGTTAGAGATAGACCTTTATTTTGTGGAAGTTCATTTTTTAGCGGAGAACATGTTTTATTTACACAATGCTTTCAACTTGTACATTTGCAGTTTATATTCTTAACTGCTATTGATGGGAAAATCAAGGCCTGCTTTCCAGTTGGCCGAAATTATAGATCCTGCTCAATGCCAGCAGGTTACCATGCCAGACAGCATGGATGCAGTCAACAAGGTGTGTTCCTACTCATTTGTTGTTGTAGAATCTATCTATTCGATTATGCTCGACTGACACATCTACATCCAGGTTGCTTGACTACTCTATACAAATTCTGGTTTTGGTGTTTTGGCACTTGGGTCTAATGGGATTCAAAAGTTATGGAAGTGGACACGCAGTGAACAAAATCCAGGTGGAAAGGTAATAGCCAGTTGGGAGTAATTTCATTTTCATGTTTTCCTGTTTCTTTTCTTTTATTAGTCGATATTTGTGGAGGAGAATTCTGAACTTGGTGAGGGTCTAAAGGCCACTGCCAATGTTGTTCCACAGCAATGGCAACCAAACAGTGGTCTTGTTATGACTAATGATGTCACAGGTGTCAACCTCGAGGAAGCAGTGCCTTGCATAGCACTCTCAAAGAATGACTCTTATGTAATGTTAGCCTGTGGCGGCAAGGTTTCCTTGTTCAACATGATGACATTCAAGGTATGTCTGCACGTGGTTGTTAGAATTTTACAATTCATAATTCAATTTGTATGATCCGATACGAGTTTCAAGAAAAATGATTTGATTCGTGAAGTTGATTTTTATATTATGTGAATCTTATGATTCAATTGCGATTCACTGCAATTTAATTCTATTTGCATAATGCATGAAACTGTGTCGTTTTCTCAAAAAAAAAAAAAGAAAAAAAAGAAAAAAAGAAAAAGAGAAGAGATCAACTAATTATATTGATATACTTGGTTTTATATGTGTACATATATACGATCTAGTTATATTTATGAAGGATTAAAGATCAGATTGTTTTGAAATGTAGGTAATGACTACGTTTATGCCACCTCCACCTGGTTCAACCTTCCTAGCATTTCATCCTCAAGATAATAACATCATAGCCATTGGAATGGAAGATTCAACTATCCATAAATACAATGTTCGAGTGGATGAGGTAATTGCTTTCTATCATGTCCTATCAAATATTTGTGCCAATCACATAATTAGAAGCAATCTGATACACTTTGTGTTTTATAGCTTAAATCAAAACTTAAAGGTCACCAAAAGCACGAATCTGGATTAGCTTTTTCTACCAATCTTAACATATTGGTTTCATCAGGAGCTGATGCTCAGGTAATTTTTCTTACAGTTTTCCTTGTCATCTGAGATCATTTAACTATTTTCACTTTGAAAAACATCTAAATCCAGTGTTTGCTTTGAACCTAAACTAAACGAGAAATTGGGAAGGAGCTTCGTTCTCCTACTTCTTCAGTTCCTCCTTGTAGAGACCTCATGTTTCAGTACCCAAGGACCAAACCTTGCGATCTTCTTGCCGAATTGCCTTTATCTATTGAGGGCATTTATTGATAGAGTTTTGTGGGACTTTTGGCGAATAATATTGAGGGCATTTATCTACTATGGGAAGTGTTAAGTTTAGCTATTAAGGCAATTGTGTTGGTTCTTTAGCTTAAAATGTGTGCAAAGCATATAAGCTCATTATCTGTTTGTATATATGCTTCAAAGAATTGTGACAGTTGCATACTGAGGTGAAATGCAGGGTATGTTCAACTCTATTTAGTCAACACTTGATTTCAATTACTCGATTGTGTTAATCTTTACCCATTATGTTGTTGTGAAATGTATCAACAAACTGCATTGGCACTGTAATCGATTTTGTGTCTTTAATCGATTTTGCATTTCCAATCGTTGCATAAGAAGCTTATTGTTTTCACTATTTGCATCATGTGCTAATTATGCTAGATGTGCGAATCAGATTCTACAGAATCTGACCAACATGCAGGTGCTAATCTTAAACCATATATCACGCATCCACTATTTGAGTCTTGCTTCATGTCTTACATTGTCTCTCCTGTTGTGTAGTCTTCGTTCCTATTATTTATTTCCATATTAAAGTTGTAGCTTAGGATTCCATTGGAGAAGTCTGATAATGATGCTATGAATGGGAACTCTGATCATCTGGTGAGTATTACTTTCGCAATTGCAGTTGAAATCATATAGCTTGCAAATCTACAGTTGAAGATGTTTATTTAGTCAAGCTGTTGCAGTTTGAACTTGCTGTATGTGAAATATGCCACACCCAAAGTTGATCTTGCTTATTAGGGGTGGAGAGCTGGAGTGCATGCGTTTTAATTTTCTAATTTGTTTGAACTTAGCATATGCAAATGGAAAGTTATTTTGTCAACAAATCTACAGTTGAAGATGTTTATTTAGTCAAGCTGTTGCAGTTTGAACTTGCTGTATGTGAAATATGCCACTACCCAAAGTTGATCTTGCTTATTAGGGGTGGAGAGATGGAGTGCATGCGTTTTAATTTTTTGATTTGTTTGAACTTAGCATATGCAAATGGAAAGTTATTTTGTCACGGAATTGCTTCTTGTCATCTTGGGGTTATGCCTCTCTCTTATGGCTGGATCATTTGCAGTTTCTCTGCTCCTGTCCAATTAATTTTTGAATCCTGAAGTGTGTTTTTTTTGGCCTAACAAGATTCATTTTTTAATTTTTGAATCCTGAAGGTCTTCAATAACTCATCATTTGTAAGATATGCTACCTAGAGAAGTAATTAGTGTCTGATATAACTGCTCAACCTCCAATTAGCAATCATTGAATTGTATTGTGTTGGAGTAGGATTTGACAATGTATTTGTGTTGGAGTAGGATTTGACAATGAATTCTATGCTTGAATAACTATGCCTGAATGAATTCTATGCCTGATAGTTAACTATGCCTGAATAATTAGTATTTGTAAGATATGCTATCATTGAATTCTATGTTCAGAGGAGATGTGTGTCACATGTCTATATACGGTGCTTGTGGTTTTGTTAGAAGTTTGCATGTTTTGCTTTGGCGTTACTAGTTCAGCAAGTTAACTTCATCTTTTTATATTGATTATAGTATCGTAAAGTGGTTGGACTTTGTCCCCTAATTTTTATGTCTTTTTGATTGCACATAGTTTATACCTTTTTAGTTTTGCACATGTTACAAGTGTTTCACTTCATGGTTGAATGTATAGTGAGTAACCCCCTTTGTTGTTGCAGCCATTATCTCACTTAAAGAGCAGGTGGAGGGGATACAGGTATTTCACTTTTTTTCAAAATCTTACTGGCAGGGTTGTTATGGCTGTTAGCTTATTAATCATCGCGTACTGAAATTTGCAGGTACAACAACAGGTTATCTTCGGTAGTGCTGTTTCATAGTGACACAATTTTGGGCCATCATTGAAAAGTGGATCAAAAGTTGGGAAATCTAGCTCTAATGGTAATGGTGACTGACAGGCTGGAAATAGGGCTGTTTCTTCGGTATGTTCTTACCTTGTTTAAGTTATTTTCTTTTTGAGCAATAACAAATATATTGATTTTTTTCATGGTTTGGGTAGAGAGTAACTTCAACAAAGGGTTCAAGGCCAGAATCAATCATGTCTGTTCACGAACTAGACGAGCACCCTTCCCAACATATTTCTTAACAAGTTCACGAAGCAAAATTGTACAAGACTACTTGGCAGTATAAGCATTTTTGGGAGGATTAAATATTTTTGGATGGATATGTATGGATAACAAATATTAGTAGTTTTATTTGTTGATAGCTGCACATGCATAACAAATAGTTATGTTTCAAATTGTTATGCTAGATGGATGTGACTTGTGAATGAAAACTTAGAATAGTTGTATTGTATCGAATGTTAATGAATTATGTATTGTGTCGAATGTTAATGATTCAGTTAATTTGAATGATGCTATAAAATTATAGGTTTATTATGGATTGAATGAATTATTAGGAATTACAGGTGTATTGTTTTCCTGCTTTGGCGACCAATTTATTAGTCGTGACAAATAAATAATTTTTTTTCGCAAAAAATGACAATTGCCGACCAAGAGTTTTGGTCGCAAAAAATACATCTATTGCCGACCAAAACAGCTCTTGGTCGTGGAAACTCACTTTTGCCGACCAAAAGTTTTGGTCGCGAAAAGTAACAAATGGCGACCAAATTATTTGGTCGTGGAATGTCACAATTGGCGACCAAACTTTTTGGTTGTTGAATGTGATAATTGGCGGCCAAACTTTTTGGTTGCGAAATGTGTCAATTGACGACTAAGATATTTGGTCGGGAAAATATCACTTTTCGCGACCAAAGTATTTTAGCGACAAAATGAATTAGTCGCGATAATTAAATATTTAGCGACCAAAAATTTAGTTGGCAAATTCAATTTTCCCGACCAACCAAAATTTTGGTCGCGAATTACTTTTGCCGACCCTCAATTGGCGACCAAAGTAGCGACCAAAAAAATTGGTCGCGGATTACTTTTGCTGACCAAAAATGGGCTTTTAGCGACCAATTTTTTGGTTGCCAAAAGTGTTAATTCTTGTAGTGATTCTAAGAATGAGGAGGAACATAGAGAACACTTGAAAGTTGTATTGGAGACTTTGAGGGAGCAGCAGTTATACGCTAAGTTCAGTAAGTGTCACTTTTGGGAGGAAGAAGTTCGATTGTTCGATTTTTGGGGCATGTTGTATCCAATCAAGGGATAGGGGTAGATCTTGAGAAAGTTGTTGCGGTCAAAGAATGGAAGCAGCCCACGAACCCTACAGAGGTGAGAAGTTTTTTAGGACTAGCCGATTATTACAGGAGATTTATAGAGATGTTTTCCACTGTTGCAGTACCTATGACCAAGTTGACTCACAAGAATGTGAAGTTCTTATGGACAGATAATTGTGAGAAAGATTCCAGGAGTTAAAGCAACAGTTAACTACAGCTCCGGTGTTAACTATACCGATACAAAGGGAAAAGTTAGTAGTGTTTACTGATGCGAGTAGAACTGGTTTGGGATGTGTGTTGATGCAGCATCAGAAGGTTGTATCATATGCTTCTTGACAGTTAAAACCTCATGAGAGGCGATACCCTACTCATGTCTTAGAGTTGGCAGCAGTTGTTTTTGCGTTGAAAGTGTGGCGACACTACTTGTTTGGAGAGCACTTTGAGCTGTACACTAATCACAAGAGCCTCAAATATCTTTTTTCTCAAAAGGAGTTGAACATGAAGCAACAAAGGTGGGTTGAATTCGTCAGTAGTTATGATTTCGAAATCCTTTACCACCCAGGGAAAGGAAATGTGGTCGCAGATGCACTTAGTAGACAACATGGGATTATAGCTTCTTTGATGATTCAAGAATGAAAGTCCTTGGAGTTAATTTCGATGCATGATGTTCAACCTATAGAGAGTGCTGAGAGGGCATAAATTAGTAGTTTGACCGTGCAGCTGACGTTACTGGGTAAAGTTTGTCAGATTTAGAATTTAGATAAGTTTCTCGTTAGCACGCTCGATGACTTTGTAGTGGATTTGATCGATGATTGTCCTACTGATTGGTCTGTGGACTTAGATGGGGGATTGCGATTCAAGGGCATGTTGCGTGTACCTAACTTTGTTGAATTGAGAAAAGAGATTATGGATGATGCCCATAGGTCCCGATATACTATTCACCCTGGTGGGACTAAGATGTATCATGACCTGAAGAGGACATTTTAGTGGGAAAGTATGAAGAAGGATGTAGGAGAGTATGTTTCTCGATGTTATGTGTGCCAACAGGTTAAGGCAGAACACTAATGACCATTTGGACTTTTGCAGCCTCTTGAGATCCCTACTTGGAAATAGGTGTACATCTCTATGGGTTTCGTGGATGGATTGTCACGGTCTAAGCAAGGTAATGAATCTATTTGGGTGATAGTGGATCGACTCACCAAGTCTGCTCATTTTATTCCAATCAGTGTTCATTCAACTGCGGATAAACTGGCTAGGTTGTATATTCGGGAGGTGGTGCGACTTTATGGCGCACCAATTTCTATAGTTTCGGATCATGATCCATTGTTTGTGGCAGAGTTTTGGGAGAGTTTTCAACATGCTTTTGGTGCTAGGTTAGACCTAAGCACGACTTATCATCCTCAGACGGATGGGCAAACTGAGTGGGTAAATCAGATCTTGGAGGATATATTGAGAACTTCTGTCCTCGATCTTGCTGGCAGTTGGGAAGAACACTTGCCATTGGTGGAGTTTGCTTATAATAATAGCTATCATTCTAGTATTGGAATGGCACCTTTTGAGGCTTTGTATGGGAGGCCATGTCGATCACCTGCTTGTTGGATAGAGGTAGGAGATACGCCATTGTTAGAACCAAAGTTGGTGAGAGAGACCACGGAGAAGGTGAACATTATTTGGGAACGTATTAAGACTGCACAGAGTCGTCAGAAAAGTTAAATTGATAGAAAACGTAAGGGGGTTGAGTTGAATGTTGGAGATTTTGTATTTTTGAAGGTCTTGCCAAAGAAGGGTATTATGCGGTTCAGAAAGAAGGGAAAGTTGGCACCTAGATTTGTGGGACCATACGAGATCATTGAGAGGATTGGTAATGTGGCTTACAAATTAGCTCTACCACCTTCTTTAGTTATGATTCACAATGTGTTCCATGTATCTTTATTGCGAAAGTGTGTGCAAGACCCTTCCCAAGTAGCATCACCAGAAGTGTTAGAGATTAGCGACGATCTAACTTATGTGGTGCGACCGATTACTATTCTAGATCAGGATGTAAAGCAGTTGCGGCGCAAGAAAGTAAACTTGGTGAAAGTGTAATGGAGCGAAGATGAGAACGATATCACTTGGGAATTAGAAGAGAAAGATCGGCATATGCACCCGGAACTTTTTGCTTAGTACTCTTTCCTATCAAATCTCGGGACGAGATTCTTTTGAGGTATGTATATTGTAGCGACCCTAATTTTCTTAAGTCAGTAGTTATTATTATTATTACTTTATTTTTATTTTTGGCTCTATTAATTGTGTGGATACATGAGAATTTAATGTGGTATTTAATTTAACATGTTAGTTAATTACATATAATTAATATGAATACTTATATTTATATATTTATATATTAAAAAAGATATTATTGATATAAATTTTATATAAGATATTTATATTTATATATGTGATTTATTTGTATAATATAATATAATAGGAAATTAGGTTATTATATATATAATATAATATAAGTAGTCAACTAGGTTTAAAAGTTAATTGGAAAACAAAGAAAGAAAAAAGAAAAGAAAAGAGAAGAGCAGCAGTAACCCCGTAAGAGAGAGAGAGAGAGAGAGAGAGAGAGAGTAATCAAAGAAAAAGAAAAGGAGTGCGCTGTGTGTGTGGCGTGAGAACAGAGAGACAACGGTAAAAGGAGAAAGAGGAGAGGGAAGCAAAAGAAAGGGTTAGGGTTTTGTTTTGGTGGCTCCATTAATTCTCTAAGTGATTATTTGATCTTCAAAAAGTATAGTGAGTACAAAACCCACTTCCCTTGATTTATATTTAATTCGTTGTTTTTATTTATTAATTTTTATTTTATTTGATGTTGAATTGATTTCATATTTGCATGTAGATGATTGATCGATTTTAATTATTTTGATTAGTTGTGTATGTAACGTTTAGGGTTTTTAGATGATTGATTGATTTTAACTATTTTTGTTTAATTGTGTATGTAAGGTTTAGGGTTTTTAGTTGATTGATTATTTTTAATTATTTTGATTAGTTATGTATACAAGGGTTAGGGTTTTTCTATGGATTTATTTTATGGTTGTAATCACATTCATGATTATATGAAATTAAAATTAATTAGGAACCCATAGATAAATTTCTTATACTCCACCATGACTCCATGGATTGTTGTTTTATTTGAGTGTTAGTGAGAAAGAGTGCATAAAAAAAAAAAGAAGTGAGGATTATGAGATTTATTTGAATGCCTTAGGCTTGGCATTGTTATATTTGTTCTCATGAGTGAGATGTTTTGTATATGTATTTTGTTGCCTCGTTCTCATGAGTAGACGAGTGCTTTGATTTACGCGTGTACGTATATGCTAACCATCCGGGGGGTGTGGATCAAACTTGGGACAATATCACCGTGCAAGTTTGGCTTCGGAGCGGTGTTAGATATACGGGAGGCACATGGGATATATGTGTAGGCCGGAAGTGAAGGGCCGAAGTTGTGGAGTTAAGGTACAAAGAATTTAATTATGAGTTTATTGTTATAGTGTGAATTGTATTGATTTGTACATATTGGAAAAAATAATAACTGACCTTGATAAATTATGAAATTTGAGCAAAAGACATGTATACGTGATTCTAGACAACTTTTGTGTTTTAACTTTTTATTAAAAAGATCGATTAGAACTTGTAATTAGATAATATTGGTTATTGTTGTTTTGGTTCATTTTAACAATACAGATTTTAGAGGCTGTTTTAACCCACGAAACGAGCTCATTTTTATTAGTTTCGCGTAAACTGAAGTAAAACATTATTATGAACACTTTTTGTGTTTTAAACTTTTTCGATAAATGTCACGCCCTCAAAAAAAATACATAAAACCCATCACTTTAGACATGCAATGATGTATGAGAAATAAATATCTTTCTATTAATCAGAGTAACTTTTACAGAAATATTACATTACTACTAACAACAAATTGCCTTACGGGCTTACAGCTTTCCAAGTTAACACTTGGTTACAAAAAAAAAAAATACTAACTCAATACATCTTAAGCCCTTGGCTTGAATTTACATATAATACATCAAAGAAAGTAAAATAACAAAAGCAGTATGTCTGCCTCTTGCCTCCCAAACTACGCCCTTGGAAGTGGCATGCTTCCTGCACCTGAAAATGATGTCCCATATAGGGTGAGCCATAGCCCAGTAGAAATACACTAAACCAATTATAAACAATGACTAAGATAACAGCGTTCAATGGGTGGTCCACACTTATATCCCAATTTATACCGTGTTACAGTTTCACCTTCCGTTTCTTATCCAATTCTCAATTCATATAACTATGACTCAGAACCTGGTCAAACAACCGATATGAGACAGACACTCATATTAAGCATTTACATTTCGCAATAGATAAGCATACTAGCTATATCAATACATCAACATGTAACCATATAAGCTGTACCAATACATCAACAAATAAGCATATTAGCTGTATCTGCACTTCACTAGATAAGCATATGAGCTGTATCTACATAACACAACTTCCGGATTAGAGGTCCAGCCCCTTTCTTCCAATAAACCGTCCGGTTTAGAGGTCCAGCCCCTTTCTTCCAATAAACCTCGGAGTACAGCCCCTTTCCCCTCCCACACAAACAATGTATATGAACAGTTATCATATACAATCAATCAATACATAAAGTTAATGTATTATTCCAATCGCTATATTCAATGGCACACTTAATCGATTAGTTTAAGTTTGCCTAATCATCATCAATGTCTACAACAATTACGACTATCCTCCACCGATAGCCCAAAGCAGTTATTTCTAAACAGAAATTAAATGCGCCAAATAGGAAAAATATTGACATTTCAATTTGGTTAGTGATGAATAATCCAACTACACCCTTTAATCTCATACATCCCCAATTCCCACATTTTCAATTTCATTTCTCATTTCTCACATTTATTTCACAAATTAATTTAACAATGCAATTAGGGCATTTCCCATAATTAACAAAACAACCCAGAGGTTTCATTGCCATCAACAATCCAACATTTATCTCATTTCTCTATGGCCAACATGCATATAGGTAATAATAAATGAAACCCCAACTTTTGTGAAAATTACACAAAGACCCAAACTTTCTCAAAATTACCCAACGACCCCAAACACATCAAAATGCCAAAATTCAAAGGCAAAGCTCATAAGATGGAGTAGGATATCCCTACCTCAAATTCGGAGCTCAAAGGGAGAAGATGACGAAACCCAAAGTGCTCCAAAACTCAATATGCTCGGATCAAAACGTAGCCCTCAACGATCAACACAACTTTTGTAAAGGTCAAAGGGTAGGAGAACAATCTAACTAGATCAATCCTAAGAGAGAAGTTGAGTTTTAGTGAGATAAGCTCTTGA
This sequence comes from Camellia sinensis, assembly GCF_004153795.1. Lineage (NCBI taxonomy): Eukaryota > Viridiplantae > Streptophyta > Magnoliopsida > Ericales > Theaceae > Camellia > Camellia sinensis. Next base: position 769,345 of record NW_021026109.1, read on the forward strand.
ATGGCTTTTTCGGAAAGGTAAGAGAGAGAAAGGATGTTGAAAAGTGATGCAAGAATGCCCAGCTGCCAACTGATATACGCATGATCCGCTCGAGCGGAGAATAGAACGCTCGAGCGCAATCAGGCCCGCTCGAGCGCCAAGACACAAGAACAAAAAGTATCCGCTCGAACGCGAAAACTAGTTTGCTCGAGCGTAGATTACCCCCCCTCAGAAATTTCGCAGACAATGTGCACCCCGCTCGAGCTCCAACAGACCCGCTCGAGTGTGACCCGCTCGAGCATAAGTAAACCCGCTCGAGCGTGAAAAACACATCTGCAGAAGTTTTGCAGAGGCACTGATACTGGAAGTGTGAAAACTCCGCTCGAGCGTGATATGGTCCGCTCGAGCGTACAACCAAAAATCCACCTCCGTTCGAGCGCAAAGGGACCCGCTCGAGCGTACCACCGAAACTCTGGGCAACAAGGGAAAGGAACTAAGGCTCAACCAGCCTGTTCAAAACACGCCCAACACATCCTGAAACTCAGACATATGGGATTTAAAGGATGACAACATGACATACAATCACCAACTCCACGGAACCTAAGACCGGAACACTGTACATAAAGGGGACAAACCCGAGATCGCTATAATAAAAATCATCTTAGGGTAGTTTCTTTTCGTTTTCAGCTTCAGATTTTTCGGTTGAATTCCGTCTAGGTTCTTTTATCAAGTTTTTCTATCAACCTATTTAGTTTCTACTAAATTCATCTGCCTTACCGTTTAGGAAATTTGATTCTGTACAACTTTTGTTCTTTGAGTTTTGGTCAATTCAAATTATTTATCCATAAAAAGGTGCATTTTTATACTCCTTCAGTAAGTTACTTAGGATTAAGTTATACTAACTTTATTTTTTTTGGCAGAATGGTGTGTTTTACAAACTTTTTTATGCAGGGTTGACCCATCATATTTTTATTTATATTTTTTTTATTTTATACTCAATTTATATTTCGTTGTGTACGGGCAAGAAACTAAATGCTATCGTATCTCAGGAAATTACCCAGTCATCTCAGTGCAATTGAAACTACTTGTCTTGTCCCGTAACAAGAATTAAATGTATTTTTTGTTTGTGTCTGGTGGACACGTGGGTGTTAAATCTTGTACTGATATCGGTATACCTGTATACTGACCCGTTTTGTCTGTTGGCAACTCGGGTGCATTCTGTTTAAGCACAGCCAAGCTTCCTTTGCAGGATTAGTTAGGGGTACGGTGGTGATATGGAATAATTATAGTTGTTGGACATGTCTCTTGGATTTCTTTTGTTTTCTTGAGCTTAGGGTTGATATTAGTTTATGTTTTTTTTTTTTTTTTATGACTTTAGTATTGGGATACTTTGGCATGGTTTGTAACCGTACATTATTTAAGTTATTTTGACTATGTATTGTTACGTTAATGTTGGAGGTATTGGTTAGTTATGAATTTATGGTAGATGGTTTGGTTGGCGTTTAGTGTTTTTTTTTTTTTCTTTTTTTTTTTTTTTTTTTTTTCACCCATAGGATTTGGATGATGGAATATTAATTGGGGTTTAATCCTAATTTAATATTTAATTGTCCAAATTTTGGGGTGTAACAACCCCTTTGCCAATATGAGCCCACAAACCTCCAATCCTACCTGATCCCCAGGTAGGACTTTCAACCAGCTTCACACGACTCTATCTCGAGCCATCCAAGTGTTAATCAAAAAGGGGCATCTGAAACCCCTCGACCCTCGACCACCTCCGGACTGTCTTCCACCTAGGCACGATCCCACCAAGTATTGTACCTTCTATCAACAACATGTCCACGAAATAGACAGGTGTTTCCGCCTACATCATGAGATCCAAGATCTCATCGACAACAAAGTTATAGCTCCACCCCAAACGCCAAAACCATAACCAACCCATTGCCTAACCATAACCAAGTGCCACCCCCACCTCGTATGAGCTTCATTCATACCATACCCATTTCCTATGACCCAAGCGTCTATATCACCCCCTCTCATCTACCAAGGTCGGTGTTGTTCATCCCTGATGGTATAGACTTGTGCATGATGAACACATTCAACCCATAATCTGAACCTCATAAACATGTGGTGACAACACCCGAAGAAGGTGACAATCTTGTAACGCTCCAACCCTTCACATGTCATCGATACTGTTTGCTTTGGACCACGACCACAAGGATTTCTGGGAGTTCTGCTAGGGATCTCACCACCCGGGAAAAGGCCTTGATGCTATATAAGGGTCTAAGTTTTTACTTTTATAGGCCAGGAACTTCCCTTCCATTCCCGATGTGGGACACTGGGACTTTACAATCCACCCCCTTAAGGCTGCACGTCTTTGTGCAGTAGCTTGCCAAGTCACAAGCCGCCCCACATGCATTGAGAGACGCCAGAGGCCCACACTTGGTACTCTGGAGAGTCAGCTTTGATATCCTAGTGTATTCTAAGAATAAGGAAGATCACGGAGAACACTTGAAAGTCATGTTGCAGACTTTGAGGGAGTAGTAGTTATACGTTAAGTTCAGTAAGTGTCACTTTTGGGAGAAAGAAGTTCAATTTTTGGGACATGTTGTGTCCAATCAAGGGATAGTGGTAGATCCTAAGAAAGTTGTTGTAGTCAAAGAATGGAAGTAGCCCACGAACCCTTCAGAGGTGAGGAGTTTTTTCGGACTAGCCAGTTATTACATGAGATTTATAGAGAAGTTTTCCATTATTGCAGCACCCATGACCAAGTTAACGCGCAAGAATGTGAAGTTCTTATGGTCAGATGATTGTGAGAGAGTTTTCCAGGAGTTAAAGCAGTGTTTAACTACAACACCGGTGTTAACTATACTAGTACAAGGGAAAAAGTTAGTAATGTTTACTGACGCGAGTGGGACTGGGTTGGGATGTGTGTTGATGTAACATTAGAAGGTTGTATCTTATGTTTCTCGACAGTTAAAATCTCATGAGAGATGATACCCTACTCATGACTTAGAGCTAGTAGCAGTTGTTTTTGCGTTGAAAGTATGGCGGCACTACTTGTTTGGGAAGCGCTTTGAGTTATATACAGATCATAAGAGCCTCAAATATTTGTTTCCTCAAAAAGGGTTGAATATGAGGCAATGAAGGTGGGTTGAATTCGTCAGTAGTTATGATTTCGAGGTCTTTTACCATTCGAGGAAAGGAAATGTGGTTGCAGATGCATTTAGTCGACAACATGGGATTATAGCTTCTTTGATGATTTAGGAATGGAAGTCCTTGGAGTTAATTTCGATGCATGATGTTCAACCAATAGAGAGTGTCGAGAGGGCATACATTGGTAGTTTGACTATGCAGCTGATGTTATTGGGTAAAGTTTGTCAGATGCAATATTTAGATGGGTTCTTTATCAGCAAGCTCGATGACCTTGTAGTGGGTTTGATCGAGGATTGCCCTCAGAGGTAGTGCGACTTCACGGCATGCCAATTTCTATAGTTTCAGATTGTGATCCATTATTTGTGGCAGAGTTTTGGGAGAGTTTCAAGCATGCTTTAGGTGCTAGGTTAGACCTGAGCATGGCTTATCATCCTTAGACGAATAGGTAAACTGAGCGGGTAAATCAGATCTTGGAGGATATGTTGAAAGCTTGTGTCCTCGATCTTGGTGGTAGTTGGGAAGAACACTTGCCATTGGTGGAGTTTGCTTATAATAATAGCTATCACTCAAGTATCGGGATGGCACCTTTTGAGGCTTTGTATGGGAGGCCATGTCGATCACCTGCTTCTTGGATGGATATAGAAGATGTGCCGTTGGTAGGGCTAGAGTTGGTGACAGAGAGCATAGAGAAGGTGAACATTATTCCAGAACGTATTAAGGCTGCACAGAGTTTTCAAAAGAGTTACATTGATAGAAAATGTAGGAGGGTTGAGTTGAATGTTGGAGATTTTGTGTTTTTGAAGGTCTCGTCGATAAAGAGTATCATGTGGTTCAAAAAGAAGGAAAAGTTGACACCTAGATTTGTGGGACCATACGAGATCACTGAGAAGATTGGTAATGTGGCTTACAAATTAGCTCTACCACCTGCTTTAGCTATGATTCACAACGTGTTCCATGTATCTTTATTGCAGAAGTGTGTGCAAGACCTTTCCCAAGTAGTATCACCAGAAGTGTTGGAGATTAGTGACGATCTAACGTATGTGGTGCGACTGGTTACTATTCTAGACTGGGATGTAAAGCAGTTGCGGCATAAGAAAGTGAACTGGGTGAAAGTGCAATGGAGCGAGGATGAAAACAATATCACTTGGGAATTATAAGAGAAAGCTTGGCGTATGCACCTGGAGCTTTTTGTTTAGCACCCTCTCCTATCAAATCTTGGGACGAGATTCTTTTGAGGTATGTATATTGTAGCGACCGTAATTTTTTCCTTAAGTCATTATTTGTTATTATTATTATTACCTTATTTTATTTTTAGACTTCATTAATTGTGTGGTTACATGAGAATTTCATGTGATAGTTGGTTAATTTAATATGTTAGTTAATTACATATAATTAATCTAAATATTTATATTTATATATTTATATAGATTTTATATAAGGTATTTATATTTATATATGTTGTATTTAGGTTGTATTTGGAAAATATAGTATAATAATATATATTAAGTTTAAGTGTGCTGCCCTTTAGAAAAGAAAGAAAAAAAAAAGAGGGATTGTTGTGTGCGGCGTCAACAAGCTGTGAGAGAGAGAGAGAGAGAGAGAGAGAGAGAGAGAGAGAGAGAGAGAGAAAGAAAAGAGAGACGGGAAAGAGAAGTAAAGAAGGGAGACAAAAACAAAAGGAGTTAGAGTTTTATTTTGGTGGCTTCATTAATTCTCCAAGTGATTCTTTGATCTTCAAAAATAATTGTGAGTGCAAAACCTACTTTCCTTGATTTATGTTTAATTCGTTGTTTTTATTTATTTATTTACATTATTTGATATTAGTTTATTTATTTATTTATTTATGACTTTAGTATTTTGACAATTTGGCATTGTGGATTATTTTTCAACTTTGCATTATTTAAGTTGTTTTGACTAGTTGTTGCTACTTTAATGTTGGAGGTATTGGATAATTATGAATCTATGATGGATAATTTGGTTGGTGTTTATTATTATTTTTTTTATCCCTTGTATTTTTTTTGAGTATTGAAATTTACTTAAACCTTATGGAGATGAGAACGTTTAGATCTTGTTTCACCCCTAGGATTTGGATGACGGAATATTGATTGGGGTTTAGTCATAATTTAATATGTAATTGTCCAAATTTTGGGGCGTGACAGGTCTATTACTTGAAATTCCAGGGGAGTTGTCTAAGGCAAATTATGACCCGAGCCAATACATTGTTCCTATTGTTCAATCAAAGCCAAAGGTAGTGCTATCGAGTTTAGTTCACGTCAATGTGATCAGAGAAGATGGCCTAAGCCAAGGACTGGACGATCTTGCAGATCTCGAGAAAGAGTTGGATAACCTCCAATTCTTCGAGGAACAGGACCAGGGTAATGTGCAGGTTGTGTGGTTTAATCTAGGCATGTCGGCTGATAATCATGGGTGCTTGAGTGATGATTCGAAGAAAGGAGAGGAAACTGGAGATAAATCTAAGGCGGAAAAGAAAGTTGAGATAGCTGTGGCAGTTGAAGAAGCCGAAGAGAAAGGAAAAGTGCCTAAGAGCAGTGGTACAACTAAGCAAACCCAAGAATTGGGTGCAGAAGAAAGCATATGTGCTTCGCTGGAAGTAGTATTAGGACAGTTTGGACATGAGAGGATTGAGGAGAGTCAAAAGGCCAAAACACCCTATTATCTCAAGGGAGATAATTGTCCTGTAAGAGTGATTCAAGTCGAGCTCGACAATTGTTTGTCGACAATTGAAGGTGAATGGTGGGAAGATAGCGACCTAAATCTTGCCCACACAAACGAGAATTGGGGAGATCACATCCCTGATGAGACTTAGTATGCTGAAGAGATAGATCACCTAACCAAGAGTGGATGTACTTCAAGCCTCCATACTTGGACTAAGCAGAACTTTCGGGAAAGGAAAAGGAGATTGAGAAGGAAAAGGAGAAAAAGCTGGAGAAAGAGCTGGTTCTGAAACAATTAAAAAAGATCTAGGCTGGCATTTCCATTTGGAGCTTTCTCATGGCTTCGCGAGTACACCAGCATACAGTCTTGTGAGCAATAGATAAAGCTAAGCTATCTATCTATACTACAGTAGAGCAGCTCGTTGGCTTGATCTTGCAGGGTAGCACCAAGCCTGTGCTTACCTTCTCTGATAAGGACCTGCCATCGGAAGGATAAACTCACAATAAACTGCTATACATCTCTATTGAATGTAGAGGAAAATGGGTTCTATCAATGTTTGTCCTTCCCGCACTGCTTATGCAATAGGCCTGAAACCAGCGGATTTCGTTTCCATAACTCAAATGATCCAGGTATACGACAATACAAGTTGGGATGTTATGAGGACTATGAAAGTACAGATTCAAGTGGGCCCTTCAGAGCATGAGATTGAGTTCCATGTGTTTGATGTACTGGCTACTTTCAACCTACTTCTGGAGAGGCCCTGATTGCACTACATGAAGGTTGTGTCCTCTATTCTACATCAAATGCTAAAATACCCTCATAAGGGAGGAATAACTACTATGTTTGGGAACTCGTCCATTTGTCCACCTCTAGAGGTTACTACACCTTTGCTGGAATTCAATCACGGTGATGAGGATGTGTTTCTCTTGGGTTTCACTCTAGCGGAAGCCTAATTGGTGCAGACAATCTTAGTCGAGGATGAGGACATGTATGTCAGTGTTCAGACTATTTATTTCATGAATAAACTGAGCCATATTCTCGGGATGGGGCTCGGAAGGAGCAGGAGGAAAGGTGTTTCGGTGCTAGCCGATGTACCACACAACCCACATGCTTTTGGGTTAGGCTATGTACCCACCAAAAAAGACTGGAGAAGGAAGGCAGAAAAGATGAGAGAAAGGGTTAAGGCCAAGAGAGCTGGGAAATACTATGAGCTTGTCCACAGGCCGATCTATGGAACTTTGAATGGGTGCTTCATCAGAGAAAGAGAGCATTTTCCTTTTTGTGGCTTTTCTGAGCCTTGGGTCGATTCGTTAACAAAAAAAAAGCATTTCCAAGGATTCAAAATCTCCTTCAACCATCAGCTTCAAGATGGTGATGAAAATGGGGTTGATCCAAACATCAGCCAGAGCAAAGATGACGGTTCAGATAGCAATGAGGCTGAAGGCTGGTCTTTTGACAAATCCTGAGACTGGTATTAAGAGCCTGGGGGATACCTTTATTGTTTCTATGATCGGTGATGAACCGGTTGTGGACTCTGCCAGTTTTATTTTGGATGCGTCGAGGGCGCGCGGGCCTTATTTGGCAATTGGAAAAGGGCTTTATTACAAGTTTTGAATCAGATGATGAGCCTGAGTCTGATTCCACCGAGTTTGTCGAGTCAGAGTCAGATTCGAGTCAGTCTAGTGAGTCAGAGTCTGGCACTTCCAAGGGTAATAACCTGGGTGCTAAAGTTCTATCTAATCATATGTTAGTTTTTCTTTTGAGTCAACTGTAACTGAGGACCCAGACTTTATAAATGAAAATGCAGTGGACTTTACATACTTTTTCGTGTCTTTAGTTTGCTGCACTGATAACGATTTTCAAAATTTTGAATTAAACGAAGAGGAAGAAATTCCTTGGGCTTTGAAAAACTTGATTGACCAAGAGGAGGAGAGGCGTGCTAAGCCTTACATGGATGAGATCATTGCAATTAACGCAGTACTGATAAAGATCCACGCTTAGTCCAGATCGGGTCCACGTTGTCTTTGGAGGAATGCGAGCGTTTAATTACTTTGTTAAAAGATTTCAAAGATATTTTTGTGTGGTCCTACGAAGACATGCTTGGAATCGATCCGGAGATTGTATAGCACAAGATCCCTCTCGACCTCGAGGCCCAACCAGTCAAGTAGAAACTTCGCAGAATCCATCTAGATTGGGCACTGAAAATTAAAGAGGAGGGCACCAAGAAGATTAATGCTGAATTTTTTATGATGTCTGAATATCCAACTTGGTTGGCCAACATCGTTCCAATTCCGAAGAAAGACGGCAGAATCAAAGTTTGTGTCGACTTTAGGGATTTGAATAAGGCTAGTCCTAAGGATGACTTTCTGTTGCCACACATTGATGAGTTGGTAGACTTCACCGCCGGCCATGCCTTGCTGTCATTCATGGATGGGTTTTCAGGGTACAACCAAATCTTGATGGCACCAAAAGACAGAGAAAAGACTACGTTCACCACGCTATGAAATACCTACTGCTATAGGGTCATGCCATTCGAGCTGATGAATGTTAGGGCTACATATCAGAGAGCTGCAACCATAATACTACACGACATGATCCACAAAGAAGTCGAGGTGTATGTGGATGATATGATTGTGAAATTCAAAGAGCGAGACGACCATTACATCACGTTGAAGAAATTCTTTGAGAGGATCAGGGAGTATAGGTTGAGGTTGAATCCACAGAAGCGCACTTTTGGGGTGATTGCAGGGAAAATGTTGGGTTTTTTGATTACACAGAGGGGAATTGAAGTAGATCCATCCAAGATCAAGGCCATCTAAGAAATGCCACCACCAAGGACTGAAAAGGAGGTGCGTGACTTTCTAGGAAGAGTGCAATTCATAAGACGGTTTATCTCTAAATTAACCTTGACTTGTGAACCATTATTTGGTCTCTTGAAAAAGGGAAATAAATTCTAATGGGACGGTCAATGTTAGTTTGCCTTCGAACAAGTCAAGCAGTATCTTTAGAATCCGCATGTATTGTCGCCACCAGAGCCGGGGAAGCCACTGATCCTGTATCAATCGGTGACAGAGTCAACCATGGGATGCATGCTAGCACAAGAATCATAAGCTAAGGTGGAAAAGGCCATTTACTATCTGAATAAAAAGATGTTGGATTATGAGACCCGTTACACTCCTTTGGAGAAGGCTTGCTTAGCTTTGGTTTGGTCTACTAGGAAGTTGAGGCACTACCTGTTAGCCTATTCTGTAATTCTCGTTTCAAGATTAGATCCCATTAAATATCTCTTTGAGAAACCAGCGTTTACGGGTAGGCTAGCTCGTTGGTTGCTTCTTCTCTCTGAGTTCGACGTCAAGTATGTCACTCGCAAGTTGGTTGAAGGAAGAGCTGTAGCAGAATTTGGCAGGCTACCCAGTGGAAGGAGATGAAGAATTAGAGTACCTATTCACAGATGAGGAGACCTTATAGGTAGAAGAGGAGACGTGGAAAATGTACTTTGATGGAGCAGCTAATCAATATGGTTATGGAATATGCATGTTGCTTATAGCACATGATGATTCCCATATACCCATAGCTTTCAAAGTCCGGTTCAAAGTATTCAACAACGAAGCAGAGTATGAGGCGTGTATTGCTGGATTAGAAGTTGTCTTAGAACTATGGGCTATAAGGTTGGACGTCATCGGAGACTCGAACCTAGTTGTTTCTCAAGCTAATAGAGATTGGAAGGTCAAATAAGAGAAAATAAAGGTTCGTCACTAGAACCTGGACATTTTGATTCCAATGTTTGAAAAACTGACATTTACACACTTGTTAAAAGAGAACAATCAATTTGTTGATGCATTGGCAACTATATCCTCTATGGTAGACATTCTGATCGGGGTTAAGATGCATCCGATTATCATCGAATAGAAGTATACGCATGCTTATGAGACAATAGCCGCAATAGACGAGGTTCAAGACAAGAACCCCTAGTATCATGACATTTGAAACTTCCTGGAAAAGGACATGTACCCACAAGGGGCAAACACCAAGGATAAACAGGAAATACAACGCCTATTCATCGGGTTCATAATATACGGAAGTAAGTTGTACAAAAAAGGACATCTAGGAATGCACAAGCTCTGCGTCGAACATGAAGAGTCAAAGCATCTCATGGAGGCCATCACGGGGGAGAGTACGGGGCACACATAAATGGTGTGATGTTGGCCAAGGAAATCTTCAGGCAAGGTTACTATTGGTTAACCATGGAGGATGATTGTATCAACTTTGTTTGGCGTTGCCATAAGTGTCAAATCCATGTTAGTCGCATGAATATCCCGCCATCAAAGCTCTACAATATGACTTCACCATCGCCTTTTTTTGTTTAGGGAATTGACGTCATCGAAGCGGTCTTGCCAAAGGGCTTGAATAGACACGAGTTCATTCTAGTGGCAATAGATTACTTTATCAAGTGGGTGGAGACGTAGTCGTATTCTATGTTGAAAGCGCCATATGTTGCCAAGTTCATCAGGAATAACATCATTTGCAAGTATGGGGTGCCAAATGAGATAATATCAGACAATGGCTTACACTTCAAAAAGGAGGTGGTGGATTTGCTTAAGAAATACAACGCGGCTTTTCACAAGTCATCAATATATAGGCCCTAGACCAATGGAGCCGTTGAAGCTGCAAACAAGAATATCAAGAATATTGTGCGAAAGATGATTGAAACCTACAAGGACTGGCCAGACAAATTGTCTTTTGCACTCTGGGGTTATAGAACATCAATTCGAACATCTACAGGGGCAACCCCTTACTCTTTGGTATGTGGGATGGAAACAGTTTTGCCGATCGAGATCGAAGTACCGTTATTGAGAATTATGGTCAAAGGTCAGATAACAGAGGCGGATTGGCAGAAAAACAGGTTCGAAGAATTGATGCTACTTGATGAGAGGAGGTTGAAGGCATTACATCACATCTAGGGATATCATCACAAAATCGCTAGGGCCTTCAACAAGAAAGTCCATTCTAGAAACTTGAAAGAGGGAGATATGGTGTTAAAAAACAATTGAGTCCTTATCCATGACCCTAGGGGCAAGTTCAGACCCAATTGTACTGGTCTCTACATCATTAAATCTATCTGGTCAGGAAAAGCAATCATTCTCATAGATTTAGATGGCTTGGAGTTCTCACAACCGATCAACATGGACAAGTTAAAGAAATACTATCATTGAGAGGCTCGCTAGGCCGAAAATTCGAAAAGACGACCTAGGCAAAAGTTAGAGCGTGAAAAATTATAAGTAAAGAAAGATAGAGCTCGCAAGGTTGAAAACCCGAAATGGTGGCTTTGGCAAAAGTTAGAGCGTAAAATGAGAGAGTTAATACTTGAGTAAACCTTAACCGAACTACATAAGGCCTGATTCCTATCTTTGGGATACGTAGGCAACTTCATCTTGAAATTCGACCCTGACCATTTTTAACTCAATTGTTCTACCTATTGTTAATCGGTCCATCTCACCATCTATTGGCTTCATTGCTTTACTTCTATTTGGCAGAAGGTCCAGTTGCAAGATAAATCAAGGGGCAGAATAATAGTGAAGGAGAATGCAGTTATGGACAGTTATGATCTTCTTGATTCAGGGTTGTACGTCTTAAGGATTGATTCCATGTATATCTAGTACTGACTGTTTGCGAAAATTTGTTTTGGAAAGTTTTAATGAAGTTGATTTTCTTAAAAATTTTACTTTTTGCAACATAGACCATTCTTTGGGCCAAAAAGGAAAATTTTTAGTACTCACAACTTTAATTACATGATTTCAACACAAGTACACCCTCCAACTCTTAGGATAAATCAAAGTTGCTTTCACACCATAAAATTTGAAAAGAAAAGTCAAAGCAATAAACTAGGGGCACAGACAAGTTAGGTAGTGGTCACCTGCCTCTTGCCCGCACTCGCAGAAGTCTCTACCACCAAGGATAGTCCGACCTGTCTCTCATCCTCAAGCTAAGCCAAGCACTCGCTAGAAAGGGTACAACTGAAGCTAGTAGTAGGGGCCAAAAGCTCTTTCATCCTCCAAATAGTGAGATATCGAGCCAAGAGTGAAGCACAGACTGGAAATAAAGCTAGGTATTCGACCCCCTCATATGGATGAGTCTGCTCGCGCCCAAACTGGCATCTAAACCAGAATGGGAAGTAGAAAACATAGTATGTAAGGCTGATCAACTGTATATTCGGCTAGCAGGACACACTGTAACTCATCTCGGACAAGTTAAGCTAGGGGCAACACTAAGCCATGTTTGTCACGATCTGCTACATATCCAGTCGCACCACAACCCCTCTGTGGAGAAACACACTAGTTGTGCGTGAAAGAAGTAGGATCTAGCCGAGTACTTGGGGTAAGGGTTCACCACTTTCAGCTAATCCATCAACCACACTTGGGAAGGGATAAAAAATAAGAGAGATCAAAGAATAAAGAGATGTGCGTTGAGAGAAAAAGAAAGGAAAAAGGATTTTGAGAAAAAATAGAGAGTGAGTGCCAAAGTGATGTGAGGAATCATAAATGAGAAAGGGTGGGAAATAATACCTAGAGAAACAGTGGACTCCCGCAAACCAAGAAGTCTCTCGCCTGTGGAAAGCATCCAAACCTATTAAGGTTTTGGCCAGTGCCAAGCCTATATAACTTCGGTCCTCCTTAAGGTGTTCAGCTACTTCGATCAAACGAATGCAGACTCTACTGCCACTAGGGACAAGAAGGTAATGAGCGAGCAAGCATATGTAGAGAGCATGTTGGCGATAACCTCGCCAAAGAAGATTATGCCTATTTTCGATATCAAAGAAATGGTGAATTAGGCGAAGAATGTTCAATCTTCCATTGTGAGCCAAAGATTTAGCTTCATTGAAAGAGAAGCCACACATCTGTTGAAGAGCCCGTGCATGGCCAAAAAGGGGTTAAGGCATAATCTCTTTATTGCGTTGGGACTCCATTGACACTTTTAATTCTTCAAGAGTAGGACACATCTCTTGTGATCTAAAGCGAAACACATTAGTAAGCGGGTCCCAACAGCGGGTAGCGACGTGGAGAAACGAAAAACAAAGTGAAGTGCCGCTGTAGACGCCCCATTTTTGACCACCCTTAACAGTTGGGCGCCACTGATTGATCACTCGATGATGAAAGTTATGTTGTGCAAAAGTTCGATTTCTTCAGCAAGAAGAGCTTCTAAACCCCAACCTTACACCCCATTTTGGACCAAAACTATTTTTTCCAAAATCATTTTAGACCTCAAAACCCTATTTTTCAAAATATTTTTCCCAAAAGTTTCTACGATGTTCTGAGACTCGTATTTTGTTAAAAATTATACTTTTCGGTAAACCAAGCAAGGACAAAGCAGAAATAAAAGAAGGGAGGTGAAATCTTTGAAAAAATCTTTAACACATCTTATTTAGAGGTTTGGAATTGAAGAAAATAGGAGGAGAGGGAAGAAAACTAGTTGGGGAGAAGTTTGGCATGAAACCGTTAAGAGAGAACTGATCAGCCTTCACTAAATCAGGTCTGTCTCTATCTACACTTAGAATTTAGTTGTGAGGCTACCACCATTGGAAATTGGACTTCTGGGGCTTCAATTTAGACCCAAGAATCTCCTAAAGCCGAGTTCGGATGAGGGAGATATGGTTGTTTGAAGTTAGGCATCAATCCGATTAAAATGTGAGGCTTCCATCATTGGAAAGTAGACTTCCGGGGATTCAATTTAGATTCAAGAATGACCTAAAACTGAGTTCGGATGAAGGAGATATGCCCATTTGAAGTCGGGCTTGGAAAGGGATTTTTGGTGGCCTGCAATTCACACTTCTGGCCGACCGACCACTAGCTGACCACTAATGTAAAACCCAGATATTTTTGCCAGCTATTTCCACAAAGCTCCAACTGTCCCTTTATAGATATTTTCAACCTATGGCTCATGTTTTGTATATATAGAGGATCTCTCTTCTTGCTTTCAAGGTTAGAAACATTTAGGAGTGAAGAAATAATTTTTAAAATATCTTATCTTTCTAAAATTCTCTCTCTCTCTCTCTCTCTCTCTCTCTCTTGCAACTTGCAAGCCTTTGCCCAAACACTCTAAACCAAACCTAGAGAGCTTCTTGCTAAGGTGATTTGAGCCTGAATTTGATTCCCACATTGCTCCATTTGAGCCTTGTATTGTATGCATGCAGTGTAATAGTCCTCATAGGATGAAGAAATAATTTTTAAAATATCCTATCTTTCTAAAATTCTCTCTCTCTCTCTCTCTCTCTCTCTCTCTCTTGCAACTTGCATAGCCTTTGCCCAAACACTCTAAACCAAACCTAGAGGGCTTCTTGCTGAGGTTATTTGAGCTTGAATTTGAACTCTTGAAGCACTTGAGAGTGCGAAATTGGTAGTTTATGACTTGAGGATTCATTCCTCTTCAAGAGGTATGTCTTCTCTTTCCTTTGTACCATCTTTACACCACTTATTTTCCATCTTTTCTATTGTGTTTTGGACTATTTAAAACCTGTATTTTTGGACTGAAACTTGTGGTTTAAGGCCATTAAAGGTAGAGGGGTTGATAGCCCTTCTTTACACCTTGCTTCTAAGGCCTTTGCCCTTGTGTTTCCTACTTTCTTGTCAACTCTTTTTGAGCTTTTTAACACTGTTGTTCAGAGTTATTTCAGTGGGTAAATCATGTTTGGAAGTCCAAATTTGGAGGGGTTAGCCTCCCCTCCTTATGTCTTACTTACTAGCCTAGATTGTGCTATGTTTTAGGTTATTAATCTAGCCTTTTTTAGTTTAATTCCAGCATGTTTTAGGACTTATTTTAGACTGTTTTAGGATTATTTTTGGTTGATAGTTGCATTTAAGCTTTGTTTTGCATGCTTGTAGTTTAATTGTCCTCATAAGCTTGGTGTTTTAGGCCTTAGAAACAATCTTATTTGAGTTGATAGCATTTATTTATGCTTTTCTCACTTATTTTCAGCAATAATAATCTCTGCAACCTCCCTCATTTCATGGATTTTTGTTTTTCTTTGAGAGTTGTTTCAAATCTCTTGTTCTTTTAAGCATGAGATTGAGGTTGTCATGCTTAATGGTTTAATCTCTTTTAGGGGTTGATTATCAACGGTATGACATCTCTTTCATGTCTTAAGTTAACTCTTGGTTTGGTACTTCACTTCATTAGAGGACTTAAACTCACCATTGGACTCAATGAATTAAAGAATGGATGGTAATCTAAAATGGGGTAATAAAATTGGTGAATGAAAATGTACAAGATAATAAAAAGTGTTGTGTTCAATCAGATGTTAATTGAACACATGGAAGCTTGAGGCATTTCATGCTCATTAGTGATAAAATGATTCAAGTTTCCGAGGTCACCACTTCCCTTGATCAATTCATGAAAGGGAGAAGGTTTGAGTCTTATTTTGTTGCATTTATTGAAAATGCACACTTTGGTTCATGAGTCATCACACAATGAAATTGCTTGAGTTGATGGTTTGTGGACCAAGTTTACTTCTCATTTGATTTGTTCATGATAAGAAGGGGTGAATTGTGCAAACAAACCCTTGAAAATACCCTGTCCATGCTCTGTTTGTTCTCTGTTGCAGCAAAGTGAACTGGGCAATAGTGGCTGGCATGCCACTTTCCAGGGTCAGTAGGCCACCTTTGATGGCCGGCCGACTATCTCTGGTGGCTGGCAGGCCTCATCACTGGCCGGCCGGCCACTGATGCAAAATTCAGCAGTATGGTCTTTGAGCATAGCAGAGTTATTCTGGAAGTGGGCAAAAGTATTAGTGTTCTATTGTGCAACAGAGGCTCTCCGGAAGCAAAACAATGGCTTTTTTGGTGGAAATCGAGCATGTGCATGATCATTCCCCATTTCCGGAGGCAGAATAATTAGAATAGCTAACTTAGCGCTTATTTCATGTTGCACTCATTAGTTCGTTTTGATTTGTAATTGTAATTTATTAATTAGTTAGCTAGATTAGTTAATTAATTAGTTTACTCGGTTTGTAATAATTAGTTAAGTAGTTTATCTATTTATTCATTTCATTTTGTAATAGTTAATTAATTAGATTAGTTTATCTAATTAGTTAGTTCATTCGGACTCTCCTTCGTGAGAGCGTGTTGTAATAATGTGTATATCTTCTAACCCCACGTCTTTCTCCCTTTTATTTACTAGCTTACGATGGTTAGTTTAGGGACATCACGTTTGGTTTAGCATTCTTCATGTTTGCATCCATTTGTATTGCATGCACCGAGGCTCGGTTCATCATTCTACCTGCATTGTTGTTGATTATACTTCTTTGAATATGTGCTTAGACCGCATGCTATTTAATTAATCCATATGCCATGTTAAGTAGCCTAGCCTAAGTAGTTGCATATTGTATGTGTTGTATTACTCATATCGCATAGTTAGGAATCATGCATTTTTCTAACTCATTACTCTTTTGGTTTGGACTACTAGGTGAGCCCTTTACTCACTTTAGCATAATTGCATGAATGTTGATGTTGCCATGTTTAGCATGCTTGCCATGAGGCTAAGTGCTTAATTGCTATAACTGTTTGAATGCCTGTAGATGAAGGCTTGTTGCCGGAATTGGAATAATTTGAGCAATGTTCATATGCTATCACTTTTTCAAGTGTACATATTTCAAAATAATTTTCAAAACAAACATGAGATCATATGCTCTAATTCTTGCAAAATTAGTCTATACTTTTGTGTGTGCGCATCACATAGTAATACTAGCCTAACAAACCAGAATAAGAACATATAATGTAAATAAGATTCTTATCATAATTAGTAGAGGCCGATCTTTGATCGGGCGAGCGGGGGTGCTCAATTCATTCATGACCTTCCCTTCTCGTACCTAAGTGCCCGAGCCGAGACAATTTTGGTGATGACGGACACATAGCCTTTGGCATGAGTCATGGGTTTGCTAAATTTTCCCAAAACAAAATATTTAGGTGGCGACTCTGTATCTGGCAAAACAGTTCATTTTTGACAATTTGATTCAAAATCGATTTTCCAAAAGATTTGCCGAATTTGGACTATTTGGTGTTTATCTATTTCACATTGCACTTGTAAGATTAGATTTAGAACCGCAGGAGTCTGAATTGTAAGGCTTATTTCGAACTTCCGAAAGAGGGTGCGAAAATGTCGAGCAATAGTGGCTTAAGGAAAAAAGGACGTTTATGCCAAAATCGTTGAAATTTACCTTTTCCATACTATCCAAAGTAACCATCCAATCCTTGGGCCTCTCAATAAGAAAAATCTCCATTTTCAGAGAAAACAAGCAAAAAGATGATGTTCTGTCAAAGAAACAACAAGAGAAGACCTTTGTAGAAGACAAGGATGTGTGAGTGGCTGACAGCTGTTGCTAGTTGTCCAGCCGCAGGTCTTGCCCGACTGGCCACTTCACCAGCTGGCTATACATTTCATTGGCCGGCTAGCCAAGTATGCCGAGAAAATAGCTTGGCAACAATATTATGTCTGCCTTTTTTTGTTTTGAGTCTTTTGTTTTAGAAAGTGTGAATAGATGTTTTTAGGTTGTTTTACTTTTGTTTTTCTTTTGTTGAGTTGTTTTTGTATTTTGGTCAGTTGTAGGCCCAATATCCAATTAAGAATTCATTCAAATACAAGCATTCTCTGTTTCAAATTCAGAAATACAATCTCTTTTATGCAAGTGTTGTGCCATTCTCAAGACGCTATGTAAAACAAAAAATTCTTTCTTTTATAAACTACAGAGCCCAACCCCAATCATAGTTTTTATAAAAGAGAAAATACAAGTTTTTCATAAGCAAAAAGTAAAAGAAATTATCTGAAGCTACACAATTTTTGTACTACAAAGCAAAAGAGAAGTCCAAAATTAGTGTCAGTCAAGTCAGGTGCGTCGGGAAGCCCTCTTCGCCCTCTTTTAACGAGGAGACTCGGGATCACTGTTGTCATCAGCACCGCTCTCACTGGAAGAATGTGACTCTGAGCTAGAATCATTATCTCCATCCTCGGACTCAGAGCACTCACTGGCGATCTCCTCAGTGTCTCTGGTCTCAGTATCATCGCCAGTTAAGGTCCTCTCTGTAGATGAAGAAACCCCCTAAACCTGGGACTCACTGTCTTTACTCTAACTCTGGCTTCGACTATGGGTATCCCTACCTCTACCTCTACCTCTACCTTTACCTCTGCCCTCCCCCCTGCCACGTGGGGGGGCCAATTTGTCTCTCCTCCCGACAGTTGGAGGGGGTGCCACAGGTGCCGCTGGTATAGGTAGAGACTGAAAGTGTTTGCAAGAAATGGAGTATCAGAATAGTTTGCTGTAAGAACAGTATGAATATAGTTCAAGGAAATCAATGCATGTTAGATAAGAAAAATGAGATACCTGATGCCCATGGTAAGCGAGCAATGCCTCTCTCCTCTGTACCATGTGGACTAAGGAGTCGACCAATTGAAGGAAGCCGTCAACGTAATCTACTAGCACCTGCAAGTGAGTTTGCATATCAGTATACAAAAAAGGGAATGTGAAATAAAAATAGAAGGACAAAGTGCATACCTGCTAGACGTCAGGGTGCTTGACATACTCGCGCTCCTCTGGTTGCTCGATCAAAATCTAGTGAGCTATCCCATCCAGCCACTAGTACGTGATCGTAATTGGGATTATGGGGAGACCGGCTACATAAACGGCGGGGGCAGCACCTCCAACATCAGGCCTAGCCACTAGAGCGGTGCCTCTAGTGTCAGGTACATCTGTAGCGCCACCTGCGCGAGCTCTGGTTAGAGGAGGCATAAGATAGGTCCGGATGAAGGCGGTGTAGTCCTCAACTCCACGAAATAGATCAGTATCCTGCCCCACCATGAATTGCATGATAGCCTTGACAAGAAGGCTATCAGCGGTCTTTATGAGGGGAAGCAGGAACAACAGGGTCGGGTAGGCCCAGTGTCTAGCATACGAAACGCTCCCCTAGGTACCAGGTTCAATAGAAGAGACCCTCTAGTAGAATCCGCAATCAGGAGGTATCCTAGGAACCGGTATACTCGTCCCTCGTCCTGGCGGGCATGACCACCCACGGCTACCACGTAACCTGCAAACAGAGGATTCACAGTTGTCAGTTGTCTTAGTTGTCAGAGTATGGAATGGAAGCAATAGAGATGGAATAGATTATGTATGAGTTTCAGATTACCTTGTGTGCCATCACTGTATCAAAGAAACGATGACAGTAGGCGAAGGTGGTGACACTGCGACGATGAGGATAACACCTGCCATCATATAACCTCGAGTGAGGCAGAGTCGTTGCCACCTCATCTCTCGGAACTGGGGTAAGAGTGAGAAAGTAGGTATATATCTAAAGTTGCAAGAAGAGAACCGTTTGTAAGTTAACAGGTTACAAACAGAAATAAAGGTAGAAAATGCAAAGCATAAAAGATGGTTTATAACATAAATTAAAATAAAAATACAAGACATACCTCCCAGGCTCTCTAGTAGCCACCAACCATGTTTTCGTTCTTATGGGAACCGGAGCTCATGTAGCTGCATAGGGTGGCAAGGCTAGCACCACCCCAGTCATAGTAGCGCACCCGCGACAATACCACTAGGGCGCTTAGAAGATACAGACCCACGGTGTTCCACCTGTTCACAAACAAGGTGGTGCCGAGAAGGTAGATCAGGAATCCACGGGCATATTGCTCTATTTGCTCCTCAGTCTCCGGCTGGCTCCCGTGAAAGTGGTTGTAAAACCAGCTGTACCTCACCATGGATAGCCTATCCAATGGAGGGCGTGCTCCGAGAAAATGGACCTAGGTGGCCCACCACCGGCCCTTGTCTAGATCAAAGAGGATTGGATCATCCCCTACTCATAGCACCGTGATCATAGAGAAGTCGTAGGGTGTTATCGTTATCTCCCCAATAGTGGAGAAGTGGAAGGAGTTGGTGGTGTCCCACCACCTCTCTACCAAGGCACCGAGCAAAGGTTGGCTCGCTTGTAGTCGTGAGAGCCCGGAGCAGAATAGGCCGAAGCTTGCCTCGTCAACTATCTCTCAGACTCTAGCGGGGACCTCCTGATACCAGTCCATCGCTGTTATCGCGCCATAACCCCTCTAGGCATAGGTGTCACCCTGTGTTGAAAGAGGAATTTGTTAAGTGCATGGCAAGATGAAAAATTGTAACGAATGTCAAAACAATCAAAGTGCATAAAAAGGAGCAAAGATTCTTACCTTAGAAGCATCATGGTAGAGGTGCGAGGTGCACTCTCGCAAGAAAAAATCCTCAGGCACACCTCAGCAAAGTCCTCAAATCTCAACATACCAACCGGGGCCATCGTGGGTGTACGTGGGTGGTATGTGGCCTGGTCAAATGGCCTCACTCTCAACGGTGGTAACTCGGGCTCGGGCTCAAGCTTTGGAGGGTAAATCTCCTTCGCGATGATCTCAGCGGCAATATCCTCTGTCGCCACGTCCGCCTCTTCTATCATCGAGTTCTCTACATCCGCGACAGACGGAGGAATAAGTGCCTCGAGAGGGGCATCATCATGTTGAATATCATCGGCCATGGAGAATGTGATAGGTGGTGAGAGAAAAGCACGAAAAATAAGGGAAATAGGTGAAAAATCCCAAAACCAAACCCTAGGAGAGAGAAAATATAGGACAAAGTGAAAACTTGTGAGTGAGTGCACGAAAACCAAGAAAAAAACCCATGAAAAGCAAGCTAAAAGCAATGAGAAACCCAAGAAGTCAACCAAATCAAAATCTAATCTGTTCAAAACGTAGAGGGCCAAAAGGGTTTTACGAAAAAAAGTCGCGTGGGTCGTTGGACAAATCAAATGGAGTAAAAATCTTAAGAAAGAGAGAGAGAGAGCCTAGAGAGAGAGAGAGAGAGAGAGGGTTTTCGGGTTGCATGTGTGTGAAATAAGGAGCCAAAAGTATGTTTTAAAGAGCCTCAGGTGTAAAAACCTGTAACTACCCCTGACTTTGGCACGATTGGCCGACCGGCCAAACTGTTATACAGCTGGCTCATCTTTTGGCCAACCAATTGTCAGGGTGTTTTGCTGGATTTTTGCTTAATTTGTGGGCATGGTTGTTCTTGTATTCATCTGAAAAATGGAAAATTGAAGTGTTTGAGTTTGCTTCAGTTGTAAAAAATTTCGAGATTCCATTCTGGATGCGTTGTTCTAAGTCTCTCCGAAGTGTGATTGTGCCTTGACCTCGAGCTCAAGCAGGTTTTACCCTCTTTCATTATGAGTTGAAGGTAGAAATTTGACAAATAGAAAAAGAAGAGGAAGATCCCCTGCAAACAAGGTTGTTCGTCGCCACTTCCCCCCATGAGGTGTTTTCAAAACCATCGCTTTTTGTTTATCTTTTTATCTTGCATAGAACATGCATTGCATTGTATTTCGCATCAATTATAGCAATTATCTTGCATTTATCTGCAGTGTGCCTTTCACTTTATTGCATCCACCCTTATCACCGGACGATGTGATTTGGCCCGTTACATGCATTAGGCTTGCTCACCCTTTCTGTGTGAAATGTAGCTTGGTTTGCATCTCTCACCCTCTCTGTGTGAAACGTAGTTAGGCTTGCATCTTTCAGCCTCTCTGCGTGAAACATAGTTTGGTTTGCATCTCTCACCCTCTCTGTATAAAACGTAGTTTGGCTTGCATCTTTTCACCCTCTCTATGTGAAACGTAGTTTGGCTTAAACCTTTATCCCCCTTTCTCGTTAAATGTGTCAGGATTTGAAATTTACCTGGCTAAGACCTTTCCTCTCTCCGTGTGAGATATGGCTAGATACGCTTATTGGTTACACCACCTTTGTACCCCTTTCACGTGAAACGCGTTAGGGTGTTGACTTACCTAGTTACAACCTTCCATCTCTCCATATGAGATGCGGTTAAATACGCCTATTGGTTGCACCACCCTTCTCTCCTTTCACGTGAAACATATTAGGATGATAATTTGAAGTTGGTTAAAACCTTTCCTCTCTCCATATGAGATATGGTTAGATACGCCTGTTGGTTACACCATATTTCCTCCTTTCGCATGAAATGTGTTTGGAATTGACCTTTGCTTACTCCTTTCTGTATAAAACGCGGTTGGACCTATTTTGATTTAAGCTTGCGGCTTGTTTCATATGTTGTTATCTTGCTTATTGCATATACTGTTATCTTGTTATTACTCATTGTAGTGAACTGCACAATTATGAACTCTCAAAAAATATTTGGCTTCGTGAAGTCTGTAAGTCAAATTTCTGAGTGCATTTTTAACACGTCATTTGCATTTTGCCCTTGTACTACACTGGTTTGATTCCTTGCAAAGGGATACGTAGGCAACTTTCGAGTTCAACTAATTGGATTTATATTTTGTTTGTTTGCCCAAGTCTTACGACCTTGTCAAATGGGTTGTCTTCAGTCTTTGACAGTCACTCAAGTCATGAAATGATTACGAGCTCTGTCAAAAATGGGCAACTGTAGACACCTCATTTTGACAGCCCTTAAGACTTGGGTACCTCACTCTAAACACTTGATGATGAAATATTATGCTGTGCAATCGTTTGAATTTTCAGCAAAATGATTCGGTTTCAAGCTTTAAAACCTAAACCTTGCACCCCCTTTGGACCAAAACCTTATTTTTTCCAGCCTGACCACTCAGAGAACAACTGGCCAGCAGATGGCCAACAAACCATTTTCATTGGGTCGGCAGTACATCCTCATGGCCAGCCGGCCATGTTCAACGTAGTAGATATTTTGACAGCTACCAACTGCTCTCATGCACATGCTTTGGACCAGTTGTATCTTTTACATATATTTTTGACGTGAGAAGTTGTTTTCTATAAATACAACACTTCCCTCATGGTTTGGCGTTAGAAAAATTCTCCAAGAGCCTATAGCTTATTCAATACATCTTCTCTACCCTCTTGCAATGTAGATACACAATAGACACACCATACAAGCTTAAACTTGATGGTTTTGCTGAGGTTTTTTAACATAATTTCATAAACTTGAGAGTGTTGACAGTAAGGTTTATCAACTAAGAAGCTCACTCTCTCTTTCAAGAGGTGAATTTTGAACTTTTTCACGATCTTTTCACTCTCTCTCTCTCTCTTCTCTATCTTTACATATTGATTTCAAAGCTATTTTAAGCTTAAAATGTGATTAAAACTTTGTTAAAAGTGAGTAAGCTAGCCACCATTTCATTGGCTAGCTCACTAGTTGTGCACCCTTTTGTTTTCTTTCATTTTTTTTTTTTTTTTTTGCTTTCTTTTCACTTCATTTGGTTAAATTTCAGTATCTCTTAGCACTTTTTTTATAATGTTTTTGTGTGATATAAAATGAATATGGGCTTATAAAAGGGTTCTAGTTCTCCCCGCTACATGTGCTCTTACTTCTTATGCTTCGAATATCATATTTATGTTGTTGTAAGTCCTCTCAAATTTGGCGTGTTTAGGATATAGCGGTCAATCCATTGAGTTGATCATTTTAGCTTTCCTTATGTAACTTGGAACCTTGTGGTCATGGAAGGATTAGAGCTTAGGCTGAGCTACCCCACCACAAATTTGTTTAACTAGTGTAAATTTCTTGTTTTCATATTATTGTTGTCCACTTTGAAGCTAGGTAGTAGCTTCCATGTTCAAAGTATTGAAAAACTCTTTTATCAATCATTTTTTACACATGGAAATGAATGTCTCATCCTTGTTCCATGAATAAAGAGGAGTTGTTAACAATTTTGGCAAGTTGTGTGTTTAAGCTTAAATAGATAGCTTACTTGTTTTGTTGCTCCTAAAGAGTTTTTTATTCAGAAGTGTTAAAAACTCTCCTAGTTTCACTTTGAAGCATGGAAATTGAGGTTTCATACTTATTCCATGAGTAGGGAGATGAGTTGACAACAGTTTTTGAGTTGTTACTTCCTTTTTCTTTTTCTTTTTCATTTCAGTTGCTCTATGATCAGCACGTACTATCTCGTGACTTGATGATTTGTGAGTGAAGCATGTCTACCTCTTCATTGATTAAGTTCATGATAGGAAGGAGGTAAGGAGCATAGCACCTTTGTTTGTGTCTAGCTAAGTCTTTTCGTATTACTTTCAAGATCATTATGCAACAAATTTGTGATGGTTGATGATTTGGGAAGCAAACCTACACCCTTCTTGACAATTTGCATGGCAGGAAGGAATAGGAAGGATGAACATATTTTGGAAACCCTTTATTTTGCTCTATGCCAATTCTGTTGCAGCAGGGGATTCCTCAGAAACAATGGCCAGCCGGCCATTACTCTGTACGGCCGACCATCTCATCAGGCTGGCCGACCAAGAATGTTGTATGGTAGTGGTGATTTTACAACAGAACAAAATAGATCCTGAAGCCAAAATGGAACTATTTTCTGGTTGTAAACAGGGTAGGTTCTGGCAGTAAACAGAGAGGTTTCTGGAGGACATTCTTGGTTGTGCTCATGCGATTCCCCGCCTTTCATTTAATTCCTTTAGATTAGCTCATTTGTAATTAATTAGTTACTTTCATTCAGACTTGTAATAATTAATTAGTTTATTCATTTGTATTTGTAATAATTAGGTAATTAGGCCATTCGGACCCTCTTGTGTGAGGGCAAATTTGTAATATTTGTATGTCTTCCAATCCTCATTTTTTTCTCCCTTACATGCTTATTGTGGTTGTATATAGCATCATGTTTTCGTTTCATATCATTACCATGCTTTGTATCCATTTTTTAATACACAAAGCTTCGGTTCATCATTCTTGCAAATCATTGTCATTTCCTACTTGTTTGAATACGTGTGTTATTATATTCTTTGAGTTAATCCATATGACATGTTAATTAGTTGAACCTAATAGTTGCATTTTGTATGTGTTGCATTAGTCATGTACATCATTAGGGTCATGCATTTTCTAATTGTTTTCTTTCCTTTGGCTTGCCTCGGAGTACTAAGTGAGCATTTTTTTTTTTTTTTGCTTTAGCATTACATGTGTGTTCGTGTTACCATGACAAGCATACTGCCACCAGGCTACGTGCTTATTTGAAATACCTCTTTGAATGCCTGTGGGTGAAGGCTATTTCGCTTAAGTTGGAATGACTTTGATTATTGTACATATGAGCTAGCTTTTTCTTTAAGTTGCACATATTCAAAAAAATTTCAAAAACGCATGAAATCAAAAGCA
The DNA here is from genome assembly GCF_004153795.1 of Camellia sinensis. NCBI lineage: Eukaryota > Viridiplantae > Streptophyta > Magnoliopsida > Ericales > Theaceae > Camellia > Camellia sinensis. Next base: position 794,294 of record NW_021026109.1, read on the forward strand.
TTCTAAAGTAAGTGGCGTAATCTATACTTGTTTGCTTCACATAGTAATGTTAGTATAATTAATAATTAGAACATGAACATATAATATCTATAAAATTCATATCATGATTAGTAGAGGTTGATCTTTGATCGAATGAGTGAGGTACTTAATTTATGACCTTTCCTTTTCATACCTAAGTTCTCGAACTGAGGCACTTTGGTTATGACAGATAAGTGGCCTTTGGCACGAGTCACAAGTTTCCTAAATTTCCCAAAAATATTTAGGTGGTGACTCTGAAATCTGGCAATACAATCCATTTTTGGCATCTCTGATGATTAATAGATTTTCAAGGATTTGCTTGATTTGGACTCTCATTCTCTTTTTTTTGTTTCACATTGCACTTGTGAAACCAGATTCAGAACCACGGGAGTCCGAACTATAGGGCAATCGCATCCGAGAAGACTAAATCCCTCTGAGGAGCGCAAAACCAACTACAGAGTGAAGACTACTCAACAACAATTATTCGAATTTGGAGTTTTTGATTCAATCTCATCTAACCACTATGGTAACACCTCAACCAATGCTCAAATATCGACTAAGAAGGTTCGCAATCATGATAATCACAGAGTCAAATATAATTCCATTATATCAAGAAGCACAATGTGCTAAAACCTCCCCACCTTAGGAAATTTCTTTCTCGAAATTAAAAATACACCAAATACAAGGCAAATCGATCACAAAAGAAGTACAACCACCAATCCAAGTCTAGATCCATACTTTGGATAATTTTTCGGATCCCGATCTAACACCTCAAGGCCCTAAAGACACCCGAACCACAAGAATACAAGAAAGAGGTCATGAAAGATTCTTCGGCCCACACGACTCATTGGGGTCTACGAGACGAGAAAATGAACAATGGACTCTACGTACAGCCCAAAGACGTCAACCACCACTGAGCACTTAACACCTAAGCACTAAGGAAAAGAAAACCAGCCTCATAACAAAACTCTTGGTCAACCCTCACAAAAGAAGAGGACTTGCTACTAAAACACGACCCAAAAGACAAGGCTTCGATACAGAAAGCTCCAACAATGCCAAACCCTCCTCAAAACAAAACCCCTAAACACACAACTAGCAATCCAAGCTATTACACAAACCAACCATGAAAGGTGACATAATTCACAACATATCCATGTTTCAAATAAATAAATAAATAAATAAATAATTCGTCATTTTCTTTGAAAATCTCTCTTGTATATATATATATTTTCTAAAAAGGTGCTCAAACTTGCACCGCCTACAACCAAAATGCATTAATATTTCGATTTCCACATAAAACTTAAAATTTTGCAACCATCCTTCGAAAACTACATAAAGTGTTATTCATAACATATAATCATTCACATTTTCATGATTTGTTGAATTTAGCTTTTATTAAATCAAATAAACTGCACATCGAAATCCTTTATCACCATTTAGATTAAATCCATAACATTATAGTTCAACACAACACAAGGAAAAATTCATTTTCTGAATTCGTTTCTCAACATAAAACAACTAGTGAATCTCAACCGTCACCTAACAACACTCTTATAGTGATGTGATAACACTAAAAACAACATTTCTATAACAATAAATTAATACAGGAAAGTACAAATAAAGTTTACATATTCATGGAAGCCTTATCCCATCACTATCTATCAGTCATACAATGGCGTAAAAGCGCTCACAACACAAAGGCCTCAACATGTAACCCCAACCTGGTTACTACCATCTCACACCAACTTCACATTTGACTACACGAGACTTAACAGTCATAAGTCCACACTATAGCACTTCTCAACCTTACAACCCTTTTGTTCAATTCCAAGCTATTCTCGACGTGACTATATATCAACCCACTCCCGACGACAACTAACCGACTAACCAACTCAACAATCCTCAACACTCGGCACCAAAAACCAACATGTTACCCATCACTAATTACTCCAAAATGGAGTTTCACATGTAAATCCACGTACACACATACTTCTTGAATCACATCGAATTCCTTGAGACTAGACCACACCACTCTTGCTCCCCAAACAAACTACCATTTAGAACCTCTCTCTCCCCACATACGAAAGACCGATAAGGTTAACGACCATTCACATAACCTCATGTACACAAAACAATCATCACCAACACTACACTCATTACCTAAGAACACAACTCTTGCATCTAACAAAAAATTCCCCTTATATAGCAACGCCACCCAACACCTAAGCATCACACTCAAATTGCATCTGGACACAACTACCAAGTCTTAATGAACCACGAATAAACATTACCCTCATCATTAAGAGGCACGAGTCTCACACTCCCTCCAAATACTTTCACAATCCACTAGGTAACTCCTACCTATCTCACAAAACCCTAAGGTATCACACCACCCCAAAACAATCAAGACTAGTTAAAACAATAAACAAATCTCTGCTTCTTAAAGGCAACTCTAAATCAATCCAAGACATCACAATCTAACACCTACTTAACTTAAGAAAATAATACAAGATAATAAAACTAGGTTTTCCAATCCTTACAACACTGTTTAACACATTACAAGCAAGTTTAAGATTAATTACATACCCATACCATTTGGGTTCACAACAACACATACATACATATGCAACATATGTAGGCATAAAGCCCTAAATAAAATAACATCACATTACATTACAAAATAATAAAACTCCACTACACCATAACATCACTACCATTCCCGCTTAGACTACTGAAACTGGTTCTGCCCACGTAGATGGCAATGACGCTGAATATGGCCTGACCAACCACACCTAGAATAAGTAGGTGGTCCTATATTCCGCGATTGAAAGAAGCCTAAGTCTGATTATACCTCCCAAAAGATGATTCTGAAGATACAAAAGTAGATTGAGGCGACAACTGAGCCTGTGCCTGAAATCTCGCCATTCTCCAATTCTTACTAGGTCTAGCAGCTCCCCGAATATTCGAAATTACAGATATAGCCTCCTCCTCCCCATCCTGACCAACCTCAAGAATAACGGGTTCCATGTGAGCCTTTGCCTCTACAAGTGTGTGATAATCTCTATACACAGTCTCGACAACTTTTTCCCTGATATCATCACACAACCTTTCTTTAAACCCAACACAACGACGCTCCTCTATTGCGACCAACTTTAGAGCAAACCTCGACAAACCTCAAATTATGACAAAGAAGGGTCATCCTAGCGTAACTCAGCAAACTATTTCCTCAATATTTCCTGAGCGGAATGAGAAAAATACTTAGCTAACAAGGCTTTAGTGAAAGCAACCCAAGTGGTGCCCAGAAAAGTCCTCACAGACTTCCACTAATAACCAATGTCTCCCTTCAATTAGAAACTAGCTAAAACAACCCTCAACTCCTCGCCCTTAACTATGAGCATTCAAGAGTCTTGGTAATTTGTTCTAACTAATATTATGCCTTCAACGATTTAGGCTCTTCCAAAAACTCAGGTGGATTGGAGCGGAGAAACTCCTTGGTAAGCTTGAGGGTACAACCATGGTCCCCGTCATTGTGAGCTAGAGCATCTCTCACTGCTTTTACAGTCTCGAATGCAACTTCCTCGCCCATAGCTGATGTTGTAAAGGCAGCTGCTAACGGAGTTGCTATGCCCTTACTGACACTTCTACTCCTAACACATCCTCTACTCCTTTGTATAGACATCCTATAAACCAAAAACAAAACCAAACCTAGTGCACAACACAACAGCCTTCCCCAAGGCACACACTCACCATCGCAAAGCTACAAAACACACTAAACACCAAAATCACACAATCATATTCACATAAACAATTAAACATTTAATCACATAATCAAATCAAGTCCATAATGATAGCTACTCGTCCCAGAATTCTTAAGGAATTCTCATTAGAATCCATGTTGATCAAGCGTGTTTCCAATAAGACTTCAAAGCAAGTTCACCAGCTACTAGTACTATCCATGAAACTTAATCACATGCTTACATAAATGCAACACATACAGTCCTAACACTGATCCTAACTACATGTAAACGTTCTCACCAAGCATAATAAACCCATTGTAGTAAAAACCACTTCCCACGAACCCAAGGTATTCAAACTCGATTAGCTCTGATACCAAGTTGTCATGCCCTGCTTTTTATTACCCGAATAACATTACCATGTCCATTAAAATAAATCCATTTCCATTAAGAACAAACAGAATTATACATATATTACCTCCATAAACAAATGGAAGTCCTCTCAGTTATATCTATATGGAATGCACCAGAAATTATATTTAAAAAAAATGCCCGTAGGCTTACATTTTTACATTAAAAGTAAGGGTAATACCTTTTACAACAATGGCGTTCCACCAACAAGTATAGGTCCCGTGGCCAATAGTTAAGGAAGATCATCGATCTTGAATCATCTTTCAACTTGCACCTGAAAATGAATAGCAACGCCGGATGAATATAAAGTTCAGTAGAGATCCCAACATGATCCTAAACACACTACAACAAAAAGAGTCACTAATGATGAAAATAAATTTTGTCACCAAAGACGAACCTTTTGGTAAAGAAAATAATATTTTGTCTCCAAATGTACCATTTTTAAAGAGAAAAATAAAATTTTGTCACCAATCTACATACATAATAAAAAAATTAGGTAACAAAATTATTTTTCGTCATTATTTTTATTTTTTTGTCACCGAAGATTTTCCTGCTAATTTTTTTGGATGGTGCCAAAATTTTGAGACTTTTGGTGAGGAAAAAATTGGTCACCAATTATAAAATTATTAGTGATGAATATATTTCGTCATCAATAATTTTTAATATTTTAATATTATTTAGTGAGAAAACTATTTTCGCGGTTAATAATTTTGTCTTTTGGTGAGGAAATAATTTTGTCACAGATTTCGGAGGGAAAATTAAGCAGTAACGAAAAACAAAATAGGCTACTAATTCTTTAATAGAACCATATGGCTTCGAAACATAGAAATTTGTAAGTCATCAAGGTATCTTACGAATTATCGAATTTAGTGCAAAATGGAAGTCATCAACTAAAAAAAAAATTATCGAATTTAGTGCAAAATGGAAGTCATCAAGGTATCTTACGAGGTTCTTTACAGAAAATAAGCAAACAATGGTTCAATGGAAGCTGCGTAAATGGCCAAATTCCATAACCCCAATACACAATCTTCTTCGCTCGACACAAATTCAGTCATTAGGCCTATTTTCCAAAGGTAAGATCATATTAACACGAACAGGGAAGCAAACCCACTAAAAAGCAAGGCAAACCCAGAATTGGTAATACAACACCAATTGAATTTTTGGCTTTCACAAGCCCTTACTAGCACAAATCAACCCAACAAGAAGAAAATCAAGACATGTGAATCCAAAAGAATAGTTATAAAACCCTAATAAAAAATAGCAAACACAGATATGACAAAGCTAAACAAACATTCAGAGAGAATGAAATTCGAGTATCAAATCAGAAATTGAGAAAGGGTTTGTACCTGTGGAGAGACCAACTGAAATGGGAAAAATCTAGAGAAAGAAAGAGAAAGGTGGGGGAAAGCATGGGACGTGTTTGGGTAGGAGTTTAGAACCATTCAAACCATTTCCACTTTGAAAGAATAAGTACCAGAATTTGATATATTAGTGATATAGTTAGATTGTATATTATTTTTCCCTTGATTAGGCCTTGTAGATTCCATGAGACTTTGAAGTTATACATTATACTTGTAGTAAAAAGTACAAATTTGATTTTTTTTATTTTTTTTTCATTTGGTAAACTGTGCATGCTAGACACCTCCTAGAGAAAAAGAAGGGTAAGTACAGACCAATCTCATTAGAAATTTAAATGAGTCATGACCTACCTACTTATACCTATTTAAAATGAATCTATTAACAAAAAAAAAAAAAAAAATTGAATCTTTCATGGTGGCTAAGCACTAAACTGCCAAATAATTATCCATTAGATAACCTAACCCAACTTATTTGTTTTTTGTTCTTTGAGTCAACCCAACTATGCAGTCACCACCACTTACCTTGCCACAACAACTTCTCTACTGCCGTCATTGCCCCATCACCCTCATAGCCACTGCACCTGCATCCCAACCCAACCCATTCATAACTCGCCCAAACCTACCCAAACATGTCTATTTGAATGTGTAGTATGTGGATTCTTATGGAATGAGGGTTAATCTTGAATCATTTGGTCTCATATATATATATATATATGTATGTATAGATATCTATGACCATGAATTCACCATGACGTACAATATAAATAATGTGATATTTTAATATTCAAAATATACTTATATAAGTACATTTTCTCCAAAAACATCCATTTGAACACTACAAGGTATAAAACCATTTGTTTTTCTTTCCAATTATCCAGTTTAGTTTCAAAATATTTCTTCACAATACAACCTTGGTTATTTAAACCTCCATGTTAATATAAAAGAATTTCATCTCCACATTTGTTTTGAAAGCATGTTCATAGATACAAGTCATAACCCAATCTCATAACTCAACTCACTGCACACACTTATGTAACAACACATCTATTATTTTCCCTGGCCATAGGCCCAGGGGCAATGAACACCCATAACAGAAATACCGAGAAACATATATTTCTAAATATAATTAACTACACATAATACATACTTCTATTTCCACCAGCCAACAGCATGGATGGCAAATAATACAACCCACAAAATACATAATGCTTTACTGGCCTCACCCAGAAGGGAACAACTCCAAGGTCACACTTTGCTGGGAGCAAATCGGAAGGAAGAAGAACCTATCTCAAGGGGCCATGCTTTACCGACCTCCCAGAGAGAAACATACCTCAATTTCACACTTTATTGAGAGCAAACCAGAATGAAGGGAATCTCTAGCAAGGCGTTACGCTTTACTGGCTTGACTGGAGAGAAACGGACCTCCTAAACAACATCTAAGCAATAACACAACATGATAAAATACATAAATACCGTACAAGTGCAAGGTTATGAACTACCAATCGAACCTGTTCCCTCTTTGAAGGCCTGTTTGTCATTCTGGCTGCCTTTGCCCTCCATCTAGCAACGAAGTCGATAAAGGGTTCCTTGGGATTTTGAGAGGTTGCCTCGAGTTCGTTGATCGTTACCTCTATCTGAGTATTGTAGGAATACTGATTAACAAATCTCTCAGATAGTTCTTCTTAGTTCCGCTTGGTCAAGTCTTCTAGTTTGGCATACCAGGTAGCTACCACTTTTGACAAGGTTCTTTCGAATAATGACAATTTCTAGGCCCACGTCAAGCACATTGGTTTCAAGATATTCGATAAGAGACGGACGTAGACAATAAGATCTCCGTTTCCATCAAATTTGTCAACGTACAACATTTTGAACTTCTCTGGTAATCTTACAGAAGCCTCACTATAACCGTCTTCATTGTCAGGGATGGAATTAAAGCCTTGAGATTTCTTAAGCATCTTCTCCAGCTTGGTGATTTTTATCATGACAGGATCGATGTCATTGGTGTCGAAGGGAAGAAGCCCTCTGTAAGGCTATGTCGAAGGCCTGAAAGCTTGAGCTTGTGTTACCACTTCTTGGGGATCTGAAACTTGAAGGTTTTCAGCTAGTGAAGGTAGATCAAGATTTGGCTGGGTAGCCGAGACTAGATGTGTAGTAGATGTTGATGCCCCAGATGGGCTTTGCATTTCAACAATGGTCTGATCTTGCACAGCTATCCTTTAGTTCAGTGTATCCATGGCCTATTGGAATGCTGTCATCATAGTTGTAACTTCTTCCGCACCTTGCGCCATTATAGATCTAGGCAAGTCAGATACCAGTGAACTGAGATGGTGGAAACGAACAGGTGACTAATAAGTGCTCTGTACTGGTGATACTTGTCTGGTTTTTTTCCTTCGAACAACTGGTGGAAGAGAGACTAACACTGCCTAACCATCAACTAGATCTCGGATTTTGCAAAGCCTACCGCCATGAGTCCACAAAACATGGAGGTCTAAAACTATGATTTCCAGACTACCTAGCAAAAGAAATAAAGAAAAAGAAAATCAATAATTAAAAATCGAACAGCACTTTGGCCCAAATTTGCAACAGATATGATTACAGCTGTATGACCGTGCTCTATAGCGACCCCGGTCTTTTCCCATATGATTATTGTATCCGGACTTAGGTTCCGTAGCTCCTGCCATTGTATTATGATTGTTACCGTCCTTTAATTTCCTATTTCTGAGTTGGGGATGCAATTGGGCAGGTTTGTAGCTGGTTGGTTGAGCTTGGGAGCAACGGGTTGTTGCCCAGAATTTTGACTCTTCGCTCGAGCGAGAAGTTCTTCGCTCGAGCGAGATCTTTGTTTTGGTCCGTCGCTCGAGCCAGGGTTTCTGAGATCGAGCGAGGATTGCGTTTTGTAGTAGACCTGTGAGCAGAGGTTTTTGGCTCGAGCGAGCTTTTCTTCGCTCGAGCTAGTTGGTTCGTTCTTCGCTCGAGCGATAGTTCCTTCGCTCGAGCGTGTGTCTGGTTACAGACCTGAGGGTTTGAGTTCTTCGCTCGATCGAGTTTTTTTTCGCTCGAGCGAGCTTTTGGGTTGTTGGCTCGAGCAAGGCTTCCTTGGCTCGAGCGTAGCTTCTCTGTGTCTGGTGGCTCGAGCGACCAAGTCTTCGCTTGAGCGAGCCTGTCCAGTTTATATACGCAGCAGCGGGTTTTGATCAGTCTTTTTCATCTTCTTTTGATTCAAAACCCTAGGTCCGACTTCTCTCTCTCCCTACTCACCTTCTCTCTTAGGTTTGATCTATTTAGAGTGTGTTTCTACCTTGGTTGCTTTATTAAAAAGATAGAAGGAGTCGAGGGCTTTCATTTAATCTGAACATTTGGCGATTTGGAGCACATTGGTATTTGGGCACTCATCTCTGTCTTCACCATTTGGGTTATTTTCTTCGAGGTAGGGATTTCCTACTCCATTCTATAAGTTTTGTTCTAAGTTTTGGTATTTTGATAAGTTGGGGCTACTTTGATAATTTTGGGAAAAACCCTAGTTGTTTAAATTAATTAATTTGTATAATTAATTTAAGGGAATTGGGGAATTTGGTTAAATTCTTGAAATTGGGAAATTTATTTCTTAAATGGTGTAGTTGGATAATGTAAATCACTCGCCCATTGAATTGTTGATATATTTATTTCCAGTCTAGAAATAACTGTTTTGGGCTATCGGTGGAGGATAGTCGTGATTATTGTAGACATTGCATGTGGATTGGGAATAACTGAAACTAATCACATTGGTTAAGTCATTAATTTTGACTATTGCACTGATACAGAAAATACGTGTATTGATTGAGCATTGCATTTGCATACATTGTTTTGTGTGGGAGGAGATAGGGGATGTACTCCACGGTTTAGGGGAAGATAGGGGATGGACCTCTAAACCGGATTTTGTTTGGGAGGAGATAGGGGATGGACTCCATTAGCATCACTTTTATGTGTGCTTATTTATATAAAAGTGTTTTTATTGATACAGCACTAAAATGTGTATCAATCTGGAAGTATGAAGTGTTTTGATTTGAGATTGAGTCTCATTTGTTTGTTGATATTGGAAGGATGTGAATATGATATATATATATACTGTTGTAAGTTTGGCCAGGTTCTGAGCCATGTTGATAAAGTTGGAAAGTAAAACGTATCTTAGACAATAGTGTCATGAGACTGTAAAATGAAGTAATTGATTATCTTGGTTAACCATTTGTTGAATCCTATTGCTTTATTCATTGCTTATATGTGGTTTAGTATATTTCTACTGGGCAGTGGCTCACCCTTTATGGGAACATCATTTTCAGGTCCAGGTGATAAGCTACCTCCCAGGACTTAGCATGGAAGGCTTTGAAATTTGAAGACTATCTTTAGTTGTTTGTTTTTATTTGATAAACAATCAAGCCTAGGGCTTTAATTGTATTTGAGTTAGAACTCATAATTTGTGTCCAAGTGTTGGCTTGGAAAGATGTAAGCCCATAGGGCATTTAATTTGATGTTACTTGTAATGTTTTTATTTAGTAATACTCTGATGAATGAATTAATAGATTGTTTTCTTTAAATAATGCATGTTGATGATATACATATATTGGGTTTATTTTGTGGGCGTTACAACTTGGTATCAGAGCGTACCGGGTTTGAATACTTTGGGTACGTGGGAAGTGATTAGTATCACATTGGGTTCGTCTCGTTTGATAGAGACTTAGTGTAAAGTTATATGCTTATCTGATAACATGTTTATGTGATTATGTGGGTATGGAATGTAGTTTCTAGGATGTTGATTGGACCCTTGAGTTTCTAGTAGTCTTGTTGGGAAGGCACTTGATCACTGCTGCTTCCAACCGGAACTATAGTAACGCATTGGGACTATCATTATCCGGGAATGAAATTCGTAGGTGCTTATGTGATTATGTGCTTACGTGGAATGAATTATTGTTGTCCAATGCATTAGGACGCGAGTGTTTAGCTTCGGCACATTTATTAATGTGCTAATGTCTTTGTTTCCTTTATTAGGATGTCAGGACGAGGACGAGGACGCGGTAGGCGTGGTAGGCCGGGTAGGCAGGAGGTGCCTATGCCAGAGGAGATTCCGGCAGTTCAGGAGGGTATTAGCCAGGCCAATGTGGCCGAGCCAATAAGCCAGCAGGCTATGGGCGCACTAGCCCGGGAGATAGCAGGGGCATTCAGGGAGTCAGTAGGCATTCTCAGAGCTGAGAATCAAACTCAAGTTGTTGTTGTGGATGCAGGACCTTCCTTTCTGAAGAGGGAGTTCTTCCGGTCTAATCCGGATGAATTTGTGGGTGATCCTAAAGAGCCGCTTAAGGCAGATGAATGGCTCGAACAGACAACGAAGACGTTTGAGATGCTTGGCATCGAAGACGAGGGGTTGAAAGTGACCTTGGCATCTTTCCAGTTGAAGGGGGATGCGGGTCAGTGGTGGAAGTTTACTAAGGGTCGTATAGGAGGTACATGGGAGGCTTTTGTGAATGCTTTCAAGGAGAAGTTCTTATCTCCAGCAGTCAGGGAGAAGCTGCGAGACCAGTTTTGTCAGCTTAAGCAGTCGAGTTCTTCAGTGGCCGAGTTTGAGGCTGCATTTACTAGCTTGTCCAGGTTTGCACCTGAGTTGGTGGCGTCTGAGGAACGCCGTTGTATTCAGTTTGAGAAGAAGTTGAGGCGTGGCCTCAAGCTGAGAGTTGGGGGAACTATGATTCGGGATTATGGGCGTATGGTTGATGCTGCAGCCCACATGGAAATCATGATGCAGGAGGAGGAGGAAGGACAGAAGGGCTCTAAGAGGCGTCAGGATTGTCAGAGTGATGGTAGGAGACAGAAGGGTTTTAATCCTCAGCAGTCTCAAGGTAGTTTTTCTAGATCGACTTTTCCTGTGCCGAGTGCTAGTTCGGGGAAAGGCAGTCAGGGAGACATTACCTGTTTCAAGTGTGGCCAGCTGGGCCACAAGTCTCCAGTTTGTCCTCAGAGGGGAGGAGTGCAGAGAGCAGCATCATCTTTGGCTCGATCTCAGAGCCAGAGTCAGGGTAGGGGCCAGCCACTCTCGTGTTGTCAGTGTGGTTAGCCAGGGCATATGAAAAGGTATTGCCCTCAGTTGGGTGGCACACCTGGTGCATCTGGTTTGAGGCCGATTCAGGGTCAGCAGCTAGCTCAGTCGGGTCAGGCCTCGAGGGCCAATCAGGGGCTTCGTCGTCCCAGTCGGTACAGCAATCTTATGCTCCTAGGGGTGAGCAGGTTGATCAGAGGTCGTCTGGGCGCGTGTACGCTGTTACCGCGCAGGATCTTGTGCCGGCACCATCAGTTGTGAGAGGTACCTTCTTGTTTTGCAACTCGGTTGCTAATGTTTTGATTGATACGGGTGCATCTCATTCCTTTGTGTCTGCTGCATTTGCATCTGTTTTGGAGTTGGAGTTAGCACAGTTAGCATCTCCTATTTGTGTAGTGTCACCTCTTGGGGGTGAATTGATTTTGAAACAAGGTGTTAGGGGTTGTGATATAGAGGTTGATTATCATAGAATCCCATTTTCCTTTGTAGTTATGCCTATGAGGGGTTTCGATGTTATTTTGGGTATGGACTGGTTATCGTCATACCGGGCAGTTATTGATTGCTACCGCCAGAGGGTCACTTGTTGTACCGTGAGCGGAGAGTATTTTCATTTTCTGGGGGACCGGGTTGGTAATGTGTTGCCACCGGGGTATGTTCCGCGAGGACGGAGTGAGCTTAGTAGTCTACTTACTAACCTTTCGATTAGTGAGGATGTTGAGACTCAGATTGTGTTGCCAAGGGTGGTTTGTGAGTACTCGGACGTCTTTTCTGAGGATCTTGTTGGTTTGCCACCGCATCGAGAGATTGAGTTCTCTATTGACCTAGTGCCCGGCACGGCACCGATTTCTATGGCACCTTATCGTTTTGCCCCAGCCAAGTTAGTTGAGTTGAAGATTCAGCTCCAGGAGTTGCTAGATAAGGGCTTTATACGTCCTAGTGTTTCGCCGTGGGGAGCACCGGCCCTCTTTGTTAAAAAGAAAGGTGGTGCTTTGAGACTTTGTATAGATTACCGGAAATTGAATCGGGCTACGGTTAAGAATAAGTACCCTATGCCTCGTATAGATGATCTGTTCGATCAGTTGAAGGGTTCTCGTTGTTTTTCGAAGATAGACTTGAGATCGGGTTATCATCAATTAAGAGTCAGGGAGGAGGATATTCCGAAAACGGTATTCCGTACGCGGTATGGCCACTATGAGTTTCTGGTGATGCCATTTGGGCTCACCAATGCACCGGAAGTTTTTATGGATTTGATGAACCGGATATTCCGGGAATTTTTAGATCGTTTTGTAGTCGTCTTCGTGGACGACATACTAATCTATTCGACTTCCGAGGAAGAACACGAGGTTCACTTGAGAGTGGTACTTGACTTGCTTAGAAAACATCAATTATATGCCAAGTTTGAGAAGTGTGAGTTTTAGCTCACCGAGGTGAAGTTTTTGGGCCATATAGTATCAAGTGAAGGGGTAACCATAGATTCTTGGAAGATAGATTCTGTGCAAGATTGGGAGCAACCTAAGAATGTCTTTGAGATTCAGAGTTTCTTGGGATTGGCAGGGTACCATCGGCGTTTTGTGAGAGACTTCTCTAGATTAGCCGCGCCTTTGACTAGGCTGACTAGAAAGGGAGTCAAGTTTGTGTGGAGTGAGGCTTGTGAAAATTCCTTCCAAGAGCTCAAAACTAGATTGACTACAACACCGGTGTTGATCATTCTGGAGAGAGGTTTGGGTTATACCGTCTTTTGTGATGTGTCTCGGGATGGCGTGAGTTGGAAGTCCGTGAAAAATACCCGGACATGTTTATCGATTTGTAATCTTGTATTTAGATTTTGTAATATTGTTAAACTTAAGAGTCTTATATATGTCTTAAGTTGTAAAGCGTTGAGTATGTTTTAGTAAATGGGTGTATCTTGAAACTTGCTTCATTATAGAAGTTTAGTGTAGCATTGCATATGTTGATTACATTGTTGAATGGGCGGTATATATCATGCGATTGAATATGATATGGGAATTGTTAACATTGAAAGGAATAATGCATAATAATGATACAGGTTGAAATATATGTTGTTTTATATATATATATATATATATTGTGAGATGCCTCTTGATAAAGAGATGAATTGACCAGTTTTGGGTCAAGATGTTTATTGTTGTTATACAATATTTTTGAGATTGAAAAAAAAAAAAAAAAAAAACCTTTTTATAAACTTATGCTTAATTTCGGGGACGAAATTCTTTGAAGGGGGGGAGGTTATAGCGACCCCGGTCTTTTCCCATATGATTATTATATCCGGACATAGGTTCCGTAGCTCCTGCCATTGTATTATGATTGTTACCGTCCTTTAATTTCCTATTTCTGAGTTGGGGGATGCAATTGGGCAGGTTTGTAGCTGGTTGGTTGAGCTTGGGAGCAAAGGGTTGTTGCCTAGAATTTTGACTCTTCGTTCGAGCGAGAAGTTCTTCGCTCGAGCGAGATCTTTGTTTTGGTTCGTCGCTCGAGCCAGGGTTTCTTAGATCGAGCGAGGATTGCGTTTTGTAGTAGACCTGTGAGCAGAGGTTTTTAGCTCGAGTGAGCTTTTCTTCGCTCGAGCGAGTTGGTTCGTTCTTCGCTCGAGCGATAGTTCCTTCGCTCGAGCGTGTGTCTGGTTACAGACCTGTGGGTTTGAGTTCTTCGCTCGATCGAGTTTTCTTTCGCTCGAGCGAGCTTTTGGGTTGTTGGCTCGAGCAAGGCTTCCTTGGCTCGAGCGCTGCTTTTCTGTGTCTGGTCGCTCGAGCGACCATGTCTTCGCTCGAGCGAGCCTGTCCAGTTTATATACACAGCAGCGGGTTTTGATCAGTCTTTTTCATTTTCTTTTGATTCCAAACCCTAGGTCCGACTTTTCTCTCTCCCTACTCACCTTCTTTCTTAGATTTGATCCACTTAGGGTGTGTTTCTACCCTAGATCCTTCATTAAAAAGATAGAGGGAGTCGAGGGCTTTCATTTAATCTGAACATTTGGCGATTTGGAGCACTTTGGTATTTGGGCACTCATCTTTGTCTTCACCACTTGTGTTGTTTTCTTCGAGGTAGGGATTTCCTACTCCATTTTATAGGTTTTGTTCTAAGTTTTGTATTTTGATAAGTTGGGGCTACTTTGATAAATTTTGGGAAAAACCCTAGTTGTTTAAATTAATTAATTTGTATAATTAATTTAAGGGAATTGGGGTATTTGGTTAAATTCTTGAAATTGGGAAATTTATTGCTTAAAATGGTGTAGTTGGATAATGTAATCACTCGCCCATTGAATTGTTGATATATTTTTTCAGTCTAGAAATAACTGTTTTGGGCTATCGGTGGAGGATAGTCGTGATTATTGTAGACATTGCATGTGGATTAGGAATAACTGAAACTAATTCACATTGGTTAAGTCATTAATTTTGACTATTGCATTGATACAGAAAATACGTGTATTGATTGAGCATTGCATTTGCATACATTGTTTTGGTGTGGGAGGAGATAGGGGATGTACTCCACGGTTTAGGGGAAGATAGGGGATGGACCTCTAAACCGGATTTTGGTTTGGGAGGAGATAGGGATGGACTCCATTAGCATCACTTTTATGTGTGCTTATTTATATAGAAGTGTTTTTATTGATACAGCACTAAAATGTGTATCAATCTGAAGTATGAAGTGTTTT
Source organism: Camellia sinensis (assembly GCF_004153795.1). Classification (NCBI taxonomy): domain Eukaryota; kingdom Viridiplantae; phylum Streptophyta; class Magnoliopsida; order Ericales; family Theaceae; genus Camellia; species Camellia sinensis. Next base: position 809,552 of record NW_021026109.1, read on the forward strand.
GATTTGAGCTTGAGTCTCATTTGTTTGTTGATATTGGAAGGATGTGAATATGATATATATATAATTCACTGTTGTAAGTTTGGCCAGGTTCTGAGCCATGTTGATAAAGTTGGAAAGTAAAACGTATCTTAGACAATAGTGTCATGAGACTGTAAAATGAAGTAATTGATTATCTTGGTTAACCATCTGTTGAATGCTATTTGCTTAATTCATTGCTTATATGTGGTTTAGTATATTCTACTGGGCTGTGGCTCACCCTTTATGGGAACATCATTTTCAGGTCCAGGTGATAAGCTACCTCCCAGGACTTAGTTTGGAAGTTTTTGGATTTTGAAGACTATCTTTAGTTGTTTGTTTTTATTTGATAAATAATCAAGCCTTGGGCTTTATTTGTATTTGAGTTAGAAACTCATAATTTGTGTCCAAGTGTTGGCTTGGAAAGATGTAAGCCCATAGGGCATTTAATTTGATGTTACATGTAATGTTTTTATTTAGTAATACTCTGATGAATGAATTAATAGATTGTTTTCTTTAAATAATGCATGTTGATGATATACATATATTGGGTTTATTTTGAGGGCGTTACATGCTCCCTACTGATAAAACTAAATTTTGCCCCACAAACTGATACTGAACCGGTAATCTGAATTCAAAACCCCTGTATAGACGCAGAGTATAGCACATAGTGGGTAAAAAGAGCCAAAACTCTCCTATGAGGGGGTAGGGTTACCCTGTCCTAGCTTTGGCATAATCTAGAGTTTCACTACTTCAAACAAGTGGTTTTACAATATCCTAAATACGGGTGAGCATCCTGTCCTATGTTGGAACATTCACTAGAGTTTTACTATATGCGTTAGGCCAATTGGTCAAAAGGGTACCTCAGCAAGGTTACCTAATATATCTCTCACATCTAACATCGAAAAGTGAAAGGAGGATCAAGTGGTACAATGGTAACCCAGATCCAAGGGTTGTATTCCCAACGTGACATTGCCTACGTCCGACCAGCCTTTTGGCAAACTTTTGACAAGCCTCCGGCAAATTGTCCAGGATATCAGATGGTAAACACAGTGACTTAAGAGTACCATGCAAATGCAATGCAAAGAACATATATATGTAGATAAAATTTCACATCATGAAGTCTAATTCAAGTTCTCTAAATCCCCAGTAGAGTCGCCAAAAACTGTAGCTAGCTTTTTGTGCTCCTCGGAGGGGTTTAGTCTCCTCAGGTACAATAACCCTACCATTCGAACTCCCGTGGTTCTGAATCTGGTTTCACAAGTGCAATGTGAAATAGAAAACAAATGAGAGTCCAAATCCAGCAAATCCTAGAAAATACATTAATCATCAGAGATGCCAAAAATGGACTGCACTACCAAATTTCAGAGTCGCCACCTAAATATTTTTGAAAAATTGAAAAAACCTATAACTTGTGCCAAAGGCCACTTTTCCGTCATAACCAAAGTTGTCTCGGTTCAGGAACTTAGGTATGAGAGGAGAAGGTCATAGATTGAGCACCCCTTTACCCGATCAAAGATCGACCTCTACTAATCATGATGTGATTTTTATCAATATTGTATGCTCTTGTTCTAATTTTATTATGCTAACCTACTATGTGAGGCACACAAGTATAGACTATTTCACTTGCTTTAGAAATGACTTGATTTTATGTAATTTGTTTTTTAAAAAAAGAGTTTTAGGGGTGTGCACAACTCAAAAGGAAAGAAATGAGCTCGTACATACATTTGTTCAAAATCATCCCCAATGCAAGTAAAATAACCTTCATCCACAAGCATTCAAACAGTTTATTTCAAGTAAGCACTTAGTCTTATGGTAACATACTAAACATGGCAACAATTACACATATGAATATGCTAAAGCAAAAAATGTTCACCTAGTACTCCGAGGTAAGCCAAAGGAAAAAAGAAAGCAATTAGAAAAATGAAGGATCCTAACAATGCACATGACTAATGCAACACATACAAGAATGCGACTATTGGGTTCGACTTATTAACATGTCATATGGATTAACTCAAAGCATGCGATAACACACGTATTCAAAAAAGTAGAAAATGACAACGATATTCAAAAATGACGAACTGAACCTTAATGCATGCAAAAATGGATGCAAAGCATAGCAATGAGATTAAACAAAAATATGATACTACATACAACCACAATAAGCATGTAAATAAAAGGGAGAAAGGAATGGAGATTGGAAGACATACAAATATTACAAATTTTCCCTCGCACAAGAGGGTCTGAATGACCTAATTAACTAATTATTATAAACACTAATGAATGAACTAATTAATTATTACAAGTCTGAATGAAAGCAACTAATTAATTAAATAATATTGATCTCGAGGCTAATCTAATGGACTTGAATGAAAGGTGAGTCGCATGCGCATAAGCGAGAACATCCTCCTAGAACCTCTCCATTTGCTGCCAGAAATTGCTCTGTTTACAGTCAGAAAATTATTTTGTTTTGTTCTAAAAAATCTGCTCTGTTTTGCTAGAAAACACCACTGTTGTACAAAATGCTTGGCCAGCCAGCCGACCTGATCAAGTGGTCGGCCGTACAGAATCATGGCCGGCTGGCCTGATTAAGTGGTTAGTCATACAAAATAATGGCCAGCCGGCCACTGTTTATGGAGAATATCTTGCTACAGCAAAACTGAAACAGAACAAGACAGAGGGTTTTCGAAAGCTGTTCATCCTTCCTGCTCCTTCCTATCATGAGGACTTTCAAGGAGGGAGTACGTTTGTTTTCCTAGTCATCAATCATTACAAATTTGTTTCATGATGATCTTTAAAAGCAAAAAGAAAAGACTTGACTAAACACAAAACAAAGTTATTCTCCCTACTCATGGAATAAGGATAAAACATCCCTTTCCATGCTTCGAAGTGGAACTAGGAGAGAGTTTTCAACACTTCTCAATAAAGAGCTCTCTAGGAGTTACAAAGCAAGTTAAAAAAAAAAAAAAGGAAAGAAAGAAAAAGAGACAAGAAAGCATGCTATCTATCAAAGCTTAAACACACAACTAACCAAAATTGTTGACAACTCCTCTTTTCATGGAACAAGGATGAGACATCCATTTCCATGTTTTGAAAATGATCGATAAGAGAGTTTTTCAACACTTTGAACATGGAAGCCACTACCTAGCTTCAATGTGGACAACAATAATATGAAAGCAAGAAATTTACACAAGATAAGTGAACTTGTGGCGGGGTAGCTAAGCCTAAGCTCTAATCCTTCCATGACCATAGGGTTCCAAGAGACATAATGAAAGCTAAAAAATGATCAACTCAACGGATTGGCCGCTATGTCCTAAACACACCAAATTCGAGAGGACTTTCAACAACACAAATATGATATTTAAAGCATAGGAACTAAGAGCACATGTAGCGGGAAGGACTAGGACCCTTTTATAAGCCCATAATGAAGTCATATCACACAAGAAAAACCTAAAACCAATGCTAAAAGCTACTAAAATTGAACCAAATGAAGTGAAAAGAAAGTAAAAAAAAAAAAAAAGGGAGCGCACAACAAGTGAATTAGCTAATGAAAGGGTGGCTAGCTCACTCATTTTTAGCAAATTTTTAACTACATTTTAAGCTTAAAAGAAACTCTGAAATCAGTATGAAACTACAAGAAAAAGAGAGAGAAAAGATGGTTGAAGAGTTCAAAGATCACCTCTTGAAAGAGAGGATGTTCTTCTTAGTTCACAAACCACAAGCTCAATACTCTCAAGGAGCTAGAATTGTATTCAAGAATCTCAGCAAAAGCTTCAAGTTTAAGCTTGTAAGGTGTATGTATTGCGTATCTATATTGCAAGAGGGTAGAGAAGATGGTTGTGTATCTGTATTGTAAGAGGGTAAAGAAGATGGTTGGGCAAGCTATAGGCTTTTGGGGAATTTTTCTAACCCCAAACCATGAAGAGAGGTGTTGTATTTATAGAAAAACAACTTCTCACGTCAGAAATATCTATAAAGAAGACAGCTGGTCCAAAGCATGTGCATGAAAGCACCTGGCAGCTATCAAAATATCTGCTACGCTGAACATAGTCGACAGGCCATAAGGATGTACGGCTAGCCCAATGAAAATGGCCTACGGGCCATTTGCTAGCCAGTTGTTCTCTGAGTGGCCAAGCTAGAAAAAATAAGGCTTTGGTGCAAAGGGGGTGCAAGGTTTACATTTTAAAGCTTGAAACCAAATCCTTTTATTGAAGATTTTGAACGATTGCACAACGTAACATTTTATCATCCAGTGTTCAGAGTGAAGCGTCCAAGTCTTAAGGGCGGTCAAAATGGTGTGTCTACAACTATAAAAATTTTCTGCACTGTGACTATATTTTCATAGCAGTCATGTTTATGTTTAATAGCACATTAAAAACATTGTAATATAATGCACAATTCAAACGTTTAAGCTTACATCATAAACAAACACTACTACAAATACAAATAAAGATCACACTTTTTTTGTGTGATGTATGCTTTTTAATCACACCTTTTAAGTTTTATTAAAGTGTAGTCTTTGGGAGTGTGATTAAAAGGGGCTATTTTTAATCACACTTTTTAAGTGTCATTAAAAAATGCTTTCATCACATTTTTTTAAGTGTGATTAATAATATTTAGATCACACCTTAGATCATATCTTTTAAGTGTGATTAATAACTAATAAAACCTATGACAAAAAAAAAGAATTCGACATATTTGAATAATAATCAATATTATTTTTGTACGCGCATTTGAAGAATATAATACACACTATATACTATATTTTGAATCACAACCATATATTGAATGGAATAACGTCATATTTTTCATAAATGAAAGTTAAATGTTCAAAAGTATATACAAAAAAATTAATAAAAAGTTTTTAACTGTGATTACACATATTAAAAAAAAAACTTGAAAAAACTAAGTTCTTGATTTCTTTGACCATATTTTGCATCTCTTCAAGAAATTTCTGACCTGAAAAATAAAAAACAAATTAATTCAGAAACCACTAGAAAATAAAAAAAACACAATATAACTTTAAACCATTCTAATAAAATAAAAAACACAATATCTACCAAACTGCATTTAAAAATTGAAGGATTTTACCTCCAGATTCCTGCTACAACATGCAAAGTCATAAACAAAAACAACCCTATCCAGATTCCAGCAACAGCAAGACCAAATACCAGGGCAGTAACAAGTAAGAACACCGAAAAGACAATTCCAACTAGTACCTGCTTAACCCACATAATAAGCTGCGAAAGAAATAGATAAAGTGAAATAATGAAAGTATCTTATACATAGGCAGAAAGAAGTACCATTTATTTGGTTATGAATTTTGAAAAAAGTTTTTGAGTTCTATTTTGAAATTTTTTAGATTTACTTTTTTAAATATTTAAAAAATTTCTTAATTTTATTTTTTTAGGGTAAATATTTTATATTTTAAATATTTATTTATTATTTTAGTATGCACTATATTTGATACATTTGTGTGCTGTATTTTTTAAAATATATTTTTAAAATATTAAAAATTTTACAAAAATTATTTTTTATTTAACTATATAATTTTTTATAAATATTTAATTTTATTTTATAAATATATTTTTAAATATTTTAATTTTTTTTGTTATGTGTTTAGTTACAATTTGAGTGTGAAGTTTTGAAAATAGTGTGGAGTTTTGAGTTATGTGTTTGGTTATGAATTTTCAAAACTCATAACAAAACAAATATTCTCTTTTAAAAACTCAACTCACAATTTCATAGTTAAATCATAACTTTACACTCAAATCATAATTCCAAAACTAAACCAAACGGAGCGTTTTTAAAGGGATTTTAATGCTCACGTAGGTTTCCAATGACAGGTTGAGAAGGATCCTCGGGAATAAAATTTTCATGTATATAATTCTACAAACTATGAATTATCAGTGAATAGGAACAACAAGCTGGTAATTATAGTAGATGTCCCAATACCAAAAAAATAGCAAATTGAAGACTCAAATTTTAAGAGCAACAGTAGAGCACTCAAAAGTTTGAGTGTACTACCAGCTTGTTGGTAATTACAGTATAATGTGTGCACCTTATAGTGCTCTTCAAAAAGTTTTCTCAAATTTTAAGCTATATGCATGAAGTTGAACAACATGTGAGAAAAGAACTTTATCATTCCCAAGAAAACTTTTTTTTTTAAAAAAAAGGGAGTCCAAAATGCAATGTACATACAGATTCCGTGACAGAGCAAAATGGGCAAAGATGCATCACGCCTTGCAACCTCCTGTGATCCTTCTATCTTGTTCCTCAACGTCGTGCATAAACTTGCCGTTAACTAATAAGCATGGTAATATTTTGAAGAGCACTATAAGGTGCACACATTACATCTTTACTTGCGAAAAGATTTATGAATCAACAATGAGTAAGTCCAACCTGAGATGACACTGTACAAAACTTATTAGCTATTTTGGTCACCTTGGAACTCAATATAATATTAGTTTGAAAACAATTCCAAACACTACGCCAAAACAGGGCATTAATGGCGGTTTTTTTAACGGTGGTTTCGTTACAGCCGTTTAAAGATACTATTAACGGCGGTAACGAAACCGCTGTTAATACCGCCGTTAATGTATCTTTAACGGCGGTTTTTGTTACCGCCGTTAACAAAACCGCCGGTAATGACCCTTTAACGGCGGTAATGAAACCGCCGTTAAAAAACCGCCGCTAAAGCCATTTTTAAACGGCGGTAATGAAACCGCATCTAAAGCCCTCTCATTACCGTCGTTAATGATGGCGGTCTTTGTCGGCCGAGCTCCAGCCGAGCTCCGGTGAGTGGTGACCATGCGCGGCTAGGGTTGAACATGACCATCTACAATAAAGTAAAAGTAATGTTTAAATATTTATTTAGGAAATATATTTCATGAAGAGTGGCTGTGGTGGAGTGGTTGGTGTGGGTGGATGAGAGGTTGAGGGTTCAAGACTTGGGGAGTGCAAGAAGAAAAGAATTATTTTTTGAAAAATTTGAACCTATTTACGGCGGTAAAGAACCGCCGTTTTTGGTCTTATATTACCGCCGTTTTGGTCGACTTTTAACGACGATAATTTACCTTTTTATGACGGTTGTACTTTTTCTGACACGCGCATAAACGGTAGTAACGAAACCGCCGTTAATACCACCGTTAAAGGCTTTAACGACAATTTTACAGCCTTTAACGGCGGTAAAAAACCGCCGCTAAAGCCCAATTTTGGTGTAGTGAAATATGGCCAGAGGGAGCTATCAAATGAGATATTTCAGAATCATCTCATACGAATCTTATTTTATTTGGTAAATTGGTTATTTTCAACATGGGAAAACAGTACATATAACAGAGGAACAAAGAGGAAATGAGAAGGAAGATATTGCATTCATACCTTGAACTAGGAAGCCAACCACTTAGACCAACAATAGCCCTCAAGTTAACAGGGTAATCGATCCTATTTCCATATTTTCCCTGGGAAAAACAAGTTGCAGAGTAGAGGGCAGTTGCAACACCCATACTAAAACCCCCGATACCAAGTTTAACTGTAAATGAGTTAATACAAAAATAAATAAATAAATGAAAAAGTATAGCATTCCTAAACAACACGATGGTAATTTATTCATGATAATTGATGAAACTTTTTATCACGGTAGATAAATGAACTACTAACTAAACACATGGAAATTAAGTAATTTAATGGCCTATAATCAATGAAGTAACAAGGCAAAAATTTACTATCAGCAGGCTCTGTTGACAACAAGTTTGCAATATGCACTACTGAAACGTCTAAACCTTCGAAATCATCAGGACTATCTTCTGAAAGTTCTCTAACGTCAAACCCTAATATGAAACCACAAAAGCACTTTAGATAATTGTATCAGTATCTCAGCACTGGAAGAAATCTAAGCTTTAATCTTACATGCAGTGCAAGGGAATCCACCAAGTATAGCCACTGGGCAAGTAGGAGCGGTTGGGCATATCCACTTGATCTGCATCACAGAATTTCAGCATAAAAAAATGATAAGTATCAACTAAGTTTTGCAAAAATCAAAGAACCATATACACGTGCATGGTCACGAGGCTAAGCATAAAGTTCAAAAATATTTCAAAGGATACGTGTCCTTACATTTGGAAGAGCAAGTTTTTCCAAGAGTTGGGACCAGCTGCAATAACAAACACAGCACAGAATAAACATTCTAATTATGTGATTCCTCAACTGATTATAGCCTAAAGCATCAAATTTAGACAAATATATTGTAGCAAACTTAGAAGTTTAGATTAGCATAAAAATAGTGACTCGCACAAATCCTACTGAAAGGTAACTATATTGAAAACTCTCAAATTGAATAATTTAATACTATAATATGGAATACAGAGGCACAAAGACTTGTACGGCAGGAAATGAGAAAGAAGGGAATAAAGAGGCACAAAGACTTGCATAGCTACAAATCTCTTATGGAAGCTTCGAATGTGGATGTTTAAAATGTCAGGATATCTAGTATAAAAACGAAAAAGTTTTCCTCATCTCCTGTATTCCTTTGTCTAATGCTGTGATAATCGTCATTTTTGTATTTTTCAGACTATGCCTGAAACAAGCTTTCAAAGAGCTTCATTTGCAACAAAACTCTTCTATCTATAACAATACAAGCCCAATTTTCTATTCTTTGCAAGAAAACTCTTCTATCTATAACAATACATGCCCAATTTCAACTTTCAGTCCAATAGATCGCAATAAAACTACTAGATAATGTGTGGCACTTGAAAACAACCTCATTAATGAGAAGCTTCTAAAAGCACACTAGAATGATGCCCACCGATGCGTTCTAGTGCTTTGTTTTAAGTAAACACACACACAGCTTAAGACTGTCTAGAATCACTTCAATGATGGTTTTGGTATGCTTCTTGCAGAAGCCTTGAAAGCCTTTTGATTTTAACCCTAGGGTTTCAGCCATTAGCATCCATTTTGTACATCAGTGGGGTCTATGTAATTAGCTGCTGGAAGACTGGAACTACCAATTAATATTAGTTCATCTATTGTGATACACTTTGAGATCTTTCTGAAAATTGATAAAATCACAAAAGAACAAAAATAAATAAATAAATAAAATAAAATTATAATACAAAATTAATTTGAATAATGAAGGGGACAAATGTAAATTTTCATGCATTAGTAATTTTGCATACAAAAATTCAGTTCATATAACGTTCAAGATTCAATGGAATATTTATTGCTCCAATTCTCAGCAACCAAACAGAGAAAAGAACCCCACATTGACTATTTGCTTCATTTTCTCAGAAAAAAAAAAAAAAAACAAAAAAAAAAACCTTTATGCAATTTTTTGGGAAACAAATAGAAAATTAGAGTGATTAAAGGAGTACCTGAGAGGGAGGAGAGAGTCGAGTTCGTATTGGATCTCATTGCGAAGACAAAAAATCATTCCCCTTTTCCCCTTCCCCTCCCCTCACCTCTCCCTAGCAACCCCTTTGGTAACCATCCTCCAGGACCAAACTCAGTAATCTCCTTGCCTATCCTCCACTCCGACGATCCAACTACCCCTTCCCAGCCCCTCTGCTATCGCAGAACCATGAGAGAGAGAGAGAGAGAGAGAGAGAGGGGGGAGGGGGGAATCCGAACATACCTAGATCAAAGCAAAGAGAAGAGAACAAGAAAACCCTTCCCTTTCGAATCGTTGATCGCTGCCGACGCCGAACCAGTCTTGCTGCCGAAGAGATAGCACCGTTCTAGGTCGAAGTCTCACCGCTGCCCAACTAGTCTCCCTTTCTAACCCTTTATCTTCTCCCTCTCTTATTTGCTAAATAGGTTCAGCTTGCTTGTTTTCATTTTTCAGAAAACCCTTTTCAGAAAATTATACTTTCTTATTTTTTGTGTTTTTTTTGTTTTTATTGAATTTTTTTAATATTTTGAGTAATTTTTTTACTTTTTAGACACACTTAACATAAATACACCTAAAAAGTAAAAAAATTGCAAAAAAAATCTTTTAAAAATTCACTAAATACCAAAAATACAAAAAAAAAAAAATACAAGAATTCAGTACATTTTTTGTATTTCTATGTATTTATTAATTTTTTAAAATCTTTTTTCACAAATTTTTTACTTTTTAGATACATCTAACTAAGGTGCATGTAAAAAAGTAAAAAAAAAATGTTTAAAATTTAAAAAATATTCACTAAAAACAAAAGAATATGAAAATCAAAAAACTCAGTTTTCAAAAAACTTAATCTAGAAAACTAAAACCAAACACACTGAACAGAACTTTTTTTTATAAAAAATATTTTTGGTGATTGGCGCTACAACATTTTATTTTGTCGCCTATTTTTTTATTTATTTTTTTGGATTATATCATTTAACGACACAAATTGTGCGTCGTGAAAAGTGAAAACGAAATGGTTATCAAACAAGCTTGATGGTAAAAATATCGTAAAATTAACAAATAATTAAATAATTTACCAACGTAAGAAATGACTTATCAAAAGATTCTTAGGCTATGTATGATTTGATTTTTAGAAATTGTTTTTTAAAAATTAAAAATTAATTTGGTTAAAAAATAAAAAATAAAAAATAATTATCATTTAAGGGTAAAAAATAATTATCATTTTAACTTTTGGGCAGGTTATATACATACGTATGGCTATTTCAATTAAATTTGTAAAAAATTATTTCTAACCACTCGAAAGATAAAAATTATATTAAAATGATAATTATTTTTATTTTTTATTTCTTAACCAAATTATTTTTTAATTTTTAAAAAAAGATTCTAAAAATCAAACTATACATAGTCTAAGAATCTTTTGATAAGTCATTTCTAACGTTGGTAACTTATTTAATTATTTGCTAATTTTACGACATTTTTACCATCAAGCCTGTTTGGTAACCATTTCGTTTTCAGTTTTCAATTTATATTTATAAAAAATTTTAAAACTGTAATAAAAACTTGTTTGATAATTTTTTTAGTTTATAAATAGTTTTCTCAGTTTGTAAATTTAAGGAAAAAACGTAAATTTAAAAAATGAGCTTACGTTGGTTTTTAAACAGAAATTTAAAACCTTTACTAACAAATTTTTTTTTCAATTAATCTTTTTTTCCAATTAATTTTATTTTCAATGAATTTTTTTTCCAACTAATACTAACCAATGGGGCAATTGGTAATGCTACTTTAAACCTTAGAGAGGGGATTGTAATTTCTAAAATGTGAGGGGTGTTAATGTAATTTACCCAATGAGGAAAAAATTGGTATTTTAAAATATTAAATTGCTGAATGGGAGAATTTGTAATGAAACTTTAAACCTTAGGGAAGGAGATGCAATTTCCAAAAGGTGAGGGGGGAATTGTAATAAACATAAACCTCATGGGGGTGTCAGTGTGATTTAGCCAAAAAAAATTAATTGCAAAAAAAGTTATTTGAAAAAAAATTAATTGAAAACAAAATTTGCTAATAAAATTTTTAAATTTCTGTTTAAAAACCAACGTAAACTTATTTTTTGAATTTACGTTTTTTCCTCAAATTTACAAACTGAGACAACCATTTATAAACCCAAAAAATTATCAAACAAGTTTTTATGACAGTTTTTTAAATTTTTGTAAATATAAATTGAAAACTGAAAATGAAATGGCTGCAAACAGGCTTTAAATGGTAAAAATGTTGTAAAATTAACAAATAATTAAATAAGTTACCAATGTAAGAAATGGCTTATCAAAAGAATCTTAGGCCATATATGGTTTGATTTTCACAATTTTTTTTAAAAATTAAAAATTAATTTGGTTAAGAAATAAAAAATAAAAAATAATTATCATTTAAGGTTAAAAATAATTATCATTTTAACTTTTGGGTAGGTTATATACATACGTATGGCTGTTTCAATTTAATTTGTAAAACATTATTTCTAACCACTCGAAAGATAAAAATTATATAAAAGTGATAATTATTTTTTATTTTTTATTTCTAAACCAAATTAATTTTTTTTTTAATTTTTTTTTTCTAAAAATCAAACCATACATAACCTAAGAATCTTTTGATAAATCATTTCTTATGTTGGTAACTTATTTAATTATTTGTTAATTTTACGACATTTTTACCATCGTTTTCAGTTTTCAATTTATATTTACAAAAATTTAAAAAACTGTCATAAAAACTTGTTCGATAATTTTTTTGATTTATAAATATGGTTGTCTCAGTGTGTAAATTTGAGGAAAAAACGTAAATTCAAAAAATGAGTTTATATTGGTTTTTAAACAGAAATTTTAAAATTTTACTAACAAATTTTTTTTTCAATTAATTTTTTTTAATTAATTATTTTTTCAATGAAATTTTTTTTTTTCAACTGATACTAACCAAAGGGGCAATTGGTAATGCTACTTTAAACCTTAGGGAGGGGACTGTAATTTCTAAAATGTGAGGGGTGTCAATGTAATTTACCTAGTGAGGGAAAAATTAGTATTTAAAAAAATTAAATTGCTAAAGGGCGAAATCTATAATGAAACTTTAAACCTTAGGGGGAGGTGTAATTTCAAAAAGGTGAGAGGGGAACTGTAATAAACATAAACCTCAAGGGGGTGTTAGTGTAATTTACCCAAAAAATTAATTGGAAAAAAAAATTATTTGAAAAAAAATTAATTGAAGAAAAATTTTGCTAGTAACATTTTTAAATTTCTGTTTAAAAACCAACGTAAACTTATTTTTTCAATTTACATTTTTTTCTCAAATTTACAAACTGAGACAACCATTTATAAACCAAAAAAATTATCAAACAAGTTTTTACGACAGTGTTTTAAATTTTTGTAAATATAAATTGAAAACTAAAAATGAAATGGCTAGGCTTTAGATGGTAAAATTGTTGTAAAATTAACAAATAATTAAATAAGTTACCAACGTAAGAAATGACTTACCAAAAGATTCTTAGACCATATATGGTTTGATTTTTAGAATTTTTTTAAAAAAATTAAAAATTAATTTGGTTAAGAAATAAAAAATAAGAAATAATTATCATTTAAGGATAAGAAATAATTATCATTTTAACTTTTGGGCAGGTTATATGCATACATATGACTGTTTTAATTTAATTAGTAAAAAATTATTTCTAACCACTCAAAAGATAAAAATGATATAAAAATGATAATTATTTTTTATTTTTTAACCAAATTAATTTTAAATTTTAAATTTTTTTTCTAAAAATCAAACCATGCATAGCTTAAGAATCTTTTAATCAGTCATTTCTTATGTTGGTAACTTATTTAATTATTTGTTAATTTTATGACATTTTTACTATCTGAAGCCTGTTTGGTAACCATTTCGTTTTCAGTTTTCAATTTATATTTACAAAAAGTTTTAAAATTGTCATAAAAACTTATTTGATAATTTTTTTGATTTATAAATGGTTGTCTCAGTTTGTAAATTTGAGAAAAAAAAAACGTAAATTCAAAAAATGAGTTTATGTTGATTTTTAAACAGAAATTTAAAAATTTTACTAACAGTTTTTTTTTCAATTAATTTTTTTTCCAATTAATTTTTTTTCAATTAATTTTTTTCCAACTAATACTGATCGAGGGGGCAATTGGTAATGCTACTTTAAACCTTAGGGAGGGATTGTAATTTTTAAAATGTAAGGGGTGTCAATGTAATTTACCCAGTAAGGGCAAAAGTAGTATTTAAAAAAATTAAATTGTTAAGGGGGAATCTGTAATGAAACTTTAAACCTTATGGAGGGAGATGTAATTTCCAAAACACGAGGGGAGAACTGTAATAAATATAAATCTCAGGGGGTGTCAGTGTAATTTACCCTATATATATAATCACATTTTAATTACATTGTGTCATTAAAAAATATTTAAATAATCACACTTATTTAAAAAGTGTTATTAAAAAGTAATAGTGTATATATAATCACACTTTAATTAGAATGTGTGATTAAAAATATATATAAATAATCACACTTTAATTAGAATGTGTGATTAAAATATATATAAATAATCACACTTATTTAAAAAGTGTGATTAAAAAGTAATAGTGCATATATAATCACACTTTAATTAGAATCTGTGATTAAAAAATATATATATAATCACACTCATTTAAAAAGTGTGATTAAAAAGTAGTAGTCTATATATAATCACATTTTAATTAGAAGGTGTAATTAAAAATATATATAAATAATCATACTTTAATTAGAATATGTGATTAAAAAATATATATATATAATCACACTTATTTAAAAAGTGTGATTAAAAAGTAATAGTGTATATGTAATCACACTTTAATTAGAAGGTGTGATTAAAAAAATGTATATATAATCACACTTAAGTGAAAAGTGACATAAAATATAAATATTATCACACTCAATCAAATTAAGTGTGATTAAAATATCAATCTAATTTTTTTATCACACTTCCAATAAAAATGAGATATTTTTTTTTATGAAAGTGCGGTCTTTAACTATTTTTATAGTAATGAAAAGCCAAAGAAGATGGCGCTTAAAGACCCTTCTTCTTCTTCTTTTTTGAAGCTTTCACAGATTATCTCGACATTCTCTTTTTTGGCTATTTCTTTGCTATTTTTCAGTATTACTGTTAGGGTTTCTACAAGTTTGAGTAGGGCAGTTATTCTATTAAGGAATTTCTCTTCCCGTAATCTCTTTATTTAATTAAATAGATATTGCAACTTCTAGATTTTCGATGAACCCTGTCGAAATTTTTTCCAATCAAATCCAAGAAAGAATTTTCACCCATAAATAAATACATTGTATATGCCTTAATACTATCTCTATTCTTCATGTTTTATATCTGAATGTGATCAGATTGAAGTCGAATGTGCCTTCTGTGATTTATTTTCTTGATTTTTTTTATAAATATTATATATGTAATATTGTGCATCGTTTGTGGAGTTAAAAAAAAAGATAAATTACAAATACACTCCCTGAGATTTACTTAAAATACAAATTGTCTCATGTAGTTTAGAAAATTACAAATACCTCCCAGTCAGAATTTTTCATTTAACATAATTAATTGAAAAAGTGAAATTTCTAACTGTTCACCTATACAATAATAAAATTATCTGAATTATTAATTAAAATAAATTTTTAACATTACTAAAAACTGTTAATTAACTTGATAATTTATTAATAGAAAGACCTATTTGTTATGAAATTAACAACCTTAAGGGGCATAATGTAATTTTTAAAATCACAGGGAATAATTTATAATTTAAGTAAACCTCAGGAAGTGTGTTTATAATTTACTTTAAAAAAATAATAGTGATAAGCTTTATATTTGCTTTTTTAATGTTTGTGTTTTGTGGATACTCTCTCAATCAATTTCTTCTTTTTTGTCATCCAGGTACTTTCTTTATATATATATATATATATATACCACAAAGATTACATATACGAAGGTAAGTTTCTTTGCTCCTCATAAATTTGTATATTCATTTATCTATTCTAAGAAGTATTTGATATAGATTCAGTTCATTCTTTTCATTTGTCTTGAGATCCTTGATTGACCTCTGATCTATGCCTTAGGAAAATTGGGTCTTCATTTATTTGTTCTAAGAACTTTTATTTGATATAGATTTAGGTTGTTCTTTTCATTAGTCTTTGGACGTTTGATTTTGAACTCTAATCTATGCTTAGAAAATTTGGGAATTCATTTATTTGTTCTGAGCAACTTCTATTGGATATAATACTTACTAGGAGAAATCTACAATATGTGTGCACCCCTAAAATGGGTATATTGTAAGAAGATTTACAATTTTTTGTTATGAAAATTATGAATATTTGTTTTATGCTAATTTGTGGTCAAAGTTATGACTAACGAATTTATGGTGCGCACTCTAAAGTGAAGGTAATACTTTTTGTGGTGAATATTATTATCTTATGTGGTGAGAAAAGTTATGTCATTTTATATTAAGTTATAAATCTTTATGGTATTATTATGAAAATCATATAATTGTTGGCTTTTTGGCTTTTGAAGGTTATTTTTGTAATTGTGAGAGTGCCAGCAAGGATCAATCAATCCTTACAGAATTTTAATTGCCAACCAATTATCAGACGATTGTGTTGTAGTTCTTTCAGCCTCAATGAAGAGGACTTTTACTGGTGGCTTGATTTAAGAGAATTTAAGCACAAGAACAATTAAATAAAGAGCAATTGAAGCATTTCATTAGTATAAAAAAACTTACAATGATCCAAATCCAGCCTCGTAAAGGTTTACAGCGACAATCTATTTGAAACTACTCCTATGAATGAAGTGCAGTGCAGGAATTTAAAGTACAGAAATGTAAAGAACAGGAAATATAAAAACTGGAAAGAAATATGTAAAGTAAGACTAGTTTGTTGGATCTGAGTCTAGGCGTTTTTCTGGGGTCTTCCCTGCTATTTATACTCCTCAAAGATGGCCATTGAACTACACTTCAAACTGTCGAACTGCTCCTCCGTGATCACTAATGATGCTGCCTTATAAGTAGTTCCACTACGCCATCACTTGCAGTTAAGCTTCCCTCCTATATTTGAATTTGAATGTGAGTAACTGTTGAAGCCACGTCACCTTGCATCTCTTTGCTGATCTAATGTTACTCGGACCACGCAATAGACAATATCAACTGTCACGTGTACGATCAGGATCGAAGACTTGAACAGTCTTCCTATATTACCCTTACTCTGCCACGCGTCGAACTGTAACTGGTCTTTTACAAAATATGTAGGCAACATTACCCCCCACACTAATATACCCAATACTTGGTGATATTAGTGGATCAAAGCCTTTCTCCCGTGTTTCTTAAAACGTGCATGGGGTCTAGATTCTGGAAACACAATTGTCACTTATTGATGATCATTTGCATTAATTCTCTTTCAATCTTTTGAACACCCCAATACCTTAGCACTCGTACAGGCTGATACCTCTTCTATGGCCGAATCAACTTTCTTCTCTATTGTTCGGGCACACGAAGAGTCATTAAATAATGCTACTTCCCCTCGAAAGAACCTCCATGCATTCATTAGCCACCTTTATCCACCCTTCTATATTCAAGTTATGGAAGCCTTTGCAAATTACCAACCTTTGGATTACGAACATATCGCCCTTAATCCTTCGATTAAGAAAATTGCAGATATAGACACAAGAAGTTCTTCCTCTAACTCACCCTTACAGTTCGAACAAACTGCTCTCAAACCTTTGATTCAGAAAGTTGTAAATATGGATTTGGGAAACTCTTCTTCACAAACCTCTATATGGGATAAAGCTGCAACTTTTTCCCCTTCTGGGGGTTCTGACTGGACAAGCTAGTCAACACTTGAGACCTGTGATTTGAGGGAGCGAATCAACCATCATTTTGTTGAGTTCACTGACCCTTTAGAGTTTCCTTCCTATGCTCGAAGTTCAGTGGTCTACCCTTACGTGCCCATTGACCATCGACGTAGTCTGGAAGAGAATCTGCTTATAGCATGGTATACATCCTCCATGCCTACAAAGATAGTGCACACTGCCCGACGCCTAGAAGAAGCACAAGGGTACAACCCATCATTCTTAGCCCAGAAGGCGAAGATTTGTTCTTCTGACTGGCTCGATTATATTAATGCCTTTGTTCCTTCTGCTCCCGTGCCATCTCCCATAATAGAAGCATCCACACCTTCTTCTCCATCTCCTGAAATTGAAGCATTCACACCTTCTACTCTACCAACTCTTTGCTGGACAAAGAGACTGAAGCTTGCCCTTTCCATGGATAACGTTTTTCCACCTTACAAACCTCTACCTTCCCCTACTCCAGCTGAGCGGAAACAAGCTCAACTTCTGCTTGCAGCTTTCTCTCACTTGCCCTTCAATGTTCTTGAGGACGAAGTCCCTCTCAAGAACCTTCGATGGGCTTGTGATATTTTGACTAGGGGCCATGTCCTTAATCCCCTTGCCCAAGCAGAACTTCATATGTTCCTGGACCAACTTCCATTGCTCCTCTACTGGCATCGAAATTCTATGGCCACTACACAATCTTTAGACCAACTTTCGTCTCTACAAGTTCATGCCCAGTATGAAGCAGAGAACTTCATTGAACAATTCGGTGATTTCAAGAATAAAGATTCTGCATATTGGGATGACTTGGACATAGACGAATTGGAACAAGGATTGAGAGAGGTGGCTTTCGAAATAAAGGCTGAAGAGCTTTACTATGAAGTGAGAGCACATCAACTCATGCAGCCAATGTTAGAAGACATATAAGATAGAATAAAGAAAGAACAAAATTCATTGATCATTGTTGGACTAAATTTCATGATCTTGTTATTTATTCCATTCCTTATTTTTATGAGCTTGAGTTTGTACCCAAACAGGGCCATTCGATGTAACTGCTTTTGCTTTAATACAAGACTTCTCTTTGTTTGATATGGTTTGATCTTGTCGCTATTTGTCTTTAAAAGCAATTACAGAGCTTCGAACTGAACAATCTTTTCCTTCGAACCTGGATTCGATCGTTTAAAATGAATACTAACAACACGACCATGAACATTTCCAATTTAGGGAATGCAGATTAATCAGTTCTAAATTGATCTTTTCGTTTTGAACAACAGTCCATATTTTCAAAAATATGGAAGCTCCTTTTGAGGGCTGCACTGTTTTAGTTCAAAAAGTCAACTTTTCTGAATATATATATAAACCAACTATGGGTTTCGATGTTTCGAATGCCAATTTCCCTCGCCAAGGAATTTCTAATTTTACTTCGAAGAACATCACTATCATTGAGAAACCTAAAACAGGTCTTTAGTCCTTTTGAAGTAAACGAATACTTGAGCATTCTTGTATCCATTGAGTACATAATGCGTTTCGAAGCCGGCTCTTAGTTTCGAAGCTGTTGTTATTCGAATTTTGGCGCCGAAATCTAGTGTGTTATGTTTTGAACACTAATTTCCATCCTCACAGGGTCACAAGTTTCACTTCGAAGGTCATTGTTTTCATTAAGAAGCCCAAAATAGGTCTTTAATCCCCTTCTAAGTGAATGAATATTTGAGTATTCTTACATTCTTAAGCGTGGAATGTGCTTCGAAGCTGGCTTCTTAATTTCGAAGCCGTTATTATTTGACTTTTGGCGCCAAAATCTGGCTTCGAAGCCAAACATTCTACTTTGAAGCTGGTATCAACATCTGGGATATGTTTTTTTCCCTCCAAGAGTATCAATATTGAAGAAAATTCTTCGTATTTGTACTTTTAGTACTTAACGAATTTACGCGATGTACCTTTCAGATATAAAGGCTTTTGAAATCCTTTTATTCCATATTCTGAAATCACTTGCTCGCTCAACATATAAAACCCTTCGCCTCTATTCGTCTCCCACTTCTTTCTACTCATTTTTCCAGGTTCGTCCTTTGAGAAAGCGTCTTATCAATGGCTTCCTCCTCATTGAAAGTGCCAGTTGTAGAGCGTGCGAGCCCATCTGTAGCCCTAAGAAGGCTCATTGATGCAAAATGTGAAAAGTACAAAGCTGGGGAGAAAAATGCCCTTGACGGACGCATCTTCATTCCTCGTCGTCATGTGCAACAAGACTATGTGCTTGGTCCCATATTCAAGGAGATTCATATTGAGCTTCCAGTTCTATACCCTCGTCTGGAAGACCATTGTCTCCTTTACGAAGGTGGCCTTGACTGGAGGAACTAGAAGACGAATCGCCCCCACCGATGTTGGCCCACGGTGAGACCGGAGTGGCAAGAATGGTATGATCGAGTTGTCCCTAGTAGGACCCCAGACCTTCAAGAACTCTGCCTCCTCAACACCCTTCGGTTATCCAGGTTAACCATTTCAGAGGACCCCTTTTTAGTTCCTGCTGCTCTGTGCTTTTGGAATTTTGTTTTTAATTTCTTCCAATTCAGATGTGGGATGATGGCCCCTACTGTGCTTGACATTTGCCATCTTTTAGGATTATCTCCCATTGGACCAGATTATCCTGACCTAGCAGTCCCTTTTTCCCTCTCTTCTCTTAACTCATCCTATAGTGACTTTGTCAAGGCTGAGAATAGAATGGAGGGTCTTGTGACTGATAGGGAATTCTTTTCTTTCTTATTATATTGGCTTTGCAAGTTCCTTTTTTGCACTTCTTCTCAAAGAATTATGCCTGAATTTGCCCCCCTTGCCAAAGCCCTCGTTTTACAGAAAAGGGTGGCTTTAGCCCCATACGTTCTAGGTCACGTATACAGAGCCTGCTCTCTTTTTTGTGAGAAACCCTTAGATGTCAATCAAGGGGGACCGATTTGGATTCTTCAGCTTCGGCTTTTTTCCTATTTCCCCGAGTTACAATCTAAATGCCTTAAATTTTTTGAACCAGACCCTCCTACTCATGGCATGAGGCTAGCCAATGCTTCTCTTTATCCTTCTACTTTTGTTTTTTACTTCTCTTTTTTCCACCAACTTTCAGCTTTTCCTCTTTCCTACTGCTTTCGTCCCTTCGAACCCACTACTATTGGCCCACTTTGGTTGAAGAATTTCCTAAGTGATAGGCTCTATACTTCACCTGTTCACAAGGATATATGGGCCTCCATTTTAATTCCCAGAGAATTATTCATTGGGACCATGAACCCCAGAGCTTACAAATGCATTGCTGAGCCTTATTGTCCTGCACAATTTGCTAGACAATTTGGCTTCACTCAGGGGGTCCCAATACCTCTCTGTAGTAACACCAATCTAAGTCTTACCACAAGGGATGTGAAAGTTCGAAGGTCCAGACTAGAAGAGGCAACTTCCAAATTTATACAGGACTTGATTGATTTTGAGTATATCCCCTTCCTTCCCCAAGGTAACATTTTAAAGAGATACCAAAATTAGTGGGTGACCAATATGGAAGTTCACCTGGCCATTCCCCCTCAAGACCTACTGACGGTATTAGATGTACCCAAGCCCAAAGGAGCTGGAGCTGTTACTTTCTTCCACTGTTCTGACCACTCCAGTTCTTGTGTCTGCCTCTACTCCTAGAGTTACTCGGGCCACCTCGAAGAAAGGTATATACTCTCATCTTTTCTCTTTTACCTTATTTATAATGCTTTCAGTCTCATCTTTAGTTCTTCCTTTTGTGAAGGCGGTGTTGGTACCTCACAGGGAGATTCTCCTCAGAAGATTCAAGCTCTAAATCTCCTCAAAAGCAAACAGCAACAAAAGAAAAGGAGACTTTTACTTGAGCTTGAGAAGGAAGTTTTTGAGGTGCAAGCAGAAGAAGAAGAAGAGGCAGAAGAAGAGTTAACCCAAGAGCAAGAGTCTCCCCTGAAAAGAAGGAAAATAGTGGCCGTCCATTCTTCTGGCTTGGTTCGAGATCCCATGCATGAGACAACGGTCAGAGTGGAGGAACTTACTTCTGAAGAATCTGAATCCCAAACTGGAGAGAAAGAAGTTGAGGAAGAATATTCAATGCCTGTACAAAGAAAAAAGAGAAGGAAAATGACTGTCTCTCCTTCTGATTTTGTTGAAGACCCTATACATAAGGCAGCTGCTAAGGCGGTGGAACAAGAGTACTCCAAGGCCATAATTGTCTTTAAGAAAGCTGAGAAGAGACGGCGGGAACAATTTCTGAGAGATGAAGCTACTGCTGCTGATGCACTATAAAGGGAAACTACAAGAAGGCAACAAACTGCCAGACATTACTCCTTTCGTAGTTCTCCCATCATTGCCGACACTTCTGGAGCGGGTAATTTCTTTCATACTTCTGCTGTTTTTCCCTTGTCAGCCTTTGGTATTGAAGTTTAACATTGCTTTACATTTCTTCTTCTTGCAGCAGCAACTGCTGAGTTCATCTTTCCAATGAGGCCTCCCTCAATTTCACTTGAGGTTGATCAGATGCAGGATGTGAGGGCTATTCAGATCATACTTCCACTTCCAAGGTCTACACTTTCTGCACTTTTCCTGAGGCCAAGCATTCATGCAGTTCTTTCTCTTGGTTTGACTCCACATCTTTCCCACTTGACCCTCGACTTTCCTCAATTTACTTCTCTATCAAGCCTTGCTCCTCCTCCTCCTTCCAAGGAAATTCCAACTGCTACCCCATCTCTGATGGCAGTTGATTCCCCTATTGAGGGTGCTGGCAGCTCTCTAACCCGTGGTTTATCACCTTTACCTAGCTCCAGCCCTTCTTCACTTGATTCATTGGTGGCTAGGACCATGGAGACTGCTAAAGATGCCTCACCCATTTCTCCTATCCCTATGCAGTCTTCTGTGTCTTCCATCACAACTCTTTCTGCGCCCCTTATGTCTAATGATAAGGTTGATGTCTTTGAAGCAAGACTAGCTAGTCTCTTCGACATCCCCTCTACTTCTCCAGCATTCGATGAGGAAACTGAGCCATTAGTTTTGGCTAACTCTTTGCTGGAAATTTGTGAGAGCTTTTCTTCCTCCAGCAGCAAGCCTTCTGTACCTTTGATAGACTTAGACACCTGCCTGGAATTGTTAAATTCCTTTTCAAGGATTCCCTTCGAGGATCTACAAAGGCCTATAATCAGAAATGGGTTTCTTCAGTGTTGCAAAATTGCTGAGTAGTCTGGCATGAATGTCTCAAGTCACCTATCCCAGGCAGCAATTACTATCGACTTCTACATCAGCATTTGTCATGCTGCCAAGGCTGCGGACGAGAAATTGGTTAGAGACCAGAGTTTTGTTTCCCAAGTGCATACTGAACTGTCAAAGATTAAGGAACAACACTCCTCTGCCTCTCACTTTCGAATTCAGCTACTGGAGAGGAAAGCTTAACTTGAAGAGGAGGTTTCTGCAGTGAACCAGGCCTTAGTCCGAACTAACATCAAACTGCAAATCACCAACCAAGGATTGGCCGATCAAAAGGGAGACATTGCTGCAGGTATTCAACTATTTTCATCATTTACCAATAGGAAATCTGTTGTACAAAAATAATTAAAACATTGTAATGATTTTTGGGCCAATTTGTGGCACGATGTACTTGACTCTTTATGAAAAAACAAATTCTTGTTTATCATTTGAGTAATCTTGTGTTCTTGTACTTAGTGTTTATTTTATTCCTTGTGTTTCCCGAATAGTTGGAAAATAAGGCTTCAAATATCTGCCATTATTCTTTTGGGGATGCACATAACCATTCAAATTTCTCAAATGGTATGCTCCAAAAGGCAGAACTCTATGAATTTGATATGGTCCTTTCTAGTTAGGTGACCATTTGCCAAACTTATGGCTTTTAATTCCTATTGGAAGTATTGTCTTCCATACCAAATTACCTTTATCAAAGCCAATGTATTTGACTTTCTTATTATAATTTTTGGCTACTTTCTTCTTCTGAAAGAGAATGCTATTTAATGCCAGAATTCTAGCTTCATCTATGCTTTCTAACTCCAAGCACATACTCTGACGGTACTGCTCAGGATCCAACTGGTCTTGGCATCTTACCCTCAAGGACTTAACATTGATCTCCACAGGTAATACTGCATCATGCCCATAAACTAAGGCATAAGGAGTGACCCCTGTGCTTGACCTTGGAGAAGTTCTGTAAGCCCACAATACATCCAACAATAAGTTATGCCAATCCCTAGGATTATTTTCCACAATCTTTTGTATTCCTTTCTTCAAGGACTTATTGGATGATTCAGCTTGACCATTGGCTTGTGCATAATATGTGGTGGAATTAACAAGGCTAATTCCAAACTCGACCACAAAAGACTTCACCGTTTTCCCATAAAAAACAGTCCCATTATCAACCGTTATAGTTTGTGGGATGCCAAATCTATGGATCAAATCTTTAATGAACCCAATAACCTATGTCTGGCCTACAGCTTTGTATGGCTTAGCTTCAACCCACTTAGTGAAATAATCGGTGGCCACTAGAATAAAACAATGGTGCTTCAAAGAAGGTGGGTGTATTTTTCCCATCATGTCCATGGCCCATCCTCTAAATGGCCAAGGCTTCACTACTGCATGTAAGTCAGTTATGGGCACATGCCTTATTGCGCCATACTTTTGACATGCCTGGCATCCCTTTGCATATTCTATGCAGTCTTTAAGGATAGTTGGCCAATAGTAAGAATGCCTTCGAAGCAACCATCTCATCTTTACACCAGGCTGATGAGCACCACAGATGCCTTCATGAACCTCAGTCATAGCTGTTAATGCTTCTTTTGGGCCTAAACATTCCAGCAATAAGCCATCTGCCCCTCTCTTGTAGAGGGCATTGCCATATATCATATATTGCATAGACTGCAATTTAATTTTCCTATTGGCCTTCGAAGATGGACCAGCCCAGTAATGCATTATTGGATACCTCCAATCTTGTTCTTATAAGTCATTATCATTGACTTCCAAGACCACATTCCTTTTATTCAAAGGTGGGATTAACTTTTGGTATGTTGTTTGGCTTATGTCCCTTTGGGCATTATCCCTTCTCTTGAAATTCGAAGCTTTCTGAACCACATCATTAGCTCTATTATTCAAGAACCTTGGGACATGAGTTACATTTGCTATTTGAAATTGAGAAAGCAGATGTAATGCAACAACATAGTATGACAACATGCTTATACTTTGACATTTGAAAATCCCTTTCACTTGGTTAACCACCAATTGAGAATCTCCAAATATGTCAACTGCATGAACTTGTAATCCAATAAGAATTTCCAATCCCACTATCAAGGCTTCATATTCAGCTTGATTATTAGAACAAGTAATTTCATCCACTCTGAAACCATGTGTGGTTTCTATTCCTTGTGGTGAGTTAATCACTATACCAATTCGAGTTAGGCCATTGGCTTTCGATCCATCGAACCACATTTGCCATGGCTCGACACTAGCCATACCAAGTTCCATTATCTCTTGCCTCTCTGTTTGAGATGGATGGTCTGCCAAAAAATTGGCTAAAACTTGTCCTTTCATTGCCCTTTGGGGCACATATTCTAAGTGAAATTCTGACAAGGCTAATACCCATTTGCCAATTCTTCCCCTCAACATAGGTCTAGATAACATATATTTAACCAAATCTGTGGTTGCAATTACCAAGACAGTTATAGGCAAAAGGTAATATCTTGATTTCATTACAGCAAAATACAGCGCAAGGCAAAGCTTTTCTACAGCTGAATATTTACATTCACAAGAATTTAAAAACCTACTAAGGTAATAAACAACTTGCTCCCTACCTTTTTCATTGTCTTGGGCTAAGAAAGCTCCCAATGAATCTTCTGCTGCAGCTATATACAACTTCAACGGCTTAACGCCATTTGGTGGCATCAGTACTGGAGGGTTGGCCAAGTAGGCTTTGATTCCTTCGAAAGCAATTTGATGCTCCACTGTCCACACAAATTCTTCTTCATCTTTCAGCCTTAATAAGGAAGAAAATACTGTAGTTTTTCCTGTAGTGTTAGAAATGAATCTTCGAAGAAAATTAACCTGTCCAAGGAACTTTTGTAATTCTTTCTTACTTCATGAAGGTCTAGCTTCAATGATGGCTTTGGCTTTATTCTGGTCAATCTGTATTCCTTTCTTGTGTACTACATAGCCTAAGAAGTTTCCAGATGATACGCCAAAAGCACACTTAAGAGAATTAAGCTTCAATTTGAACTTTCTCATTCTTTCAAAGGCTGTTTCTAGGTGAAATAGATGTTCCTCCATGGATTTGGATTTAACTACAATGTCATAAATATAACACTCTAAATACCCTTCAATAAGGTCATGAAAGATAGTGTTCATAGCCCTCTGATATGTGGCCCCAGCATTTTTTAGGCCAAATGGCATTTTAACCCATTCGAAGGTCCCAATATTCCCAGGACATCTGAATGCTGTCTTGTGAACATCCTCCTCCGTAATGCAGATTTGGTTGTAACCAGAGTGCCCATCCATCATTGATAAAATTTGATGCCATGCTGAACTGTCCACCAACAAATCTACTATAGGCATAGGATATTTATCTTTTGGAGTTACTAGATTTAGGTTTCTAAAATCGATGCATACCTCATTTTGCCATTCTTCTTAACTACAGGCACAATATTAGATAGCCATTCAACATACCTGGCTGTCTTGATAAAGCCTGTCTTGAGTAGTCTAAGAATTTCTTCCTTAACTTTCTGTATCACTTCTGAACCCATTCTTCTTGGTTTTTGTTTGTATGGCTTGAAGTTAGGCTTCATAGGAAGCCTATGTTCCACTAATGACCTATCCAATCCTGGTAGTTCATTATAAGACCATGCGAAACAATCTTTATATCTCCTCAGTATAACCAACAACTGGTTCCTGTCAAGAGTATTCAACCGAGCACTTATATAAATGAGTTGTTGTACAGAACCTTCTCCTAAATTTATTTCTTCTAAGGGGTCTTGTATCTGAGTACTTACTGGAACTCCTTCTTTGATTCCTTCTGGCTTCAAAGCAATCTCCTTGCTGCGTTCTGTTCCCAGGTTCTTTGATTCAACCTCTTTACCCTCCTCCTCATAGACGAAGTCTGTCCATAAGGCTTGTTCTTCCTGTATTTCTTGGACTTTTGTTTCTATGTCCAATGCACAGTATTTATCAAGGGTCAAAACTCTGGCTTGTTGCTGCTGCTGTTTGTAGCTAATTATCATGACTTCTTTCTCTTGCTCCCGCACTTTCTGGACTATTGACTTTACATCCAATATTGAAAACTTAATTAAAGCCAAAGACTTGGCTTCTGGTGCTTTCTCTTGCTGCCTATAACCAGGCATCGTTGTCATCTTTAATGACCACCTCTTCATCAGCACTCTCCTGGACTAAGTGCTTCAGGTGCGTCATTTCGTCATCAGCCGTTACTTTGGCCGAGCCATCAGATTTTATCAGTATACTGAGCGGAGTCACTCCCTCAATATACAACTTGGCTTCTGTGAAGCCAGCGCAGACTATGAAAGGTTGAGGATCTGCATCAATTACATCCATCTCCCCATTGCCTAGAGCCATTATCATTTTTTGATGCAAAGAGGAAGGCACGCATTTGTTAGTGTGGATTCAATCTCTACCAAGTAAAGCATTGTACTTCGCACTGCTGTCGATGACGAAAAACGCCGTCATGCAGTCCCTGGTTCCCATACTCAAGTTGATGGGTAGAATTCCCTGAGCCATCTGTTTGTCCCCAACAAAACCAACAATGGTTGTACTGGTTGGGATTAACCTGGGGTTCCTTTTCCCTAATTTCTTCAAGGAAGATTTCGGTAGTAAGTTTGTGAGAACCTGAATATAAAAATTAAGTAAATAATTAGATAATAATAATTTTACAAATCTCAAATATTTTATTATGAATCTTTAAGTGAAAATTAAATATTATTGGAGGATCTTTTAATTAATTTTAAACCTAAATTAAATTTATGGTAAAAGTCTTTGATTTAGAAGTAAGATTTATTATTTAAAAAAAAATTGGAGAAGAGGGTGTGACTTGACTCTACACCACAAAATTAATAAGTTAGGCTCTTACCATTTGAGTTGCATGTATCTTATATATATTTTTTTGTATATTTATCTATTTATTTGACCTAAGTGTGCCCACCACTAGTATAAAATAAAATAAACACAAACCCTAACTCTTGTTATAATTGTTTTCCACAACACTAGCAGCCCTAGCAGCCGTGGGTTTATGAAGGAAAGAGAGGGGTTTTTCAATCATCAAGATTATTGTTGTAGCCAAGAAGGAGAGCTTTGGGTGTGTTGTGCTGTGTGGCCTCCTAGGTTTTCTTCTCTTCTTTCTTTGTTCTTTATCCTAATAATATTGTTATTTAATTCATTCATGGAGGTTGTAGGTTTATATATTTTGTATATATTTATACTGTTAAGAAATTTGAGGAATTAAATTCATGTATAAAGAATGGGTATTATTCTTAGTTAAAAAATTCTGCGCATAATCACGAACTTTAAAAATCAAGAAACCATATCAAACGGATGAATTTTAATCTAAAATTTTTACAGTAGATCAATTACACATTGAATTGCATATCTGAATTTTTTCATAATTTTTGGGAGTCAAAATCCATATAAATTGAGGTATTCAAATCTGTCCAGGAAACCAGTCAGAGTCGCGAAACAGTAATTCGGGAGTGTTGTTCTCTTTGGTAATAAATCCAAAAATTATGAAATTAGTGTCATTAGACCGGTTACGAGTCTAGTTTCGTACGTTTTTTGGCCTTGAATTAATTGCCTTCGTGTATAATAAGAGAACCGTCAATTTCTTTAAAGTGCTGGCAGAAAACAACCTGTTTGGATATAATAAATTATAGATAATTATTTTGATAAGA